>MU405238.1:0-322276 GCA_022836615.1 Annulohypoxylon bovei var. microspora | reverse complement strand
TGTACCGCGCTATACCGTAAATATCCTAATATCTGCCCACAAAAGTGGGGTTCTTGAATACTCCCCCCCCTCGAAAACTCCCCCCTTGAACTTACCCACTTCCCCGGGAATAGAGACATATCGATCTTACATACAGCTAAGTGAGTCAGCCTAGCAGCGCATGCCACACCTGACATCTAGGAAGCAATATGCTTTGTAGTTTCATCGATGTCCTTATCTTTCAGGATGCAGCTGCCTCCATAGCTGTCTCATATCTCCGGCAGCTGGGGTTTGGATCGAAGATGTTGACGGCAAGCTCCTTTAACTCGCCTTACCTACTGTCTTATGATCTGCTTAGAGCCTACATAAACTGCCTTGGCGCTCTAGTTCCGGGACATATTGGTAGGTAGATGAAGAAAGTTATCTTTTCGCTCTAGACCACACCCCTGACTAGAATATTCGTATTCTCCCCAGCAAGCTCAGCATCACTTACATCACCTTTGCCTTCAGTGACCTCAATATTGCCACTCATCAACTATTAAAGACGTCTACTCTCTTTCCTCACTTGCTTACCTAGACATATCCCACACCTACCTACATGTCCCTATACCGTCTTCTCCCAAGGCGTACGTCCACTTTCCATACAGCTTTTACCCAAATACCCAAGATGGCGACCCGCAATCATCACGTCTGCTGCGTAGTACCCCCTTATCTGCTCAACGCTATCGCCGATAGCAGCAATAACGAGGACCATGTCCGCGAGTCCGCCCGCAGTGCTCTCACCCTCCACAAGACCTATGTCGGCAAACGGGAGAAGCGTTTCGCGGCCTTGACCGCACCCCGCGGCAGCAAAGCTGCTGGCAATATCAAAAGGCACCAAACCATCGTCCCGGACCACATGCTCCAGCATATTGCCGACTGTGAGGATGTCGACGATGATACTCGCGCTTGTGCCAGGCGTGATCTCGAGCACATCAAGAAGGTCCATGCCAAGTACCAGGAAGCACAAGGGCTCAAGGCCGAGTCGTCTGGTCAAAAGACTGCCGTAGCTGCCGAGCAACCTTCGGAAGACACCGAGAAGACTTACCGCGCTGTCTACGATGCCAACCACGACTCCAACGAGGCCCATCTCCCAGGAAAGGTCCTTCGCGTCGAGGGTCAGACGGCCTCCAAGGACGAATCCGCCAACGAGGCGTATGACAACGCCGGCCTTGTGCTCTCCTTCTACTCCGATATCTTCAACTGGAAGTCCATCGACAACCACAACATGCACGTGATAAGCTCTGTGCACTTCGGTGTCAACTACGAGAACGCATTTTGGGATCCCGAAGTCGCCCAGATGGTTTATGGCGACGGTCACACCTTTTTGACCAACTTCACCGGCGCTGTGGACGTCATCGGTCACGAGCTTACTGTATAGTACCCATATTTTTTATAATACCTACTAAATAGGCAGTGTGACTAACTGTTTTACAGCATGCTGTTACTGAACACACTTCACCTCTTGACTACACGGGCCAGAGTGGTGCTCTTAACGAACATGTATCGGATGTCTTCGGCATCATGATCAAGCAGAGGGTAGAGAACGAAACCGCCGACAAGGCCGACTGGCTGATCGGCGAGAACTGTCTCATGCCCGGTGTCAAGGGCGTTGCCCTGCGCAGTATGAAAGCGCCCGGCACTGCTTACGATGACCCCCGATTTGTAAGATCCCTTTTTATGTCTTCTCCTATCCCAGCACTTTCCTGCCTAGCGGTCAGCTACTAGTAGCAATTTCGTCAGAACGCTCAGCGCATAAAGCAAACCTCAACCTCCCAAGAGACCATTCCTCAATACTGACTATCACCAGGGCAAAGATCCTCAGCCGGCCAACTTCAAAGACTTCAAGGTAACCCAGGACGACAACGGGGGAGTGCATCTCTACTCCGGCATCCCGAACAAAGCATTCTACCTCGCCTCCGTCGGATTTGGCGGCTACTCGTAAGTTGCCCAGAATTCCCGCTTCTACCTATAGACAAGGTACGATTACTAACTACCGCCACTACAGCTGGGAGAAAGCCGGCAAGATCTGGTGGGAGACGATGAACAGCGGCCAAGTTGCCGCGGGCTGCACCTTCATCCAGTTCGCGGACGTGACGGTCGACAAGGCCGAGTCGCTCTTCGGCGACGACGCCGCTGCGATTGTCCGCAAGGCCTGGAACGATGTCGGCGTCGTGAGGAAGTCTCATAGCTAGGGAGGAGGCTGCCCTACTAGTTAAGCGACGACGGATCTCCGAGAACCGTAGTCCGGGCGTAGAATGACATGAGAGGGACGATTGACAATGGCTATTATGAATGGGATGTACATGTATGAAGACCCGTCGGGGGCATAATGGTAGTCGCTGGCGTCAATCCACATTCCTTCAACTTTGGATAGGGGGTCAGGGTTAGGGTTCGGATTCGGGTTACACTAATAGATTGAATTGAACTATTATAACCTAACCACATGAAGTCGCACACAACCCGTAGCCTTGGCACAGACCACCGTGTTCCATCTATCCTTTGTACTACCTATCAAGGTAGCTTACACATGATATGGCCAACAATAGATGGTAATTACCTAGATAATCAGGGGATAGCTTTCGATACGTGCGTGACACTGTACATGCGCACTGTCTGCACGCGCTTAAATCAAATGCTCTCGCGCATGAAGAAATGTAGATCTTCACGAACTACAATTTCATCAAGTATAAGCGTAGTATCATCATTACATAGGTATGTAAGTAAGTTAGAGTAAGTCCTCCGTATTAGCTAGAAATTCTACAGCCCTTTCATTATTACACTCAATCTTGACTCGTATCTTAGCGAAATGGTACAGGTTTCCATATGTCTAACACATCCTCGTTGGACATCACTTTTAAACGTCTTTTAACTTGCGCGGGAAGGGAAGAGGAAAAGAAAAAAGCAAATAGCACATTAGGCGATGCCCATAGCATCCTGACAGCGACGTCTCCCCATCTGACGGCTAGTCCACGAAATTAACACAACCACGGAGACTGTCAATAAGCTCGGGGTCGAATTCTGATAGCCAGGCAGGCTCATCCGGGCAGCGGACAGCGGGACATTCCGTATTGTCGGGCTCCTGGAAGGGATCTGAATCGAAGAAAAGCGGTTCGCGATCATCCATCTCGGGAATAGGGGAGGTTTCATCGACCTCATACGAGTCTGGCAACGGCGACTTTTGCTTTGGGATTCCACGCGCCGTTGGTCCTGGCCGTGCACATGTATCTTGACCAGAAGAACTGGTTGAAGGTAAGTCAAAACGGCCAGATGCCTTGTGTAATTCATCAATCGTAGTAAAGCTGAGATCTGGCTCCTAACCATAATCCATACTTTCCTTCAATGTATGAACAACACCAGGATACAGGGTTTCATCCCTGTTTAACTCTGTCTGAGATGCGTTAGCATCCTTTGATTCGGTAAGTCGGATAAGGCTTTCTATGTCAGGGAATTCGTCGTCCTCAAAGATATCACTATCATAATGAGCGTCAAAGTTACTACAGTTTAACCCTACATCTGTCTCGCTCAACGCTCCCGGGGTCCCATGAATAGGAGTCTTGGATGAGATGCGAGGCACCTGACTCTTGGCGTTTTTCATTTTCAGGGATGGTTTGGTTCTACTTCCTCGGCTTGCCTTGGGGGGGTTGTCCCTAAAGCCCGTCTTGTTGGGGGAACCAGACATTACTGGCGGTGAGAGGTCCCCCTCACCGTCAATCGGTATAGTGGTGAGGTCTATACACTCAATATCGGAAAGTGTGTCCAAGTCCGAGGAATACTCGATGGGTTTGCTCGTCTTCGAGGGTCTCACCCCCTTTCCTTCATCTACTACCAATCGCTTTCGTTTCATATTCGGTAGTATAGTAGAAGATCCGTCTGTCTTAGAAGTATGTTTCGCAAATCCCTTTTCTTTAGTTGAATCGGGTTTAAATCCCACGCCGGCTTGGGGAGCTCGCGAATTAGTTGATGATCGAACGGCAAAACTATCTTCCTTAGCCTTCTCACTTCCCTCGGTGTACTTATTCTGATTCTTTTTCTTCTCTCGTGGCGGAGGTCGGGGCTTGTCGAGGCCTTCATGACAGCATCGATGAGTGCAAGGTCTTCCCGCTGCGGTGAGACCGCCATTACGACAGTGATGATTACACATCCACTTTCCATTATCCATCTGAAGAGGCTCAAAAGCTGAAGGACCGTCCTCATACGACGGTAGGTCGTCGATAGGTGGAATATCTTCTCCGATATTATCCAATTGGCTTGGGTAGCCCAACGACTCTATCTCGTCATCCTGATTGGCTGTTAGAACAGCACTTAGCATGTCCTCATCGGAGAGATCGCCGTAGTCCATATCGTCATTGATAGGGTTTACGGCTGGCATTAGGTGGTCAACCAGCTGTGTCTTCCTACTCTTGAATGCGGCCTGAGGTATACCAGACTCCACTACTTTCATAACTTGGGTTCCAACAATTTCCTCGCAGCTGAAGTAGCAAGCAATCTTTTGGTCCGGGCCACTAAGCACGACAGGGAACCTCATGTCGAGGCCGGCAGATTTATTGATTTTCGCCAGGTTCCCGCGCCAGAAGTATGCGAGATTGCCGTCTGTAGCCATGGCCATAAACGTCGCAGCTGGCACCTTATTATTCCAGGTTGGTACTCCCCCAGCATTACAATAACGAAGGTTGACTTTCAATGTTACCGTCACACTTTCTTCGGGCTGTGGTAGACGCGCAATCGGTGGGATGAGGTGGGTTTTCATATCCAACCGGGGAAATTGCTCCAGCATTTTCAACAGATTCATCCCGTACGGAGGATTTCTGCTTGAAATACGCTCAATCTCGCTGAAGTCCCTATCGGCCAGCCCTAAGACTGTATGGACTCCATGGCTGACCCATTTCCGAACCGTTACGGGACCAAACCCCTGGATTTGGGAAAGTTGTGATGGTTTATTCTCCCACGAATTTGCGACAAGGCCACGAGCAAGCTCAAGACCAGCTTTTGTGCTCAGCCCATCGCCGTCATAAGCTCGACAATCCACGAAGCAACGTGCTAGACGGTTGAGCCTATCGAATATGGCAACTTTATCCATCATAATTTTGGGCCTGAGCTGACCGAACTTCTTGTCACTTGGTAGCTCGACGCCCCCGAGATGGACCTGCACCATCATAAAAACCTTGTGCCAAGTCTGTGTCAATGTCTCTTTGATCGGATGGAGAATGAACGGAGACTTATTCAATTCCCTAAACAGGGTACGCTCCTCAGGTTTGAAACGAAAGTCCTTGAATTCTATAGCCTTGCAGAGCGTAGTAAGCTATCAAGACCGGTTAGTGATTCACCTAAACAGCGGGTATCAGCCATTCTGAACCTACAATCTCCTTGAGCGGCGCACCCCGAGGGATTGACAAAATTTGTTTCATGGTGTCGAAGTTGACCATATATCTTGACATAGCATATCCATATTCGGTGCACTTAAATGGTGCCTGCTCTGTCACCAGTCCAAATTGCTGCAGGAGTTTGACATCTCGCTCGCACCATTCTTCCATCCTCATTTCAGCATCTTTAGCATCGAGAACGTCTTCGATGCCATAAAGCAACGGGGACTGGCATACTCGTACACTCAGGAATGTGCCTCCGATCCATTTCTTCGCAGTCTGGACGTCTTGAATAGTGCCCAAGCTAATTTCGGAATTGAGATGTTCGACCAGATTTCGATGGAGCGTGCTTTCTAGAGTCTCTTTCCCAGACATCATTTTCTTGTACCGGTCCATATTTGCTTTTTTGGTCATGATAATAGCCACGGCGCTATCATCAAACTGCGGGCGACCAGCACGACCAAGCATTTGCATAACCTCCAGATCTGAATATTCCTGAGGCTTATCATCAGAGTACCCAGTTGTTCCCTTGAGTACAACAGTATGACAAGGAAGATTCACGCCAACTGCCAGAGTAGACGTACAACAAATGACATGGATCTGACCGTCGAGGAAGTTTTGCGCCACCGCGGATCTATCCGAGGCATCGAGGCCTGCGTGGTGAAAAGCGACACCATGCCGTACAATCTCCTGAAGTTCTCTGTTTATGACAGGAACTCGTCTCGTTGGCGCGGGCCAAGCTCTATTATCCGAGCTACAATCTGTCCACCATTCTGCTAACTTGCGAGCAGTGATTTCGCACGACTTCCGAGTGAAGCAAAATATCATGATCGGTTTTTTTTCTGAATGCTTGGCAAGGAGCATGGTTATCTTTTTATCAAGTAATTTATCGAAAGTGAAGTCATTCTGGTGAGCATCGTATCCATAAACATAACGCTGTAGTTTGACTGGTCGTAGCTCTTCGCCAAAGGCCTCGGTCCAAGCTGAATCTACTTGGTTAGAATGATTTCGCCCGAGCCATTTCGCAACGTCTTCAATATTCGGAACCGTGGCGCTTAAGGCAACGAAACGCACGTTTGCCCCAATGGTTTTCATTCGCGATACGACGGCTTCCAGAGTGGCACCGCGAACATCTGTCAGAATATGTACTTCGTCGATGAGAACTAGTCGAACCATCTCAAGAAGCTTTCGGTGATCCGACCACTTCCTCGTAATAGAATCCCACTTCTCGGGGGTGGTCACGATAATGGATGCGCTGCCCACTCGACTCGCCCTGGCTTGTGAGGTATCACCGGTGAGTTCGATGCATTGTAAGTTCATGTGACTGAATTTCTTCTGCCAATCCTTCGCGCGCTCTGAACATAGTGACTTTGTGGGTGCTTGGTAGACAATCTTGTAATTCTCACTACCGGGGCTCATTACAAGCTTGCAAATAGCCATTTCTAGAATGGCGGTTTTGCCAGATCCCGTAGGAGCGGAGACGACAACGTTGTCATCTGTTTCATATACATGCTTGAAACTTTTGGACTGGATGACATTGAAAAGCTCGTAGGGGAAAACAGTTCGGAACTTGTCAGGCAATGCTTGTCGTGGATCGAGAAGGCGAGTGTCATTTACCGACGGAGGTTCGTCCGAGACATGAGGGAGATCCAAGTTCAATTTGCTAGCCCTCTTTTGCGTCACAAGAGGACTGTCTATGAATTTCGACCTTTGTTTGAGACTTAGACGTGCAGAAGGACTAGACCCGCCAAGGTGCATAGGAGAACTGCTACTAAGTGAGTTGCCCAGGCTTGGAGTCGAATCGGGAACTTTCTCTTGGCGTTAGTACCCCATAGATATTACTAGAAGACAGATCTCGGTTTTAACTAACCAGTATAGAAAGGGGGCGTGACCATCTGCGCTCCAGGTTGAAGTTCTCTCATCCTGTGTGACCTGTCACACTCGAAAACATGTTGGGTGGTTGGACTTGGTTTAATTCTTCCTATATGAGTTCTGTCGCTTGAGAAAGGCGACAGATAGTCAGTATCCCGCGCCGTGAAATTCCCGAAATGATGGCTAGCATCTCCCAATACACGTCGTGGTTGATTAGGAGTATTGACAAGTGACAATGACAAGCGTCGATCAGGATATTCTGAGCCCTGTAAACGAGAGGATGTTTGTGGTTGGCCTAGCAAGGTACGGTCTAGATATGTATCTGTTAGAAACAACCACATCTAATATAAAGCTCCTAGAAATTAGCCTTGTAGGTGATCTTACCAAAATCATCTAGTCCTTCATTATCATCCCTTTCGTTTCTCAATTGACCCACGAACACACTATCTTCACTGGCACGGCCGGAAGGGTTAAACCGAGGGAAACGATAGCTAGGATCTGGGAAAAGGGTATTGGTATGGTCGATGATGTTCTGGATATGCCTATCACGCTGAGTCCTATTTGGGAAGCCATAAATATGGCTGTCTTCGCCCGGCTCGATATCGCCAGACATGGCTTCCGCAGCAAAGCAACTCTTACAATGTAGGGCGATCTGTATATTGGTGAACAAATGCGGTCTGTAGCGAAAGAAGAAGGGGATAGGAGTATAGAGGCTTCGCGATAAATTGTATGAAGATGTGTGGCAAAGAAATAAACTTCATCCTGTGGAGTCTAAGGTTAGGATATCTCGCTTCAAGGTAGCACCTACCTAGAGTTAGCATGGATAGAGGGTAGACATTCAAGTACAAGTAGGTTAGGTAGGCGCAGTTCCATCATATCTCACTCACTGTTTCCCACGATGAGTTGAAACACAATACCAAAATACCAAGGTGATCGTAACAGCACGTGATGAAGTCAATAGGGGTAAGACAACACCAGAAAGTATCAAAATGTCAACAATAAAACAGCCAAAGACGAGAAAAGAAGTCATTTTCATACGGCGTGCATAAAAGCCTATCCTTTTTTCCTTGCCGACCTCATATTCCCAGTTCGAGTCCTCGTAACCTGTTTCAGTCCTTTTCAACACTTTCCCGGGCTCGTCATCGTCATTTTTGAAAATGTAATGAGTTGCGCATTTCCAGGATCGATTGATATCCTGGAATGATGCTCACGAATCTCAAGTACACCAATGCGAACTTTCTCCTAAATTCGGCTCGGCACTTATGCGGGCGAATTTTCTTCGAGGTTCTAGATCGCCACATGTAATTCTCATACAACATGTACGTCGCAACCTCATTCATCCCGATTCTTGCCCCGCGACGAAGGTACCCTGTTATGGTGTCGCAGCGGCGAGGCGGGACGTGAGGTTGAGAGACCCATCGCCTTAATATGTTCTAGAGGATCGGGAACACTGAGTTTGTCGTCTGTATATCTTGGCGTGTTCATCGGGTCGATTGTCGTCTTCTCGTAGCCAACGATGTTGATCGGTGGTGGCCGGCCGCGCTTCCGATCAGGACCAGTGTAGAGGAAGATCGAGAACAGAACTAGAACTGTACCAATCAAGAACTAGGAGTTGTTAGTGAACTTTTCTGCACAACTACTATAGGTTACGTATATCTTACCGCTAATGTCACCTGCACCTTGAAGAACCAAACACTGAATAGGAAGCCGATGACAATGCTGATGCTCGTCGCGAAGTTCTTGGCAATGTTATCCGCATAATTGATGCAGAGCGACGCAAGCACACCACCGAACGCTTGCAGAATGATCAACGCCCAGACGATCCAGTTGTACCCATCGAAAACGCCGTGTTTCGCGATCTCCTCCCCATCTTTGAACACAATGCCCAACAGCGCCGGGAATAGCGAGTAGAAGGACAGCTGAATGTTGCGAGTCCAGACAGAAGCGGGGCTTTCGGTGTCCTTGAGGACCTTCTCGAAATAGACCCCCGTCAGGCCAGAGATTACTGCCACAGCCATGACAGCTGATACTCCAATAGAGTAATTCATAACAGGTGCATTGTTCTGGTCTTCCTCAATCCCTTCGTACGTTGCCGAACGCTTCGCAAGAGCCTGACCAACTTCAACTGCGGTCTCCATGCCGCGCTTCGTCAGCTCTCTTGCAACTTCGCCCATACCATTCGCGACCTGGCCTAGCTCGTGCACCGACCGGGGGAAGAAATGGTCTGTCATGTCGTGGATCATGAACGAGCTATCCTTCGAGTTCGATGACGGGATCGACACGACCGAAACGCCCATAGTCAGGATTATTAAGGAAACCCAACGCTTGACTGTCAGGGATCGACCGAGCATGGTCACAGTGAAGATGGCAGTTGTAAGGATCTTGAGCTGGTACAAGATTTGAAAGTGTACCGGATCCAAGTTGCCCACTGCGACATACTGCAGTATGTTTTGCAGGGTGTACAGCGTGGCCGCGATAGCTACCTTCCACCCGTCGCCTGAGAATACGGAATAGTAGATCTGCTCGAATATGACGGTCGCGGGCGTCGACGGCGCTAGGTTTCTCGACACTTCGTATAAGGCAAAGGTCAGAGAGATAGCTAACTTAATCACCTCCGTCAAGAACACGGCTGTCGAGGTAAAATATCGGTGGTCGCCACTCGGGGGCATCATTCGCGAATAGTGCATGAGTAGAATCAGAGCTGAATTTTGAAAAGTCAACTAGGAGAAGTAAAATGTCAGTTATTATGCGCTTTCGACTTAGGCGACTGCAACTGCGACTTCTTTCCCACCGTCCAAGAACACCATCCAAGAACATACCGTAATGAGAGAAACTTGCTTCATAGGCATGCCGAAGAGGGTCGGCCCTCCCACGGTTTGCGGGGTTCCATCAAGGAGAGCCATGATGAATAGTAAATCGCGGTCGCTCGCGGTCGCAGGTTGACCAACTTGGTGTTTGTCTCGTTCGTTATTCTGCTGTATTTTTTTCTTTCCTTTTTTTCTCCCTTGCTAATCTGAAACCGTCTTTAGTGGTTGAGGTTTTCGGTTGAAAAACTTGGAAAATAAAATAAAATAAAATGAATAATTCGCTAATGCAGCCAATTGATGCGCCAAATGAAGCTATGCAATATTAATCTTTGTCAAAGCCGTCTCTGAGGAAGTGCCTTATGTTGTGCACTACCTACGTAGGTTATCGGTTGATGATGAAAAATAAAGGTAGGGTCATGGACGACAGAGATGCGTCGCGTCTTTGTTAAAGAAAATTAAAAAATGATGCAAGGCGAATTGAGGTACTGCCGATTTGGGCGTTCGCGCTTCACGCCACCCACATCCAAAACTCCCTCCCAAAACGGATACCAGACCTATTAAGCTCTCTTGACCCCTGGATGTGACGCTACTAATCCGTACTGGAGCACGCAACCCGTCCGTGACACTCGGGATCCAACGGTGGTTAAGTTAACTCTGATGCGTCGTACCTGAAAGTGGTCAGGTTAGAGGTCGAGTTTGGGTTAAGTTGAAAGAAATAAAAAAGGAGAAGTAGGTTCAGGTTTTCAGGAGCCGTCGTTTAGTAAAAGGCAGCAAAGTAGTATGAATGTGCTGTCCTGCTATAAGTACATGTACGAATTATTAGGGCTGGCCCATATCATAGGTAGGTCGATGATATCAATGGCGTTCGATTTTTGCCCGATACGTAAGGATCATCGAAGGTCGAAGTGCGCTGTGCCTGGTCACTACAGGGTATGTATTACCACGATTCTGCAAATGATATCAAATCTAGGAAGCAATTGTGGGATCTCAGATCCAATCCGGTTCCAATCCTTGGTGCCTCCCGATGTCACTACTACAACTCCTTACCTAAGGTATTGTGCTGTATTAATGCAGCAAACAGTACATGTACCTAATAATAACGACGGGGGAAATAATGAAGCGCAAACCCCTTTTTGAAAGTTTATGACGATCTAGTCAGTAACGGTTTGAGTTCTCTAAACTCCGCATTAGCTTTCATTCATGTGAAGGTACACATATATAGGTCGGCGGAGTTTAGCAGCTTGTTGGCACAGATGCTGTGCTCTATTCCGTCGGTTAACTGACGCCTTGACCTCCGAGAGGGCTTCCGTGATCGTCACGGAGCGATCTGATTTTCGTGGGGGTTATCCGAAAAGAGCTGATTCTTGATCTCCGCCGGTGACTTCGAACGAAGTATGTTTCGAATTGTTTTGACACCGGCCGGGACGGTCGGTGTCAGTACACTCACTAATTGTTCAAATTTCCAGTCTAGATCAAACCCCATTTAGTACCAATACATACATACATCATGGCCGCATGACTTTAGCGCATACTTCTATCATGACCAATATCAGTACGGCTTCCTACCTACAGTAGTTCTTTCTTTAGCTCGAAGAGGTTGAAGTCTTGAGTGCCGTCATAGCTAGCAAATGCCCATGAACGAACGTCGTGAGTGCGCTAAGATGAAAATACGGATTAGATTACGTTGGATTGTCCGCTTTCCTGCTCGACATCTTGACAGAAATCCGGATATGTAAAGCTAGTATTGTGGAAGTCTAATAATCCCGCAGCATCCTCCTGCAAGTCATCATCCTACGCTACCACTTGGCAACAGGAAATTGAACCAACGTTGAAAATCGCCTTGATTTGCGGAGAGCGGGAAGAGCTCTTGCTTTAGATCGTGGAGCTCGGGGCGCGGGGCTGGGTCTTTTTGCCTGGTCCACCTGGTGATTCCTATGCCAATCGATACCTTCACGTGGGTTAGAAACGCACCAGACAATTGTCAATCGACGATGAAAAATCTCGATGATCGAAGCAGCCAGTTTAGCTGCAGTGACTTGGTAGCTATGTAAGACTGGAGCTTGCACGCAGTTTAAGACGCACCGTGAAGCAAAGAATAAGAAGGTATCACAGGAGACTCCTTCAGAACACAGGGAGTAAAAATGAAAAGGACTAAACCAAAAATAAATGGTGAGTGAAAATAGAAAAAAAATATTGTTGCCAGCTGCAGGGTTCGAACCTGCGCATCTCTCGATAATGGTGTTCAAGATAAAATCCCTAAGGACTACTTAAAACCACCGCCTTAGACCACTGAATTGCGTGTTAGCTTGTGACGATTTTTGTTGTGGTGCGAAATTTATCTTACCTCGGCCAAACTGGCTATTGGAACTGTTTAGAAATGACTGTTAATGTGCCTTATATCTGACCCTCATTAGTCTGGTTAGCCAATGAATTTTAAGGAGCTAGCAAAAACTAGCACCAAAATACAGGGATGCATAGGTACCTAGCCATAGAGAACGACTCCACGACCACCTGGTCAAGCATTCAAATAAAGCATCGTGAAGGTCAAAGTCAAAGTACTTATATATCACTATTGAACATTTTATGTTATCCCACTTTTGCATGTCTGTTGCATATTTTACAACAAATTCAAAACAGACGCTCTCTTCATGTGATGCACATCCATAATACAATGTAACATGCCCGCGCCCGCACCGACGCCCACCACAAGAGTACATATGTAGAATCAAACATTATCTAATCCATCGTAAATAACCCTCCAGTATTCCCAATTCCTAATAATACAAATGATCGCTTTTCGGTGGTACATGCATGCCATAAAGCAAGCAACGTGGAAGCAAGCAAAGTTCCCTCCTTGACTTATGAGATATGCACCTGAGACTAGGTAGGTAGTCGACCCCAAACCACAGGGCCTTTTCCACGTCTAATGGGCCTCGTTGGAGGATAAAAATACAGGCCAGATGGGATCCGACCATCCCCCATTCTCGAAAATAAAAGACGTGACGCGTTTCGAATTTTGACATAGGGATAAAGGCGATCGATCGATCAGACGAGAATGTTAGTCGTATGCAGTGATGCTAAACTTCCCATTTTATGAATACGGATCCCCGTTTTTCTGATTCCCAACCTGAACTCGCTTGCTTTGGGAAAAGTCGTAAAAAATCAAGCGCTAAACAAACAGCCGAAATGTAAATGCGTGCATCTTAAAGACATACATAGGGAAAATGTGACGTGTGGTCCTGTTCAGCCCGATAAATCGTGAGAAAAAAAATATCATCCTTGGCGATGAGCAATTCATGTCAAATCAGTCGTCGTCGCCCCACCATGGTATCGGGGAACTGATCTGTCCCACTGCACTAAGTCTTACCACCGCGCTCTTCTTGTCCTTCTTATGGCCAAAGACGGATGGTGTCAACAGCCCATCCGCCGGGGAGACGGGACTGTCCGGTCTAGGAACTCCCTTCACCGGCAACGGGGGGAGTGCCATTGTACGCCTATCGATAACCTCTTCAAAGTCGAAGTCGTCAGCATCGATATCCTCGTTGATATTTGGATCGATCTTCGGTATGATCCTCATTGGCCTGGTCCTCGGGCTCACCGGACTCGAGTCGGGTCGCGGTAATCCGCTTGGTGCATAGTTGCCCAGTTTTGACCTTGTTCTGCTCTCACGGCCACCTGGAAGTGGGAAGTTCAAGTCCTCTTCCATAAACTCGCTTAGGTCTGGGCTCGGCTCTGCCTGGTCGATCACATCGATACTATCAATTGGTCGATCTAAGTAGAGGAGCACACGTTCGTGGCGAGACTTCCCGGTGCGTCGAGATTCGGGTTCAGGAGAAAGTCTTAATCGAAGAGAGCCTTTCTCTACCGGATCACTATGGCTAGTCGATGGCGGTATGTCTACGCCGCGTGGTCCGTTGGAATGATCGCGCGGTCGAATCTGCCGAACACTAGGCTTCTGACCCGCCCGTCCCATTAACGATGACGCCCTCGTCGGGACATTCTTAGGCTGCTTCGCTTTGGCACGAGACTCCCTAGACTCCTTGACTTCCTTTGCAGCGTGTCTCTCCGGGTCTTTCAGATTCGCCGATGGTAACTTCTTAAGGTCTTCTTCAATGGCTGAGCCACTTGCGCTACCTCGGTGGCCCCTATCCTCTTTAATTTCGGCGATTATATTCTCCCGCATCCTGGCTCTCTTCTTCCTCAGCGCAGCTAGGAGCATCTCCTCCTGTCTTGTCACGGCCATTAACCGTGCGTTATGCGATTCGCTAGCTTTGCTGGCCGTCGGTTCCTGTCGTACAGACTCTGGTGATTTCCTATGATAATCTACGCTACTTGGAGACAACGGTGGCGTCGGTTGGTCCGAGGCATGGGAATTTTGCGAAACACGTCCTGTCTGCCGTGAGACAATGTGGTCCAGATTATTCGATATCCGATCTACTGATACCGACGATGCAGCATCAGCAGTAGAGGCTAGTGGGGTAAATGTGATTGCCTTCGCTTCCTGTACATTGTAATTGGGCGGGATACTAAAGGTGGGAGATAACATAGAGCCTCCAGTTCCCGTTGTTGATACAGACCCTCGGTGTTCTTGTTGAGAAGGATGAGAAGGTATGGACGCGCGGGTTGCTGTGCTCTTGGATGAATTAGTCGAATACACAGTATTCGTCGACGGCGACCGGCCAACCTTTGCTTTCGGAGAAGCTTGTGGAATAGTAAGAAAATCATTAAGCTGTGCGTAAGATGCCCCTTTGGGGTTAGTTGAGTGGCTGCTGATAGATAATCTCGATGTACTTCGCTGTCGCTGACTCGAGGATACGCTAGCATCATCACGGAAACTATTTTCATAAGACGGCAATGATGAACCCGGTCCGGAGTATGCAGTATCCTCGTCCGATTCCGAATCGCTAAGCGATAACACACTTTGCTGCTGCCGCTCAGAGTCCAAAGTACTCATGATTGATGGAGTAGCCTTTGAGGTACGTGTATGTCGACTCGATACACTCGCCGGATAATCATTCCTCGATGTTGGGCGTATTTGCAGAGTGCTCGGTGTTCCAGCCCTAGTTGCCGTAAGTTTGCTCGACTGCGAAGTATTTCGGCTATGAGTCCACCTAGCATTATTTGGCAACGGCGTGATCATATCCTCGCGAGATACACTAGGAGATTCGGGTTCGTAGGTCCGAGGTAGTAAGCGTTGTTGATTTGACAGTGTTTTCTCTAATATCAACTCCTCGTCTTCTTCATCTTCTTCCTTCAAATCCTCAGCATGCCTAAATGACATTTGTTCATAATGGTCGTAAAGTTGGGTTAGTGTGCTCGCATCGTTTGCGCCCTTGTAGCGGCCTGGTCTCTCCGATATTTGCGCGACTGTATGAGCTTGGATCTTCATATCCGGTCTTGGAGTTTTTTCATCAGGACTCAATGGATGGGACATATGTGACATAACAGATGGTGATCTCGTCACATAGCTGTTCCCTAGAACGGGGCCGACAATGTTGGAGTCCTGATTGTGATCTTTACGAGACCTCAGCCTTAGCCTTGAGAAGTCCAACTTCGAAGGCTTCTTCTTTTGCGGCACTTGCGATACTTGGCCATGAAGCGCCCCGTCTATATCCAACAATGCACCGGCTTTCGATGGTAGTCCTTTTGCCATTGCCGAGTTAGAGGTCTGCTGAGATATCGAGAGTGGCATCTTGGCTGGTTCGTAATGTGAATAGACAGTAGAACTAGACTGAGGTCGGCGAGAATTAGAGTCGTCTATCGTAGCCTCCCGGCTGCGAGCACCAAGGGTAGCTGCCGATTTCTTGGTCTTCAATCCCCTACCAAAGGGCCCATTTGCACTACGCAGTCGTCGAGGGAGAGCCTCCGATTCCTCCTCCCATAGAGTTCTACCGTAATTCGTTCCAGCAAGTACATCATCGTCCCCTTCTGGAACGCCAGACAGGCTATTGCTACTCTCCGAAATCGATATACTGATACCGCCGTTCGAACCTCTATCCCATGATCGGCCGCGTTCCCTCGTCGTAGTGGGCGACCCATGACTCATACCACCAGTTCCCAGAATCTTTTCCGCTTTTGAGAGAGGGTTCGACATCGCCGCGGCGTTCTGCTTCGATGAGCGTCCCGGAATCGGGAAAGTGAACTTGGATTTATGACCCATTTCGTAGGAGGCAATCAACTACTTGAGTTAATGGGCAAGTCAATACTAGGACTTAACAGGTTTAGTTCCTAGAGTAGGTGTCGTCGTTCCTCCGGAAGAGAAGCCAATTGAGAACTCGATTAGTCCCGTCTCTCGGCCCGTCTCTCCCACGACAATATATTCAAGCGTATAGGCATGTAATGTATACAGGCTTCAGATACCGATAATGGCACCACGGTGCGGTTAAGATGCGGTGTCAAGGTGAAACGGAAGGACCGACCTCGGTCAATTATCGAACAGTCGTCGTGTCGATGGGCGATCAGGACGTTGGGTCAAGTTCAAATCGGCGTCTCAAGGCAACCTCCTCTCATATCCTATGGGCAGAAATTCCAGTCGTACTCAGCATCGTATGTCCCGACGATGTGGTTGGTTGTCGCAATGAACTCGACTGCTCAATTGCCGGCTCGGAGGAATCAAAATCCTACAATGTAGCTCGAATTGTCGTCAGAAAGCTTCGAGTTGTGCCACAGAAGCCAAGATCAAGAGTGTAGGATCGTGTAAATTGGCGATTTAGCAACTTCTCCCCAAACTCAGAGATCCTCGTCCGGTCTCAACGTCAAACTTCGGAGGCACGACTCCATGTATGAAGGACGGGATATCAGAAGAGGGGGAAAACAAGAACAAAAAGGGATTGGAACGATGGCCCTCCTCACGACACGGACTCTTTTTTTCCCTGGATATTAAAATTGGGGAATCTAAGTGATGTACACCCCCATACAGTAGTCAATACGAAATTACTGGCACATCTGCACATCTGTACATTTGCATATGCGAACATATATACATACTTACAACCTAGGTATGTATGTATGTCGGTACAAAACGTTGACCTGCATATGTATGTATCCTGATTCCTCCTCGAATGATTAATACCGTATTTGAACAATTATAGCTTATTTTAGACCCAGTTCCTCCATTAGGTAAAATTTGTGCCAACGAACCTATCACTTATCCACACCACATCCACTCAAGCCGCCGACACGATGGAACGATAGAGACGGCGCCAAACCAGAAAGAGCCCCAAGCTGCCAAGTGACCTGCAGATGCACTACCAGGTAGATTGCAAAATATTCAAATGAACCTTGACCCACCTAAGCCACCTCGCAAATACTTGCAAAAGCCACTGACAGATCCAGGAGCGAGGGGGTTGAAGACCCCTGAATTTAGCCCCTGTAGCAGGCTCTTCAGCGGCACCATTATTGCATGCCTAGAATCAGCTATGTAAGGTACAGCTATATTACATCGTCTTATACTGCAATACAATGCAACCTAATGCTACGTATGTAGTAAGATGTTCACGGCGATCAAATATTAGGGACAAAAAGGCCGCATAAATCAGGAAAGGCATTAAAGACGGCATGGCATAATTTTATAATCAATAAATATTCCAACTCACTAGCCAACAAGTCGCATACAATGTCATCTCAAGGCGATGAAAATATTGGACGGTCCCGTCTTTTTATTAAAATATGGCTGTCTGCCGTTAAATTGGGGCAAACGGCTACTAGGCTCATAGGGGTCGGATTCAATGGTCTTGAAAAGGATCACTACCTAGGTAGGTAAGCAAAAGCAACGGAGTTCAATAGGTAGCTTGCAAAATCCGGTAGCAACACGCGGACATCTTATTAGAATCCTTTATCGTCGTTCTCATCCATCTTGTCGGCGTCAAAGTCCGGGGGTAACGAAAGGGATCGTCGCCTAGCAGTGGGTACGATGTTCGCTCAATGGGGTTCTTTCAGCAGCCCAGCCTCATCAGCCTCAACTGTGTCTCAGACTCTCAGACATCCATAGATTTCCAGCGACCTTGAAGAAGGTTGGTGAGGAGTTTTAGCATCAACCCCTAGTTCGAAGTCCAAGCACCCGCAAAGCACCCCTTGCTGCCCTTGCCGAAATACGTACACTAATAGTGGCATATCGGGTCTCCGCTGGGTTGCTAGACTTCCGATAGGTGCACGAAGATTTTGATAGATTCTAGCTCTCGAGCCACGCGCTTACGATGCAGCTAACCTTTTGCTAAAGTAATCTGCAGGAGACGCGCACATGGCATCCTCGTTTTCGTCACACTGTTTCTCCGGTCCACCTTGTCCACCAAGACAATTAAGTTACAGATTAACTAAAATGTCTCATCCTGAAGCATCGCCATAGGTAACACAAGATACCTACAGTACCTAAGTGTAGTAGTGTACAGCATGTCTACCACCTATGTACCTAGCTATAGTAGCTGGGCTCAACGCCAATTCGTGGCGCACGGGAGGATGCTAGCTTGGACGATGGGCTGCTGCAAGGGACCGTCAAATTCCACTTGAAGAACCCGTCTGAGAAACGGTATAGAAGCCGGTGACCCGTAGCGGCCACCGGGCTTACAGGTATGGAATAGCGTCAGACTATGGCGTCGTAATTTCTCCTATATTTCTTCTCTGCATCATGAATCAGTAGTAAAAAAAAAAAGTAACAACTCACCTAAACGTGACTTAAGATGCAAAGACGCGGGACGCTTGTATTGCAAAAAGAACATGTCCCTGAGCATGACTCGTATATAGCCGTTAGTCCGTTAGTCTACCATTGGCAGTTCGATTCCCCTTTTAATCTTCCACACTTCGGGTTTCCATCGGTTTTGCTATGCCTTCACAGGTCAGCTCACACGTCATTATGTGCAAGTTAATAAAAGATCACGAGTGAGCTATCTTCCGCAATGTCCCACACCTCTAGTAACACGATGACGAAGTCGACAAGGTCTTCGTGGAATTCGAATAAGGATATTGCTGTACCTTCCCGATACCATGCTCATAGCCGGCTCAAGGATTCGTGTTTGCTAGGTATCTCTCGATTTCTTCAGGTTCGGATCTGGGGCTGACAGGCTAATTTTTAGTCTAGCAAGCATCCGCCAATACATTCTATGTAAATCTGGTCATAACTAACGATGCGTTACGACTAGTATTGTATTGTCATTTTGGAAGTGAAGATCCGGCAATTATTGCACGATGTAAATAGTTTATCGGGGAACTGGAACGTACTGTCGGTACAAGAATATCCTAGCTAGCGCTTACGATCAACGAAGCTCCAAGATGTTCGAGACCTATTGGCTTGTTGTAAGCTTTATGTCACATCATTCATTACATATTACCTGTTTTCTGATACTGTAGGTAGTTATGGTAGAAATCTCCGATTGGTGCTATCATGTTGCGATCTAGCTATTATCTGTGTACTTTGATGATCATCATCTTCATCCGTAGCTATCAGCCATACGTGTTGTCATCCCTAAAGTTGTGCTAGGAGAATTCGTACGGAGTATTCTGGTTTAGCTACCCAGCTCCCGGGTGCTAATAACCCATGCTAACGTAGAAAATGCCATCTCTGCAATACTCAGGGTTCGCGCGTCTCAAAATTCCAGTGTGGCCTCAGATTTCCCCCACGAGAAAAGAAAAGAAAAGAAAGAAAAAGCAGCGTAATGCCAGAGGTAAACGCCCCCAATCTTCACCCACCCGCCCATATGGTTTTTCGATATCGTAAAAGCAAAAGGTTCACATGAAAGCCTCAACGCCTGCAAATACCAGTCCTAATATCATGGATATGTCTGGCCATGTGAAATCAGTGTTGAAATTCCAACGGCGAAATCGTAGGCCTTAGCATTGCACTTCCGTGGTCTAGGCGTGATGTCGGATTCGTTCATTGTGTTTAAAACCACCACGGGCGCAGGAGTCGAGAACGTCCACCATCTGTCGGCCAGCACTGTAGCTCAGCTCCTGGCCATTCGAGCTTCGAGTGACGCAAAGACCAAGGTTGAGGGAATTCATAATGTGAGTTACATGTGTGCTGTCGACGTGTCCTGTATTGATCCATTCCACCTCAAATGGTTCTGAGATATTCCACGGGACGTTGTGCCACCACCCTGGATGTCGCACGTTCTTGGAAGGGGTTGTCTTCATGAGGGCCTATAATCAAGGGGATATATTAGTAAGTGAAGAATTATGACGGCCTGATAATAGAGATGGGAGAGACAAAAGGCGAGATAGGGTGTATGGAAAGAGGTAGTGGACGCGGAATAAGAATACTGACATAGCCCTGAAAGCCATGAGAATGGTTAACGGCAAAGAAGAGTACCACAGTTATGCCGCTAGACAATGCGCCGCCGAGCAGGCCAGCTTTGCCGACGTGGGTAGCCCAGATACCGTCATCCTGTTGAATTTATTAGCCATGTTAAACCATTGTTAACCTTCAAGAATGAAGCTTACCATTGAGTCATAGATGTTGTTCCAACTTCCAGATCTCATGACAAAGAATCGAACTGCTTTAAAGAGCAGTAATTGTTAGCATGGGATGTAATCACACAGGTACATCACGGATTTCTAAGCAAACTTTCTTGGGCTATACTTACTGCCCTGAGGACCAAGATTGATCGACTTAGGAAGGCGACGAATTGCCCTTTCGCGGTCCAAGTTGCGCGCATCGTCTACTCTGTCATTGTGTGGATTGTGATAATCAGATCCAGATCGCTCTGTTGCGATATATCCAGAGGAATCGGTAGTTAGACGACGACGGCGGCTGGTTGGAAAATCATCAGCAACGCGGAGCTGGCTATGGTCCATGCCGTGGGACTCTGGGTGATCACGAATACGGTAACGGGTGTGTCTGTCATGTGAACCCGCAGGCGAGGTGGAACGGGCTCGAGGTCTCTTAGAAACGACTTGATCATGGCGCGGAATCGTAGAACTTGTTTTGGAGCCTCTCGAGGTCTCGGCGATAGTGGCTTCAGTGACAGTGGCTTCGGCGACAGTGGCCTGAGCAGATTCATTGCCCTTCTTGGCGGGCTCGTCATGGGGTTGATCTTTGCCCACATTAGTCTTCTGCTCTTCCTTGGTATCCTTACGGCGATAGTGTGCTAATTTCTTCTCGCGATGTTCAATATCGTGCCAGTTAGTGAGTTGAAGCCAATCCTGGAGATCGCTTGAGAGCATCGACTCTACGTTGACATAATTGGCATCGCCACCGCGACCTTGAAAACGGTCACGGCTAGAGCCAGAGTGGTGAACAGGGCTACTAGAGTCCGCCATGATTCTTAATTCCTTGATGAGGATGAGTGAGTGTAGATCGAAGGAACTCTTTAAGGCCTTGTAAAGAACGAAATAAAGAACTAAAATATGTGCTGTGATACTAGAACGAGTACCTAGCGTGTGTGAAATTTTGAGGATTGGTCGTCGTTCGATACGTCTACCTTAGTGTGAAGGAAATACGTCTATGCGATACCTAGTAGGTATGATAGAAGTGATGTTGTGTTGATGATATTCACGAGGTCAAAGAGTTTCTAGAGAGTGGAGGAGGTGGTTCGGAGAAGTGAAAAAGGTGTAACGGCGAGATTTAGGTGACAACTGTAAAAACGAGAAAGATAGAAGAAATCCTCAAGGGAGGTGTGGTTTGGTTGGTGTTTGGAAGAGAGTTGAATGAAGATTGAGAATTTGACGGAAGGTGGGAAGATGAGGAACTAGCGTGTTCTGTATTTGACCCCTATGGGAAAGATCGTGTTGTACCCTTAAGAACAAGAAAGATATAGGAAGAAGGTTGGCGAGTTAACTATTAGCAAGGCCGAACCTCATGTGGTGGCAGCTGTAGCAGTTGCCCCGCAACATATTTAATGGTTGTCGTGAAGAACTCGTGATCATTGCTTTAAGTCGCTAAAGGGGAAGAGGCCCTGTATAATGCTTGCTTTGGAAGAGGCAGGCAAGACTAATCTAGAAGGAGCATATATTTTGACAATAATATCTAGTGTAGCACCTTGGACCAAGATCACCTTTTAACAATATTTTCTCATCTTTTGTTCTACCACCTTAATATAACAAGGAAGTCATCCTACTTTGGAATTTTGACCATTGTTGATAAACTAACTACTCAAGTAGGTACCTATATAAAGGGCTGTAGAAGTGTCAACATTATTCCCTGCTGACCATAGCTGACCTACCTACCTCATAGACAAGCCGTATTTCTACTATTTTATCCCATTCTTATATTCAAGGGCAGTGTACCTGGTCTTTAATTTATTTAGGTAGGTATTCGACGATAATATTTTGTATATTGCTACCTAGGTACCCAGCAACCAAGCGAATTCAGACTACCTAGTACCTCAGGTTTTATATGCCTTCGTGGAACTTATTAAAGATGTAGAAGCTATCCACCTAGATAAACCCCATTGAATGTTTATGTATATTATCAAGGTAATCTTAGCAGATATTCCTGTTATATATATCCTCAACATGTTCTTTTAGCTGTTAGCATGCCCGGTATATCTCTGTGTGAGATAGAATAATTGCGTACACATAGTATTCTGCGCTATTTTATCGAGAGTAAATTGCCTTAGGGTATGATTAGGGCATGTCATCCTAATAACGTATCGAGAAACAATTGCTAGCACTGTATTGACGATGGTATATGATTAAGCTGGTGGGAGGAATGATGCAAATAGGGTCCCTTGAATAGCGGCGTACATAACCATGAATCTCACAATGTTGCTCCCAAATGTTGAAGTATTCTGATCTATAAGAAGTTTTGCCAACCACCAATACCAAAGGGGGTATCCCGACGAGATTCTTGTAATGATTTGGACATGGTAGTTTGTAATGGCTAGAATGGCTAATACAAGCTGGACTAAGGCCATTGATTGGACCAGCAGAGACAGATGGCATGAATCGGCGGGAATAGATTTCTCAGTCATAATGTTCAGAGGTAGCCTCACAAATTCTAGTCCTGATTTGATGAGGAGATATAGTAGTGGTGTAGCGAGCAGAAAAAGTGGTATATTTGGTAAAGTCCAGTAACGAAGAAAGCCAACATTCCTAACCAAAATATTAGCACAGTTATTATAGCAATCGAGTATACACGAACCAGTGGCGTTCTTGAACGAATGAGTATATGCTGCGCATACCACTCGTACACCAGGGTCTTGGAGACTGAGCGAAGCAGAAAGTTTGGTAGGCACTAAGTTGCGGTGCTACAAAGCCGATTGCGATCGCTAGACCCCCGACTAGTAGAGCACAGCGTCGTCGTATACTGGTAGGAGTCGGCGATGTTGTGAGTTCCTGGGCCAACGCAATAGCGAATGGAATCCCATTGAATAGGCCATTGCTACGAAACGTGGTGGCAAACCCGAACCACATACCCGACGCGACCAAACTTACATCGTGGGCAAAAGTCCGCTTTGGCCCCAGTAGGCCCTTCGCAAAGAAGAGGTACCCAGTAAACGATAGGAGAGCAAATGTGCTCTCTGCATAAGGGGCGGACAGGAAAAGTCCGGCTGGAGATATAATGTGCAGGAGGGCTGCAATGAATGATAGCCGTTGATTTTTGCAAACAACAAGCCCAAGCTGATATAAGGCAAGCACCGAGAACAAGTGGGACGCATGTGCCACTAAAACCCCAATAATTGGCTCGAGGAAGCCATGTGCTTGGACACCAACACTAGAAAGGGCTGTCGGCGGAAGTTAGAATAATCCATATACATTATCATACTTAGTAGGTAGAGGACCCAAGTACCTTGTGTAAAAAAGGAGATGACGGTTGGTAGTCCACTACCAAATGCCCATTCTTGTTCATATAGGTATCCCCGACGAGATGCTTCTATGAAGTAAATAGAATCCCATCTCGTCAATTTTGTGCCGAGGTCGAAGGTGGATTCATGGGATGAAGCTATTCCAGGAGATAGTAGCGTGCTCGAGGTATCATAAGCTGAGCCGACATTATTTCCGAGAGCAATAGCTAGAAGTAGTGTTTTCCAGGCGAGAAACGTGACAAGCAATGATTGGATAGGATGTCTATGATCTAACGAAATCATGGTTAGAAACAAAGATTGCTACCTTAGCTAGGTACCTTAGGTAGGTAATTATAAAGAATGTTGTTGTTTCTATTTTTGTTTCCAATCAAATTCGGAACTTAGGAAAGTTGCAGAAAAATGTGGGCCATTATAAAAGAGCTTAAGCCACATGTCACACAGGCCATGGGAGATGTGGCTTTCATTTTTTTTTTTGGCACAGCCACTAAGAGAAATGGCCAATATCCAGGTGGGGGATCCATCAATTAATTCCCAAGTATATCATCAATATCACAAGAAATTTATTACATGGTGTGACTAGCCCTGCATCTTTAATCTTCCACCATTAAGGCTGATACCAGTTTTTGCAACCGTCGTCGGAGAACAACTAAGCAACTCTATTCAAAACAATTTAGCGATTAATTTAAGCATAACTAGCATCGGACTTCTCTGCGTCTTAACTTTAAGAACTGTGTGTCTAAATGCTTCTTTCGATGCATCTTTATCTTAGTCCCATTTAGGAAAAGAGGCACGTTGATGTTCTAGAATAAGAAAATCTTACACGCGGCTAGGTGCTAGGTTATTGTTATTGGTCAATACCTGATACATCGAATAAAGAATGATGGATATGACAAGTAGATCAACGGAATCCGCGGTATGTCGTCATGATCTCACAACGCTGTATTGCGATTTGTCCATTCGTTCCAGTGCTTGCAGAACTTACCGGGTTGTCATCATAGATCTTGGGATCTTGGGGGCTAGGGGGGTAACTCCTAAGCATTGCTCACAACCAACAGGAAATGTCGATAGCTTCATTAATAATGTATGTAGGAGCAGAGAAGGTAGATCGATAATTATAGAACTCTATCGAGTACTCAGTTATTGTAAGCATCCGTTATCAATACCATCTCGGCTCACGCGGAAAGATATGGGGAAGATAGTCAATTATAGTTGATTTCTTCAATCTTCACCAAACCTCTTCGAAAAATTAGCTTGTGGATTGTGTGCTGACCAGGAAGAACCTGTTAAGCCTGTACATACTAAAATAGGTTGACTTCTTAGGTAGTCTGCTGAGACACATGGTTTCATGATCATCAGGCATCTAAAATTCCCGCGACATTGTGGCCTCACCGACATATTGATGGCGCCCTCTTATAGGTCTTGATTGTATACGAAAATGAGTTGGATGGATGCGTATCTTGCAGTTTCTTGCAGTTTCTCAGTCTTGACTCCTACTTACTTTTTTTGGTCTCGACAAGTTGGGTAAGGAGGTGATATTGATATAGGTACCGCAGCGGATGCTTGATTTGAGAGTACAACTACCTAGGAGTAGTTCAAATAACAAGAACAATTGCATCGGTAACTGTAGAAGTATCTTATGACGAGATGAATTCCGCTTCACATGACTCGGCACTAACAAGAATGGCTCAAGATAGCGGGTTTGGGTTCGGCAACGGAATTCTCGCATACCGTCAAGTAATCGGTTTAATCGGCCCCCAAAGACACTCATGTGCATTTGAGCATCCAATAATAAGACTGCATATGGGATGTACCTAAGGTAGAAAGTTTCCGCATCAACCGAGAGAAGAGTAAGGAGGCCTAAAGCGCACAATTTTTTGAAGTTGTTTTTTGTTAGACCAGTAGATCGGTTGATCGGTTGATCGGTCAAGCCTGTGATTTCTATCTCTTTTGGCCTTATGAGGCGTTAGAAGACGCTAGGGAGTGCAGGGAGTGATAGCTGTCTGCTAACGTGCATAATAAACTGCCGGCCAACTAGGTTCCGGTCCATTAAGCTGTCGAGTCCTGGGAGGATGTCCCTCTGATCTAACTGATCTTTCTTCTTTCTCCTCTGCATATACACAAGCTAGTCTCGGATTCGCATTGGAATCGTGCATTCTCCCATTCCAACCTTTAATTATTACCGTAATATCAATAATAAACACCACCTAGGCACACCATTCAGTGCTACCCCATAACCTGCCATTTCAATTTCCTCCGCCCTTACGATTGAACGTACGTTAGCCAACCGTTATCTGCCTGATCTTTCCCATTTTCCTCATATTGCAACTTCATAATCTGCCAGGTACTTACACGAAGTACCTAATCCGTCAAATCCATCAAACTCTAACGACCCTCCTTTTCTTCTCGTTGAATGTTTATGCCTCGGCTTCATAAGCCGAGCTAGTAATTAGCTACTTAGGTCACCAGTTAGCTAATATCTAGACTCGGGTTGACTTGAACATCCGACTCGGGCTTTTCTGCTACAAGTCTTCAAACATCTGCGAATCACTGGGAAAGTCGGGTCCGATCCGAGCTGAGGCTGTGGTACTTAACCAGGCCGACGGGGCACGCACATGGCTGACGGCGATCAGACTCCACTGATGCTTGCCTTCTATCCTCGTAGCCCCTATTAAAAACTCCCCTGCCCCCTGGCCAGTTACGTGTTTACCAGCCCTAGAGGTCTACTAAGTGGTCCAGCCTGTCAGGCCACCAAACGACACTACTCTCAGCTCTCCACTTGATCTACCTACTATCTCCTCTAACCTCCTAACTATCTACCCCTCGAGCGTCAATACCTTACACGATAGTCGCCTGTTTGCTTCCGCATTCGTTTCGAGACTCGGCCTATACGGTTGTATAAAATCAAAATCAAAAGACTCGGAGGTTGTTCAGGCCGTTTTCCCTCTGCACTCTTGAGCGCAAGTGAACTACTAAGAGGCGCGGTATGATCATAGTCTGGCTTGGGACCTGTAATCTCCCGATTGAAGCTGCATCTCGACCCGAGCTTTTCAGAACCCCCCACTCGGATTGCGGAAAGTGAAGCTTTGATGGCCGCTTCTTCATAATGTTCCTACATTCGGGAGCGAGCCTCCACGGCCATGAATATTCGAGCCGACCCGCCCCTCAACCTGGTCACCGACGCAATCCACTCTTACGGTCTGCTTTCGCTACTCCTATAAATCGAACATCATCCTATCGTACTAGTACCGAGACTTCTCCTAGCGAACCTAACTCGTCGGATATAAGGCGACCTAGGCCTGTGTCGGAACATATCCCTAAAGCCTCCCAACCAGTTGTAAGATTTCAAGAACCCAAATGCGACCCGACTCCTCCGGCAAAGCCAGAAGCAATGAGCGAAGATGAGTGCTCGATTGCGTCCGATAGTGACGCAAGCCGGATTTCGTCGTCCCCTCGTCGCACTCGTCGGAGGGTCCCGCGAAAGAGCACCACCTTTCTTTTCGCCCACCCGCCCCCGAAGTTACGCAACAAGCAACTGTTGATCCATATTCGTCCGAAATTATTACTTCAAATTCAGCAATTGTCCGCTAACAGACGTCCGAGACCAATTGTCGATGTGTATCCTTCGTCTGCTGTAGCTAGATCCTTGATTGCGCCTTTGTTGAAACGCTTTCCTATGATTGCTCGCATCAAGCGGGAGTTGAATGTTCAGGATGTGATGTTAGTGAAGAGCGAGGATTATGCACAGGCTTCAGGGTCAGAAAGTGAGGGCGACGAGGATGATATCAAATCACGCGAACTTCTAGCCATATTGAGTCCATTGAGGACAGAAGACAAAGCCGAGATCGTATTAGCAGACGGGACAGTCTGGGTCGCGACCCCACGGTTGAATGGCACAAGCTCATGCTCCTATGAGTTTGTCTCCGTCGATTCGAACGGGAACACTATAACGGCTCGGTGGGTTCGCAAACAGGTTACTACCAAATCGCAGCCAACCACGCCGACAACTGGTTCCACGCCGCCGCCGCCCGCGGTCGACTATAAATTTACATTTAGTATCATCGATCCGAACTGTCGACGTCATCCCATCATGGCGACCCTTACAAACTCTTCCCTTGATATTCTCGACACTTTTACTACCGTCTCCCAGTCCGCTAGTCGCTATCCTCCGACTTCTCCTTTGTTAGCTACACCTACTTCTACTAGCGAAGAGAACCCTTTTGAGAGAACAACCCAAAGAGTTGAAGATTGGCAGAAAAACTTCATTACCATATCGGCTATTTGGGTAATGCTTCGCCATGGCTGCCCCCCAAACTATAAGTCGGTAGACTTTAATACGCTAAGCGCATGCGTCCCAACTCCGCCAACGGACACGAGCGGAGTGGCTCGCAAGCGATCATTAAGTGTCAATACGGATATGGCCCCCAAGTTAAATGCTTCCGAAGCTGGTTGCCGACGAAAATTCCTAGGCACCCCATTAAAGAACGATCAATTTGTATCAGGCGTACTACCTAGAAGGGCAACATCCATCGGAGCCGCTTTCATACAAAAACGCAACGCTGCAGGTACAGAAGGTCCTGGTCATGCGAGTAGTAGTCCCGAACAAGGATCGAAGAATAGGCGACCATTCAGTGGTGATTGGGGTGGTACAGCGAACCGGAATGTGGACAATTCGTTAGCAGCTGTGTTAGATGTACCGCTTACCTCATCTCCCACCGACACATCTACGCAAAGCAACACTTCATCCTCGGCTCCCTTCCCTTTGTGTAAAGGGCGACGGGCTGTTTCGGCATGTTATTCAGTCGACCCTGGACCCCCGAAGCCTGGCAACGTCGAATTTATCGAAACGCCTGACAATCCGCGTAATTCGCTTTTCCAAGGTACGCTTCAAGATGGCCAAAGGGATGACCAGGACCACAAGACCAAGAATCAGAAGTTGAGGAGCTTTACAAATTGGTTTCGAAAGCTACAAGGGCGGTAGGACTGCCGGCTACGCCTCTGCTAGTGAGCAGCGAACTTGGTACTCTTGGCCAGATTGCCTGTGATTGTGGATGTGAAAACGAAAACTTGTATCATATACTCGCATAGATCGGAGTTACGGCATTGGGGATGTTTAGGCATAGGAATTGGATGGGAAAATCGCATCTTGGGTTATTACAATTACACCTATCGAAGAGGGTTAAATTTAGTTCGCGAACTAGAACCCCAGGAACTTCAAGGCTTGGAGCAAGAGGCTCAGATATATGGTGGCTGAACGCGAACCAAACCCCTTCGGAGGGATCGCTATTGCCCAATATCGGAATATTCATATTCGCCCAGAAGAAAAGAAACGGCTTGTTATGAGCAGCATCAAAAGGGTCGCTAGCTCAGATGATAACATAGTTTTAATAGAAAGAACACTTATTATCACTACCTCCTAAATACTTTGAAATGGATTCCAATGGTGATAGTTGTAACTCGAGGAAGACATCTGTAACAGCCCTTCACCTCAGACAGGTATAATACAAATGTAAGTACTTTCGTGACGTTAGAAGTTAGGCATTAATGCATCCGGAAGACGCCAATAGCTAGAGGCTTGCATTTCGGTATGATGCGAGTACCACCGAAGCTAGCGCTCGGATACGCATGTTCGGATTGCCGAGATCGACACATGTGACACCGTAATGTTCGGCGCCGAGTATCTATATGTGGAAGTGTGGATGCTGGTGTTACGCCCGAGACGGCTTGAACAAATAGTCACATATCGCTCAATTTTTGGAAATCACATGCATCTAAATTCTCACCTATATATATAAATAAAGGCACCTATGTTGAATCAGCCACCACTCGCCGGCATCATCTTAACGTCTCTCATGATTAGCCTAGCTAAAGGAGAATGATAGAATTGGTTCCTATTCTCTCCTGTAGTATGAGCATTTAGCTATTATCAAGTGCCGAGGGAGTCAAGGAGGTATTTAGGCAAGAAAAGAAAAAGAGAAACATTGCATAGAATTCCCCTTCATCATCTTACTGACAAACGAATCATCTAGATTGGAAACTCCGATATGCGTCTTCCGCGTAGACGGTGTGTATGAAGAGGGCGTTTAGAGGGATGCACGGTCCGAGAAATAATATATACAATTGTGGAGTTCGTCAGATGGCCGATCCCGGTCAGATCGTCGAGAATGCGTGCCGGTGGCGGAGCTTCCCGTTCGGGGGGTTTCCCACACAGCTATCACCATGACGACTTTAAAAATATAGATAGCTCAAACCTTCAATGTTGCTATACTACATTGTAGGTATTACATGTCTGCACGAAGCGGAGAAGCCGATGTTCTACCGATACTATTCTGGAGCTTCCCCGTCTTGGCTTTTGCCCCAGGGTCGGATCTTGTACCAAAGATTTCTCTGTCGGTGTATATAAGTAGGTGACGGCGGAGGCGTAACGTATCTTCATTTCTGTTCTAGGGATTGTATACCCTCTTCATCTCCAATTTAGCTCGGTTAGAAGACTACGTACTTCTCTAGACAACATTTGAAGTTTCTAGGTGAAAAGACGGAGCCGGACGTCCTGCTACCAATGGCCGTGCGTGTACAACAGAATGGCAGCTCCTCGACTTCGGTTATGGAGCTGGAGCCAGAACCAGTCTACTTATCCTCGCCGTTTCCGAATCAGGATACCAAAGATGAGACGTCAGCCCATAGACTGAGTCGCCAGGCGAGCAGCAGACACGGTCGTGCTATTATAGATCAGGATACAAGCTCGCTCCCACCCCCTAATATGGTGGCCGAGGTTGTGCAAAGATGGAATTATCCTCGAAAAAACATTCCGCGTGTTGCTTCTTGCTTTTGGTCTTTTATTGTCATGGGCGCAAATGATGCTGCTTATGGTGTAAGTATTCATCCAAGAACCCGTAGGTAGCTACCTACACATGAACGGCCTTGCTAACAACCCATGACTAGCCTCTTATTCCATATGTACGATGGTTCTATAAGTATCATATAGATAAATTTGATCCTGGGGGAGTGGCAGGCTAACATTGGGGCGCAGATCCAAGCACATTATAACCTCACGTATGTCGTCGTTTCGCTAATTTTCCTTTCGCCTTTCGTAGGATATACGGCGGCAGCGTTCATGAACAATGTCATCCACCTCAAGTTGGGTCAGAGGGGTGTCGCCTTCCTCTGCTCGGGATGCCATCTGTTATCCTACCTGATCATCGCCGTCCATCCCCCATATCCGGTCTTAGTGATTGCATTTATGTTGGCTGGTTTTGGCAATGGCATATGCGATGCTGGTTGGAATGCGTGGATCGGCAACATGGCACGGGCGAATGAGATGCTTGGCATCCTCCATGGCCTCTATGGAGCTGGTGCCGTTCTTAGCCCGCTCATTGCCACGACTATGATCACCAAGGCAAACTTGCCGTGGTATACTTTTTACTATCTCATGGTGAGTTGGTTGTATCCATAAAGGGAAACAGGTAGCTAACTAGATTAGATTGGGATGGCTGCGGTCGAAGTGGTCGTATCGGTCACTTGTTTTTGGACAGCAACTGGCCGTGAGTACAGAGAATCTCTAGCGAAGCACTCCAACTCATCCAAGGGTACTCTCAGAGAGGCTCTTCTTAAGAACCCTGCAGCTCGTGTCACCTGGCTTTGTGCCCTTTTCTTGCTTGGCTACGTCGGTCTCGAAGTTGCTCTCGGCGGGTGGATCGTCGAATTTATGATTCAAGTGAGGAAGGGAGCGCCATTTGCTAGCGGTATGACGGCTACTGGGTTCTGGCTTGGCTTGACGATCGGGCGTTTCGTTTTGGGGTTCATCACACCAAAGATAGGAGAGAAACTGGCAATCACGGCAAGTGTTTCCATAGGTATCCATCTCAATTGTTACCTGGTTCTTTTACATGTTCCCAAATATGTTTCACGTACTAACTAGCGGGACAATAGATTTATCTTCCGTTGACGATGGGACTGGAGTTATTATTCTGGCTAGTCCCTCAGTTCTACGTGTCCGCGGTCGCTGTAGGACTCCAGGGTTTCTTCATCGGGCCCCTATTCCCGGCTGCCATCGTCGCCATGTCAAAATTGCTCCCGCGACACCTTCACGTCGGAGCTATCGGGTTTGCCGCAGCATTTGGGGGCAGCGGTGCGGCAGTCTTGCCCTTTGCCGTCGGAGCCATCGCTCAAGCTAAGGGCGTGCAGGTATTGCAGCCTATTATCCTCGCCCTTCTTGGTGTCATCTTAATGTTCTGGATCGCATTGCCCAGGATGGATAAGAAGAAGGAGTGAATGTATATATTTAACGACATATTGGGCAACCTAACATATGCAACGAGGATAAGCGAGTCGGTAGTTCTAAAGTGAGCACCAATAGACAATCTATCCAGCCCTAAAAAGTAACTTCTGCTTATCCAGATACGTCTTTCATTGCGATTCCTCCCCATAGTATCTTCTAATACGACGGAAGCGGAAGCTGTGCAGGCACGAGATGGTGATCCTTTGCGATAGGATTGGTCTCGAGTATGTTCCCTTATCCGAATACTCCGTAACATCAAGCCGATTATGGAGTTTCTCCTTACCGGCTGTGGGGATCTCAGTGTAGCAGGCGAATAAGTATACGTATACCGCCATATCGGTACACACATGCATTGATGCCTTTCAGGAACAATTGGTATCACGTCATGGAGCTGCGTGACCCTGACTACCTAACTATACCTTATGGCAACTCACCCCTGCGTAAGTCATTGTTAGGCCGATGAGGTTTGATAGTGGTTTGGTGAAGTGGGAATATGGAAGGGGGAGAAAGAAGAAAAGTAACAACCCCTTTCCTACGAAAACACCAGAACCAGCTCAGCCCTTAGCTGTATATGACTACCCCTGACATAAGGAAAAGGAAGGTCATGTGAGCATCTTGATATGCTGTCAGCGAAACTCTTAAGAAAAGTTACAAGAAATTTTCAAGCACTCACCCGAGACAGATTATAATATACCTAGTAGATGCAGGTAAACCGGGTAGAATTGTTAGCTAGCATCTATCAAAATTTAGCAAAGTGCCTTTTGATCGATGGTGTCTCCAAGAGAGCGATGTGGCTAACTGGGGCAAGGGTTGGGCAATTCACGGGAGTTGTACCCGTCAAATCGGGTTCGTTTCCAAGCCCACGTCCGCAATATCCGTCTGATTATGTGCATGACGTCGTGCAGTAGTAGCCTATGATAGCTCGCAATCATAGGAGCTGAACCTATGAGTTTGATGGTTTTTCCAACCATGCAAGTATTTTCACTCTCATGAAAGGAACCGTTGATGATTCGCGGCTGCATGCATTTCCTTGTCCGTTCTATTTGGGTTTTGACATCCGGATCTGTACCTAAGGCACAACTGACTGATCACCAACATGTGCTTTGTGATACCTTAGTAGAATAATTCGAAGCTATCCCATGCTGCATGTTGGATGTTGGATGCAAGGCTTCGAGAATAGTACAATACAGTACCAATGATATCCGTCCTAAGGGAGCTCGGCAGGGATTATGATATGATATTTCTTAACTCGGTGTTGATTCCTACGGCGTGGATAGGATAAAAGGTTTGAAGGGAAGAAATGGACTTGGCCTCTTAAAGCATTATAAAATTGACGGAAGAAGGTACGAGACAGCGAACGAACTGTAGGCTGCTATAGTGATTCGTAGTTGCTTGCCACGGAAAGTTTGCGGTTACCTACTGTACATCTTGTACTAATCATTATAGGTGGATTAGCCCTATTACGTATCTCTATTTCTGCCTCTGGGCACCAACAGAACAAAAGGAAGCGCAAGACTGACTGGCCTAATTGACTTTCACTACCTACTACCTACTTCGTACTCTCCCCCACCTGGAAATGACATTTGGACCCAAAAGTTATTACTTGACATCTTTCATCCCAGTCAACGTAAACCTCAACACTTGAACATAAACTTCTTTTGAAAATACTTGCATCATTTATCGACGGAGTCAGCTAGATATTTCTGCCCGTTTGGTAATATCTCGACTTTCATCTTTCATCTTTCGTCCTCCATCTTTCGTCTACACCGTAAACAATTCTACCATCTCGCGCTAGCAACGAGGCCAGCGAAGAAAAGGTCGCACACTGAGGGGTGTGCATCGGTGTAGTGTGCGGAGGGCGGTGCATCGAGTAGAGGGAGTAGATCGTTCCCCGTTTTCGAGTAGCTCAAAAGTCCAAAACCCCAAGAGCAGCTAGCAGCAGCTAAAGAAGCTCCGAGAGCTGCGACATGTCAGCGTGCACATTACTCCAGCCTATTCCTAGCTGCTGCACGAGACCAGGAGACCAGAACGCCACCATCAAACTACAACGGGCGCACAGTCAACTACCATCTTTAACGGTGTGCATGTGCAAGATAGAAAAAGAGACATCGACAACAAAGCTCGGATCTCTAAATTAAACAAGAAAAACAACAGGGGTTGTGTCACAATCATCATAGTAAATCTTGCCCCAGAAATAACTCGGTTTTGATAACACAGGGCTGAGCCAAAACAAGGAACTAGATAATACCTACCATATCTCCGCAGCTATGGATGAGGCTCTCGATCCTGCATCTATCGCAGCCTTCTCTGCCGCCGCCTCATCGCAATTTCTAAACACCTACGTCGCAGGCGACACAATCTCGAGAGCAACTTCTCCCGGTTTGCCACCTCCTACTTCACTCGATGCCGATGACAATAAACGATATCGACCTCGAACCTTTGCATACTTCCAATTATTGCCATATCCCGTCGAGGATGACGCTGAACGTGATACCGCCTTAGAAGGAATATTGAAGCAACTCTATATAGCTATCAAAGCTGAAGACTTCTCTCCTGGCGCCCTCCACTGGACGCGCCAGCTTCAGGGATGGCTTTCATTGAAGTTCGACATGCCTCGCGAGCTACGCGCCAGGCTCGTCAAGTTGTACTTCCACCTCTCCTTGGCCCCTGGCCTAGACAACAATTCTGCCGATCGGTTTTCCAAAATGGTGGTGACGCTTATTAGGAGAAAGCAAGCCCTTAAACCTGAGGATGACTTAATTCTCGACTGGAGACCGCTGTGGAAAGAACTGAAGGCGCTGGTGCTACCTGGCGAAGCAGCCGCGCACCACTCATCTAGGAGACGAGGGGTTAAGCATCTTAGGAAGTTGTGTCTATATTCGCAGTTGTATTTCGATCCCAGGGAGCGCCGTGCCATGCTAGAGGAGATTCTACCCTTTTTCAGTACCTCGGATATCCAAAATGCCTACATTGTCATCGGCATCTTGAATATCCTAATGCCTACTACTCCGGCCCCTCCTACGGAGTTGCAGTCTCAACCATCGGATTTTATACCTACCTTCTTCCATCTTTGGTCGCTGATGACCCGCTCCAAGGTTGTGGATAATGCATTCATCGATATATTCTCCAGAATTGCCAAAGATTACCTAACATGTCGACACGTACCTTTCAATGAGCATGGTGTCTTCACACGGGAACAGTCTGACCTGATCTTTACTTCGATTCTTCGTCTGACCGAGATTCCTGTTGGCCAGGCCAATTCCCCATATACCTCGCTCGATTATTCGGCTGGGATGGGCATGTTCCTTGAGAAGGATAAGAAGAAGCATCCGATACCGTACATCATCGCTCGCTGGGTTATATCCTCCCTGTCTCCCCTTTGCCTCGACAAGAGCAATTCAATCCTGGACAGCCTAGAGGGACTAATGGAGTCGGTTGACACCTTCTTCCATCCGTCGAACCAAGGCTCGTGGACCAAGATGTTGGCACAGCTGACATATTATCTATCCGAGCTATTCGTATCCCGTTGGAACAGAGAGCAGAATGAAGAGCAGGATACCCCCGCCGAACGCAGGATCAACGACGCTCTAAAGCGCCGATTTGTCTTAAGTCTGCGAGAAGTCACTTTCATGGGACTTTTTGGAAAGAGTTCTAGCATCACAAGCTTGTACTTCAACTCCCTTCAGAATCTTACCTATCTTGAACCCGATTTGATTCTGCCTGGTGCGCTCCAGCGGTTCTACCCGAGTTTGCAGGGCTTAGTCGAAGTTCATCGGACTACATCCAGTCTCTGTGGTCTTAACATGATTGCCAATATCATGTCACGCCAGAAGGGATTCAGATGCCACATCACCGCTTTATTAGCATTAGCTTTACCTGGTATCGATGCTAATGATCTGAACAAAACTCAGTATACATTGAACTTTATTCAAAGTGTTGCGTATAGTATTCCATTTGTGACTTTAGCAAAGGAGGACAATACAGTCCATGACACTAGCCTGGCTATGCAATGGGTTCAAGGGGAAATGGAGCGCATGGAACGCGAAGGTCAAGACGTCAAGATCGATTACAAAAACGAGCTCACCGACGAAGATGAAGCGGACATAGTTCGCTCCTCGACCGCGGGCTTTGGTGAATTCATCATTGCACTGCTTGGGAAGGTGTTCACCTTGTTGGAGAACCTTCCCGACGCGGCTCAAGTACGTTCTGGGTCTCCCGAGGATAACATCATCAATACGTTGCCGGCTGCCTTGACTCCGATGTTTGCCTCCCTATCGCCTGAGCTCTTTGATATCGCCCTAGAGAAGCTCTCATCCTTCGTTTCTAGCCATGTTGTCCACCAAGCTCGCGATGCTATGGCTTGGATCTGCAACGCGTTGTGTAAGGTGAATCCGGAGAAAACGCTTAAGGTTTTTATTCCGGTGTTGATTGCCAACATTCGCAACGAAATTGACTACAACGGTGCCGCGTCTGATCGGAGCAGCGGCACTGAAGTTCTTCCTCGGGACAGGGCTCTTGTTTGGCACGTGAGTATTTTGAGCATGTGCGTTGTTCATGTCGGTAGCGAGGTGCTTAAGTACAAGAAAGATCTCTTTGAAATCGCAGAGTACATGCAAGAAAAATGCAGAGGCCTCCCTACTATCCACATTAGTAACTATATTCACCACCTGCTACTCAATCTCACGCATACGTATCCCATAGACACTTCGTTATACGAACCCAAGGTCGTACAGCGCGGCTTGGACGTCGATGACTGGGGTAAAACGACATCACCAGCGGATTTAACGATTCGATGGCATCGACCCTTGCAGGAAGAGATTCAGTTCGCGGTCGAATTATTTGAGTCTCAAGCTGTAGGCGCTATGAAACGCCTGGAGTCATTCATTAGCGATAGTCCTCCTGTAAGCCGAAAAGGAAAGAATAAGGAGTGGTCGGATGAGGTCACTCGTCAGTTGTCCCAGCTGCGGTTGGTCATCTCCGGCCTTGCAGCCCTGTTTGATCCAAAACGAGCGTCTGGTGAGCCGACAGGACACGTCAACGGCAATGGGAATATTGATAACCAAGAGGACGAGACTATGGCTGATGACGATGATGACAGCGAGAACCCGCTAGCTGAGGTTGGAGAAGACGACGAGACAAAGCCACAATTTAAGTATCCGAGCGGCTATTTACTCACTCCCGACAGCCCACTCTATAACCGGATCCATGATCTTCGAGAGGATATAGGAAGGCTACTCTCCCAGACACATTCCTTCCTCAACGACCATCAGGAAGATGATGTTTCTTGTTTCACGGCATTATACAACACCTATCGTACCTGGATTACAGACGTGGGTTTTGAGCGATCGGCACATCCATTAGACCGACTAGTTCGACTTTATAGAGCAGACATTGCCCCCTTCAAGATCAGTGGGCTACGAAAACCGTACCCTCGGCCGCTACTCGTCAAGCGAGCCGATGCCTACCAATTGCAGCGTGTTAAGCACAACGCATCAATCCGTAGAAAGAGCGAGCTAGATAAACGCTTGCTACTCGACCTCGCAGAATCGTCCGTTTCTTCGTACGCAGATGTGCGACGGATAGCTCAGGGCGCGCAAGATGCATCACTCAAAGCATTGATAGGTGGCCGTCCACTCGTCATTCCTGTTATTTTGGAGAGATTCCGCAAAGCCCTTGATGAGACCGATCATGACCGGATCAAGGGGGCTATGTATACATTGCTCTTCACAAGCTTGCTCAGGACGTTGATGAGAGATTGGAGATTTGCTCCCGATCTAATGCGATTATACATCCAGTCGGCAAACATTGACAAAACCTCAATCCAGAACCTAGGGGCAACAGCCATCTATCCACTCATCGACTTTGGCAAGCGGTTTGAGTTAATGGTGATAACAGACAGCCAGACTGTAGACTTAATCAAGCCTGCTGAAGATTGCTCAAGGGCCATCGACACAAGACATGATTTTATCACCGAACGTCGAAAGAAGGTAGAGCAGAAGAAATCGGATTTGGGTCTAGAGTTAACGGAACTCGCAAAAGAGTGTCACTGGAAGACAGCAAGTCGGTGTGCTATATTCACAACCAATCTCTGTCTCCGCTTCGAGAATATTGCGCCCCCCGAATTCATCGAACTTATCGTTAAGGGTACGAATGATCCTCACCCTGGGTTAAGGGCAAACTATCTCAACGCGTTCTCGAACATCTTCACGGCGATCGATCAGCGTGCTGTTTATGGGCATAGCTATGCCGATTATCTCGAGGAGAAGGAACGGGATATCAATAAGGTTGTTATCCCAGTTTCGACGGGCAACGATGAGTATACGCAGGGTTTCTTAGAAAGCTTTAAGCACCCCGAGAGTGCCGAGTATTTCGTCGACACAGATCATCCTGGATGGTTAGTCTGGGGTAAGCAATTTAATGCTTTCAAAGCAAAACCGGGAAAGTTCGACGAATACGATGACGTCGAGAGAGCGGCACGACAGCAAATCGGTAAATTGATAACGAAGGAGTGGCTTTCTCAGTGCTTCGATTATATGAAGCAAGAGCCGCGGGATTCGACATCCGACAGGTTTAGGACTACAAACGTCGTCTTACTTATGCATGTTTTTGACCTCATGATCTACGGGCAAACTGAACTCAAATTTGATGATGTCAAAGAACTGGTCGCTGAAGTATATGGGGATGGAAGTGATAAACATCAACACCGCGCTACGGCGGAGATTCTGGGCGCTCTGATGGTTGGCACAACATATGACCCCGTCGACATGAAGGAAGAAGTATGGAATTTCGCGCAACCGATGATCCTCGATGTTTTCGCAGATAACTTAACTCCCGATAACTTCTCGTACTGGGTCACATGCCTCCACTTCATCATCGATACAAAGGACCCTCGTCGTGCTAGCGAGCTTGTCAGCCGTCTAAGCTCTTTCCGCCTAGACATGAATTCTAATGCCGCCTTCAAGGAGTCCGCAAAGGTGCAGCTTCTCGAGTTCTTGATCACTGACTGTGGATGGCACTATCGCCACGAGAAGCCAATCCTAGACGACTTCCTAGCACATATCGACCATCCATACAAGGCGGTGCGCGAATCAATCGGTCGTGTCATAGCAACTATCTACAGAACTCGATATCACGAGTCGTTCGAGAACGTCACTGCTCTACTTGAGCAGAATAAGGCAGACTCAAACATCGGCATCCGACCGTACAAGCCAACTGAAGAGTTCGCGGCTACTATCAAACGTGTATTTGACCGTCTCGAGGTGTGGCGCCATGAGCGTACACCAGGACAGCAGACACCATCCTCGTACACGTCTGGATCGAAGACTGTCCTTATATGGCTAGATAGCACTCTCTCGTCGCAGGAATGCATCCAGCTCATTACTTTCTTCCCAGATCCATTCATTGATCAACTTCTACACATGATGGATGTCAAGGAAGACCCGGAGTTGATGCGTTTAGCCTACCACGTCTATCGTCATTTACCAAATATCCCTTTCCGCACTGGCGAGGACGAGCCTTTCACCGCAGCTCTTATTCGCCTCGGGAAGACTGCTACAAGTTGGCACCAACGTCTTAGAGCACTGGTAAACATGCAAGTGATATATTTCCGACGACTATTCTTGATGGACGCTCCGCAGCGAGAATTGCTCTTCGACGCTGTAAGTGATATGCTAGCTGATCCCCAACTTGAAGTTCGAACCGTTGCCAGCGCAACGCTAGCTGGCATGATTAGATGCTCCCCTGCTACGGTACGGAACCCTTTCATCGAAACCTTGAAGTCGCGTTTCGAGAAGGAGCTGGCGCGAAATCCAATGCCAAAGAAGAGACAGCCCGGCACCGAAACACCAATCAATGTCACGCAGCAAATTGTGAGAAGACACGCTGCCGTGCTGGGGCTTGGATCATTGGTAGAAGCATTCCCGTATGCAACACCACCGCCAAGTTGGATGCCAGAAGTTTTAGCTCTCCTCGCGAGACGTGCAGCTAGCGATCCAGGCGTAGTTGGCAAGGCCACAAAGGGAATCTTATCCGAATTCAAGAAGACAAGACAAGATAGCTGGGGAGTTGATCAGAAGGTAAAAAACAGCCTTTCTTTAAACTGGCCGGATAGTACGCTAACACGTCATAGTATTTCACTCACGAGCAACTCGAGGATCTCGAGGGAGTTCTCTGGAAGAGCTACTTTGCATAAAAGCAGGCACTTGGAGACTAAGCGTTTCAATCATCAGCTTTTGGTCATATCGAGACACGTAGGACCAATAGGTTGAATAGGTTACCTCTAATCACGATTCAGCACGTTTTCCTAGGATACCGAGTGTACACTAAGGGCCACCGGGATGGGATGAGGATACACCGGACAGGGCGTCTCTTGATACTTATAATTTCAGATACTACTGGCATAGACGTGAAGGAGTCATTCGAGTGAGTTCGGGCAAGGAAGTCGTAAGGGCGCGCACATTCTCGGGATACCACGAATGCCTACAGTTATGTCTGGCCTTATCCGGCGAGTATGATGCAGCCGGTAGACCTTGGGAAATATACGGTTGTAGAGAAGAAGTACCATGATGATTAATTCGATTCGTTTTGTCACGTCGTGCTATGTTGGCCTTTTATGGTGGTTCTTCAGGTAGCTCTAAAGAAAAACATACATCTCTTAATTGCGTGCCCAACTCCAACTACCTCCTTGATTCATTGATTGTTCGTAATGATATGTTCCTACTTATATGTACACTGTTACTGATGGTTTAAAGTGCTTACCTGATTTAATTTATTTAGGGACTCACCTGACAGTGGCCTGGATTACATAATGCTTACTGTTGTATATCTGCCAGGTGACAGCAGAGCTTCTCAGCTGCGCGACAGCTGGGTTCTGTGCCATCACGCTTGACGACAACTGGCATCGAGTTCTCAACAATTTCACGTTCTGTTGAACTACAACAGATCTCACTTACTTCAGGTCTTAATCCGTCGCCAATAAACCCAAACCACATCCCGCATCTCCCCAGGAGTATTCTACCTCGCCCGGTTATCTTTCAAGTAGTCGACTGGGTAGCAATCATGGGGTCCAACGGACTAGAGCCACCGGCAGCAGATCCCAGCAAAGACGAATCGGCCATCAAGTCGCACCTGGAGGATCTCACGGCGGCCCAGCTGCCCAACTCGGCCATCTACAACTTCCTGCTCTCGGACGTCCGGATCACGTCCGCGCGCCGGGGCTCGATGACGGCGCGGCTGGCGCTCACCCGCAGCCACATGAACTCCGGCGGCGGCATCCACGGCGCCGCGAGCGCGGCCATCGTGGACTGGGCCGGCGGCATGGCGATCGCCACGTGGGACCTGCGCCGGCGCACCGGCGTCTCCGTCGATATCCACGTCACGTACCTCTCGTCTGCCGCCGTCGGCGACGAGATCGAGATCGAGGCCGAGGCGGACAAGGTCGGCGGCTCGCTGGGCTTCACGCGGGTCGTCATCAGGAAGGTCGTGGGCGGCGAGGCCGGCCCGGTTATTGCGAATGGGTCGCATACGAAGTTTGTCAAGCAGAGGTAGCTGAGGGCCGGCGTTGTTTTGGACGTTGGTTTCGATTTCGGGTTCGTATCGGGTTTAGGGCAGGCGATAGAGCGGGCTGCTTTACTGCTGGGGCGGGGTCGGTGTCTATAGAAGGCGGATATTAGACGGCGCGCATAGACGCAAGGTACTAGATGCTAGATGCTTGGAATCGTCTAGGAACGGAAGCGGATGGCATGGCATGGCGTGTACTGAGTTGCTTCGGTAGATCATGGCGCTCGTAACTGAATAACCCCTAGGCTGTTGTCAGGGATATTACCGTCTATTGCTATCCCATCCCCTACCCAACAGTATGTGCTCCAAGCTCCGGGGAGGACAACTGAAATAATAAAGTTACGCTCGGCCTGAGCAGGGTAACGTGTCGCAATAAGAATGATCTGCGATGGCAACTGCGTATCCGCCTTCGAGAAATGATTTGTTCATCCTTGGCTTTCGACGAGCCAGCAACTTTCTTGTATTCATAGCGCACTATATCAAAGGTCCCTGTCTCGCAAGAAGATCCTCAGCGCTAGCTGAAGAGAGTAGACGTGAAGTAGCTCGATGGACTGCTAGCACCGCCGTGCCATTGTAAATTCGACAGCTTCGTAGCTTGATACGCCATTTAAGAGCGCCATGAAGTAAAAGATGCTAGCGTGTAGCCTAAAGCTTTCTAAGCGGTAACCCTCTACCAAGCCGAGTAGATAAGCAAGTAGAAATAGGGAATTCGTCGAAGCCAATCGTCCAAGTACCTAGGCAGGTATAGTAATATTGCTGAGGTCTACCGAAATCTTACTTGCCTAGGTAGCGTTTAGCTCATTGCAAGTTCCCAACCTACCTCGTTGACGACCATACACTTATAATACCGCTAGGGGGCTTTCCCGTCGTGCATGACAAGGTGTTGTACTCCCCCATACGAGGCGCTATGACCTAGAAGTATAGATAGGAGAGATCGAACTCGAACTCGATAGGATCGAGGATACGTAGAGATGTATCACTTCGCAGGAACCTTGGCCGGTGTTTCTAGCTGCGAATAGAAGCTAATCGTCATCGATCCTCCGGATGAGGCAGCGCTCCATAGGGTCGTCAGGCCTGTCCCCCCCTCCTTATCCCAAACGCAATATTCTTAAACGAACATTCCATCGAAGTAAATTGGTACCTAATTTTGACAGGCGTAGGCATTCCACAGGCGGCTACCCGGAAAGTTCCACCCATTTAATGACGGCCCTTGCAGAAGTTCGTCAGAACGATGAAGAGGGGCGAATTAGTAGGATCCGCGTTGTCAACTGCTGATAGCGTCTTCGAAATCGTGGAATGGTTTGAACTACCTAGATATACATGTAATTAGCAGAGCTGTTATTATCAGAGACTAATCAATAATCAAGAGTCATAACCCAACCTACATCCAGAATAACATGCCGGTCTCTTTATCGATTCCTACCCCGATACCTGTTCCATCTTCGCCTCGCAACACTAGTACGACCCGTTGAACAACGGTAGAAAACGGATTACGACAAGAGAGGGAGATTTGGTCAAATATAATAACATTCAAGTAATCCTACCCTTAGATCATAGAATAAGACGACGAGGTCCGGGAGCAGCCAAGGTCTGTGCACATTCAATGGACTAACCGCTAATGCCTTGAGGGATAGGTTGTGTTGCTTTCTATTGTAATATGCAGCGGGAGAGGCTTACATAGACGCTCTTATGGGTTAAATGCAATCGATACAGTGCTTACGGCTTGTTTAGGGAGGACCGAGCCGGCTTAGAAGAGCGTCTATATGTGACGACATTCCTATGCCTGTACTATCTACGAGATAAGGCAGCCTTGCCAGTGTCATATCAAAGATCAGATCATGTATTCAAGCATAATTCCTCCTTTCAAGACCTATCTACCCTCTGTAGATTACTCCAAGACTTGCCATCCTCCTCGGAGATGAGTTCATGAAATTCACCGTTCGCGATGTCCCTATTGTGGTGGAACCAAGCTCTCGCCACGCCTGGATACTCTATTCCCTATTGAGAAGCCTCGTTGGAGCCTTCTAGTTATCTGGTAGTGAATAGGGGTTCATTTCGAGGATGGCACGGGCCAAGGGGCTTAGATCTACGAACTATCTATATTGTGAACGTTCTAGATGTTCACTGACTATTTGTGGTCCTACCAACAAAGAATACTCTGGATCGAGGGCAATATCGCTTCGCCGAATACCTACCTGGGCAGGTTGCTCGACGAGGAGCCACCCCGCCAAGCAATTCATACGCCTTTTAGGAGCAATATTGATTTAGGCAGCATAGTCGGCGCGGGTACGCCACCCCTGACGGGATACCAAAACTGATGGCATCAGCTTTAAGCACACAATGCACCTGATGTAGCTAGCTTCCATCGATTCGTCCGGGGCGGAGATGTCACGGCGGCCTTGAGCCGCACGGAGATCGATTCAGAAGGCGGAGTCGTGGGTTTCGTGGTGGGGTGAAAGCCGTAGGAGCAGACAACCCGAAGTCTACAAGAGAACTAGGCAGCTAGGTAAACAACCGCTATAAGCGTGCTTGATGTTACGGAAGTCCGCGACTTGATGCGTGATGGTGTGGTTCTAGCTGTAGGAGGTTTGTGGCAAGCGGACTTAAGGGAGTTCTCGTATCAGGGAACTTCGTAACTTTTTGAGTAACGATAGCCGCCGAAGATCCGGCTTTCCCCTCTTGAGTGACCTCAGCACCCTGAAGGACTATTACGAGGTGGGATAGGACATGCCAGAGCATTACGAGACATACAGCGCAGAAACAGAGCTGCCTTGAGCACCACTGAGTGGTTTCCTGGCTTCTAACCATATCCCACCACCACCACCACCCATGATCTACAGAGAGCAACGAATTGGGCTATATTTCTTGATGTAATAGTGATGTGCATGAATGGTGCTAATCAGTGCAGACGGCCACACATCGTGTCTCGTCTTCTTTCCAAGAGCTTCGATATCGCGGGAGACGCCGACCACACGCCGAAGATGCTTGCAGTCTAGCCTCCCGCGCATAGCGACACCCACACCCACACACGCTTGAGAGGGAGGCCATGCCCTCTTCGGGCACGTAAAGGGAGAAGACGTGGCCGTCGACGAGACGCATTAACACTTGCTATTCATCGATATTAGACGTGTATGACTAACTTAGGAGCACGTATGTCCGATGTAGCACATTTCGATCAGGGAAACTGGGTTCTGACCGTTGCAGGTTTGTTATACATATCATATCTGCTTAGGGTTATTTGCTTTATTGCCCTTTCCCACATTGAAGCTTCGACCGGAACTACCGGTGCATATGCCCGGGAGGAACAACGCATGAGCGGGAACGATGTGACGACCCTGGTGATTAGCAGCCCTGCACTCCCTTTCAGTGATGGCGTGAGGTCCCAAGATCCCCGATGTAGGAATCGGTGGAAAGCTTCCCCAGACGGGAATACACGTAGCTAAGCGGGCTGTTCCCAAGATTTGGGCTCTATTGGGAGTGAAATGGCTAGGCCTCGGTGCATCGCGAAGTCCCACTTGGTCGAAGAAGCTCTCTGTCCTGAGCCGCCTCGTATCTCTGCAGTGGAAGCATGCGTGTGTGCGTGTCCTTTTCTAGATGTTCGAAGCTGTAGGCATGGGCAAGGGTAAATACAATCCGCCCACACAGTCCTCTATACTGTATGCAGAAAGCCCAGTACCGTAGTGTGTCGCTAGCGACTTTGTTGTAGGCCGCTGTCTAGCAGCTACTACTAAGACGGCACAGAGAGCATAAGAAGCGCCACAGAAGAAACAGCGATAATATGCAGCATCCTGGATCTTGCGGCGAAGGGTCCGCCGAGAGAGAACTGCCACCGAATCTTCCAGGTTGTGGGCTCGGCTTTTGATGACCAGGGGGGGTGGTGTAGAGGAAGCGACTAAAAAATTCGAGGTGGATTCGATAACCGGTGGATTTTCATCGGAGTCAGGTCAAGGTCAAGGTCAAGTCAATTCAATCTACCCTCATCTACGAATAGACGTTGATCAATGAATTCCTCAATGGGGGAAAAATTATGACACTTCTATCGTAGGGAATAGACAGCTGACAGGAACACCCCGGTTCACAACCGGTGTAACGGTGAGCTGGTGTGTCTCGTCGTGTCGAAGGAGAAAAAAAAGAGGTGCTCCCCGGCACTCGTCCAATCGTAGCCTCCGATCCCCAGTCCACCTGTCGGTCAACTTCAGCGAATAACATATCGAGAATGCCTCTATTCTAACGGCTAGACTCGATGACATGTCCTCCCCGACGAATAACACATCAACGTCGGCGGATAATTCAATTTCACACGCGTATAGTTGTAGGTACATGGTCAACAAGTATAGATGGACATACATAGCATGATACCTATCGCCATCCCATCTCTTAGTCGATGATCGGCAAGTTATGCGTGTCGTACCTTGCTGACTCTTACTTGAGCTGTATGTAAGCTCGTGCCTGTCAGAGTTTGAACAGCATGGCCGCTCAGCTCGCATATGCAAAACCCGAAATAGAAACAACGACAGCTGCGAAATAGCAACTCGAGGTAGCAAGGGGTGATCTTAACATGGGATTGAACGAATATCTGTCAGATATAACCTACGATAGACGGCTTGTGCCGCAGGTGTAGGCAGGTAGTATTGGGGAACGCGAATGTGTCAATGAAGGAGCACGCAGTTTTGCGGCGAGGCAGAGATGATGATTTGTCGGAGGGATGAATCAATCAAACAGGCGGACTTCGCATACGATCGCGTCGCCTGAAACACGATGCGGTTGTCATGATATTCCTTGTACGATATGGAAAATTCATATTATAAGTAGGTAAACTAGGGTTATGCTATCATATAGCAGTATAACTGCCTGGCATTATGGTATTATGGTATAATGGTATATCGTTATGACTGAGTTTATGTCTCAGGTCTTGACATCGGTTATTCTGTGTGGTCGCCTTGCGTGCTTGTTTCTCGCCATTTACTAACCGTGTGTGGTTAGGTAGATAGACATGTATGTAGGTATGTTGGTTTGTTTCTTTACTGGATAACTTGGCAATGTATTGAATGTCGTGAGAAATATGAATGTTCTTTTGTCCTTGGTGGAGCAGAGTAAAAAGTCGGTATCTAAGAATTGGAAAAAGATCGCGGAATGGGTAAATCAAGAGGTTGTGGGTAGAGGAAAGCTACGACAATGCCAATGGATTATGCGACGCTCAGGGGATCGTCTTAGAAGTAGATGCTATTGCCACCAGGTCTGGAAGGGTTCCAGTCGGATCCCGTCAGTTGATGAGGTGAGCGTCCAGCCTCCTGCTGCTTCTGGAATAGGAGTACGTTTCGCAGCTCTGTTTCTAGCAATCTCACGGCCGAAAAGAGAAACTCACGTTCAGATTCTGCACTTCACTAATCAATAACAGAGACCTATTTAGGTCCCACTGCCGTCAACGGCTACCGTAGTCTACTATTCATGTACGTTGTGTCGTAGCATGAAGGTGGGACAACTCAGCACATGGCACCTGCAGTAGCGACTGCATCGTAGCAACAGGGTCTTGTATAGCGCTGTACGGATGTGTGGATATATGTACCTATTGTTGTATCGTACGAAGTGGGAAAGGAACACCACATCCGCTATGTTGGCGGTTGGCGGGTGGCGGGTGGTGACAGGCGTTATAGCGCACGTGGATTTCGGGAGCAGGGCGAAAAGAGGTCGACGACAAGGACAAGTGCCGATACTCATCCCACGTTGGATTTTATCCCTAGATGTCGTGTGTGTGAAGACTAAGCATCTATTAATGCTCCTCATATAGGGCAAATAATGTCCAGGTCTGCCAGGTGTACCCTACTTGGGATGGCATGGTTAATTACATTCTGGAATGCGGAGATCGAAGAAAAGAAAACTGCAGGGAAATGGTAATGACGGACATCTGATACAATGACATCCCTGACCGGGAAGCTATGGGTACCTGGCGGTATAATATGTAAATTATAATAAGCATCGTTATACCTAATGCATCTGTACTATGTAAATCAGTGCTCTGTTGAGCAGTAGAAGTCGGTCTCTTGTGCAATGCACTAATACAAAGGAGAGGTTGGAAAGATAGCGCCAACGAGCACCTGATGAACGCTCCCAGCCACCCAGGGCTTTTTGACATTGCCGAATTTAGAAGCGAACAGTTCTGTTCTTGACGATTTGGTTTATTTCCTAAAATGAAATATGGACAAACGCCTCGCCTCTTCGTCGTGGGCTCGAGCGGCGAGCGGTCTAGCCATAATTAGCCCGTTTGCCAAATCTGGGGTCTGGCCCATGTGGCTGGGAACCCGAATGTTCCGGACTCTTAATCGCCTATGCATTTTGTATCAGAGATTGAAGAATTTTGAATCAGTTGTGACGACGTGATAATCTATGTATTTTCTGGTTTAAAGTCTGGTATAGTTTGGGGTGATCTAGAACCTTGGAGAAATCATAATCGAACATACGGTAGGTACCCATGATGCGGTAAGTATCAGACGGGTCTTTGCATTAGTTATGAACTAATAGTTCGTCTCAATAAGCTGTAGCAAAGTAAGTGGTGGTGGATTAAGCCGGGATAGCTATTGATTAAAGGGCTGCAATGCTTTTTCACCCGCTTGTCACGTAATGCGATATTCCTAGTAAGACCCATCTCGTAGACGATTTTGAAAAATATGAAGATGCCTTAATGAGTTATATCGTGTGTTCAGAGGCAAGGGTACATGTATCGCCGACAGCGACTTGCGATATCTACCTAGGTACGTGGGGTAAGCTACATGGTATTGTGATTGCTGTATGATCTCCCCCTAAACCATTTAGGTGAAATGTAAACCTCGATTCGGCGAAATGTTAGGATGGATCGTAAATTATGGCATAACCCATGGTCATAAAGCCTGGTTGGCGCCTTACAACATCTCTATCTTGTGGGGCATCATCGTAAATACCTAGACGAGAGTTAACCAAAGGAGGCGAGCCGGGAAAGGCCGCATTGTTGAAGATGAAGAGACGAAGAGTTGAAGAGATGAACGGTAGATATGGGATGAAAATACCTAGGTAGGTAACCGGGGGGTTGATTGAAAGTCGGCTAGGATCAAAAGATGATGCCGGACCGTTGGTAACAATCTGTTACGCGGTTTGTAGAAGAACTCCGTGGGGGAGTTTGGACTCTGAAGCCACGAGTCATGACGAATAGGCAAGGGGGTGGCATGGCCTTCTGATCTTGGCAACCCTGTATCCAGGTAAAACACCGGCAGGAAGCGGCTTTAAGCTGGCATATCATATCAACTTTTGGTGCTGCTATGCGGCTTATATACCGTAACTCGGCCGTGAACCATGGTCGGGCGTTGCGTGGAGTGTCTAATGTAGGTACGGCAACGTAGCGAGTGTGTCATCCCGTTCTAAGTCATGTATGGTAAGTTCTGATAATGATATTAATGTACATACATACCTACCTTAGGTAGATAGCCTTATGTGACCATTGTCTCTTTGATTTTGGGGCTAGCATCTCACCTAGAATAACCTAACCCCAGATCGCGGGTGTCAAATCTCGAAAATGGACGGCGATCTGAACCGAACCGTGAGCTCCAATAATCGGGTTAGAAGTTTCGAATATCCAAGGAGGCGCATAAGTCGGGAGTCGTTTAGATGCTGATGAAAACCCAACTCTCTCGATCCGATCCTAAATAGTGCTAAGAGCTAAGGCAAGGATGACGACAAGGTACATTTCTTGTCAAGATTGTATTGATTGACGGCTAAAAATAAGAAGAAGAAAAAAGTTATAACATTTCGCGAGTATACCTTGGGTACGTTGTTGTATACCTATGCCCATTATAAACTGTGATAGGGGTCCTTCGATTCAGAATGTTTTAACAGTATCGGTACATAATGCACTGCGAATTTTACTTGGTATGTCAGGAATTTCTAACAATTTCCCTAAAATTCTCAGCAGTGGCTTATAAGACCCCTGATCCTGTCAAGCCTCATAGAGGAAGATCCCCCACTCAAGCCACTATCGTCGAACATGCATGTAAAGTATTGTCCATTGTAGCTGGGAATATCTTACAATGTCTTACAATGTATTACACCCTCTTCCGGCACTTACACGACCTTTACCACCAACAGCATCGCCATTATAGTCACTTCGCAATTCCTTAGTAGGTGACTAACCAACCGGCCAACCAATGAAATCCAATACACAGAACCATCTAACGAATTTGAATAATTATTGCAGTAAAGCTACCATCCACACCGAGCCGGAATACACCCCACTGGTAGGTTCTCATCTGCAATGCTCCGACCAAACCTTGGACATGCATATGCACGCCAAAGGACCCATATTCTGCATGAGCAAGACGAACGGCATAAGCGAGACAAGTGTCAAAAGCCCTATCGAGTACCTAATTATGCCACTATGTTGGTACTATGGATGTTGGTACTCGTGGTGTGTTCCATCGCAAAAAAAACGGTCGAGTCATAGATGAATGTGCCCATAACTACCTACCAAGGTAGACGAATGTACCTACATTACATTACATATTGTATGTACGACAAAAGACCGTTGTTACTATTTTGGCTATTATTAAAACTGGCAATATATCGCATCATCTTCACCGTCGTCATCGTCGTCATCATTCTCATCTGCAGCAGTATCGGCATCAGCATTATCAAAATCGATCATGATCTTCGGCAGGCGGATAGAAGGACGAATGAGATCGCGCGGTCAACCGTATGCGCTAAAGAATTCCTTCGTCTAGAGCTTCAGAGCCCCGGCCTGATCTCCGCCTTTCCGACAAGATCAGTGTGACCATGATGGACCAGCAGTACATACATTATGTACGCATTTTGTATGTGGAATGCAGGGTCAAGAACGTGACAAGTTGGAGATGCCCGATGCTGCTTTGACAGCTGGCCCTCACATGTTGTGGTCATCCGAAAGGCTACGCACGATGCATCTGTATGTATGCATTGCGCAGGCCAATGCCTTGGCGGCCACGAACCGCAGAGCTAGTTAAGTACATGAAAACGTGCTTCTTCGACCCGAGTACCTATTTTGTCTTGTTAGGATTATCCTGTTAATATCTCCATGCCGTTACCCGTAGCGTCAATGCTGGTTCGTATTGCGCCAAACCTCTAACTTAAGGGGTTGTTGCAGAAGTTTATCTTAACTCCAAGAAGGGGAAAAGGGAAAGAAACAAAAGGAAGAGGAGAAAAAGCTGGAGATGGAGAGAAAGTATGTATCTTCTCATCGTTCGTCCGATCCCCACGATTACTTCCAAGGTTCGGAGTTGAAGGTCTGTGGTACACCCTACATACAGGGTTAAAAATCGCCGACCAAGATCTAAACGACCGCTTGCTTTACCCCATCAGCTATGTCGCCTGGTTCGTCTAAAGTCCAGTCTTGTTCGTAGTCTTTTCCTGATTTAGGTGTTTATCTTGTTTCTTAATCAATTAGTATTTGCCCATGTCCCAAAACGGTATGTGGGAAATCCTCTCTAACATCGCCAGCACTAAAGCACTAAAGTCCTTGGTATCCTCACGTGGGTCGAGTTCCATTGAACGTGGCGTGCTCTATGTACTGCTACATACCTAGTCCTCTATCATCAAACATATATATATATATCTTTCTTTCTTTCTTGCATGCGAGAAGCTATCATATCGAAGTCATGGCGGTGCTTAATCTCGCATTCGGAATTCCCTTTTCTTCATCTTCAAAAATACCTGGCTACCTAGGTGGGTAGGTGGGCAGTTAGCCCTGTAAGTAAATAGAACAGGGATGGCGTACATGTAGACAAATAGCTATCTACTTACCGTACCTATCCAATTGGATGCCTTAAATCTATAAATTTAAAGAATCTTTAGCTCCAGTCAGAAAATCAGCCAGAGCATGCATCAATCTATATTCGTCCCCACTACATACTCTTGCTGATTTCTGCAATGAAAAATGGAAGAGATGGCGCTCGGTCACCGTTCACTTACGGCGACTCCCTGGTCTGTCAAATAGTTACCCAGGTCTCAAGGATTCAGGAACGCGAACTACTTCGCCACACGAACGATACCCCTTTATTATTAATGTACAGAATTGAACCCTGAACCATGTCGAATCTCCTTGGGGTCTGACGGCACGACATCGACTTCAACCAACTTAAAAAGTTTTGACGTGCTACAGCAGCAGGATGGGATGGATGTCAGAATTAAGGTAGGGAAGATATGCCGCGGTCGACCTTGAGGCTGTGAAGACCGGATCGCCCTACGCATTTTAGCGTTTGATGGCTTCTTTCGATGCGCGTTCTTGACATGGGCTGTAGAAGCTTCTGAAACACGGCCGGGCCAGTCCCGGCTGGGGATTCCGTCCGATCTCGAAAATAAGAAAACAGATAGGCAGCCCGACCTGGTATGGCATGGCATCCAGTCCTTGCCTGGTTTAGCGGCAGGCCCGTTAGATGACCTCTGCTTTCTTTCGTTGGCCTTTGAACGCGGGAGAGTTCTTCCTGCTGACCAGGTGTCGAGCTGATTCGGCGAATAATTCAGATCTTCCCACAACCACGCACGAATGCGACGGCAGAGTACATAAAATACATACATCCATACATCATCCATACATTCATATATCCATTTTCATACAACACCGAATATTGCCCACATGTAATACTATGTAATGAGCCAACCGTGCGAGTAATGTCACCTTCGGCAACGACACCTAGGATTATCGAAAAAAGAATTTAAATAAAATGTTGGGCTAATTAAACACGAGTTCTTCTACCGGCAGGCCATACTTAGTCGTTGTCCCGGAAGACTTTGTCGTGGTAGATCTTTTCAGTATATGGGGTCTTGGGAGCCGTACCTATACTTGTACGGCGTTAATTACTAGGTGGCATCGGCCCTCCTCGAAGGCTACTTAAAAGAGGGACGATGCAATTGATGTACCATACTTGGCATAGCCCGGGGATTACACATTTTTGATAGATAGTGGAGCATTCGCCTTCACCGTCCACGTCCCTCCACTTCGCATGCGAGGGGGCGTAGCTCTTTCGCGCATACCTATCTGCACTTACTGTGACTGTTCGGCTCTAGAAGGAGTCTTTTGTATGTACCTCTTCTTCGCCGAGTTGCCTACTAGTCTCATCACCTACTGCTGTATGCGCGTATGCGGCAGTCTTCTCTCTAATAGTACCTACCTGCTTGTATTTGGAGGAATCGCCTTTTTGAAGGCCGGGGTTCGAGCTGGCCGAATACCTACCTACTAGGTAGGCTTACACACTGTGTTATTTTATTCTTGCCGACTCAAAATCTCCTAAGCTCGAGTGAGCTCGAACGAACAATATTTCTATATCCACAGTCTCCTCATACTTCTCCTTTGCCGGCTCTTCAAGGAGAACCTTGCCTTAAGAATAGTTACTATGTAGTTATATCATATTAAACTACATATATCACACGTGGGGATAGGGAAGCGCGAAGTCGCGTTGGGGTTCCGCATTCGATAGTCTGGTGCGGTGCGGGAGTGCCAGCATCAAGTCCCTCGCTCGTTCGGATGCACAGCACAGACAGATGAGCCAGGCGGCCCTTGTACAATACATAAGTCTTTGTGCGGATAGAAAAGCTTGAAGCGGCGGCCCCCCTGTCGCTCTCTACTCTGATCATTGACAACGGTTGACAACGCCCCATGCAGGCTCGTTGCTGTACCTCGATGGGAAGTATTCCTCCTGCAGCTTACCCCTGCCGGAGGAAGTATGTCTACTTTTACACAATTCAGCATGGTTTCGTCAGCAGAGATAGCTCTCTTCTGGTATGGTGTACCAATAGCCAAGGCGGAGCTAGGCTGTTCACTACCTATGCCAATCATGAACTCACTGTACAAAAATGGGCGAGTTTCGTATACATCCATCAAGGGTATCCTCTTAGACTCTACCCTCGAGGGTCGAGTACCTACCGGTTGATCCCTACAGACATTTGGCCCACCATCGTCATTCCCCGTACATCACAGTGCTTAATGTTGGCATTTTTTTTCTCTGGAGCTTTCTGCAGTTATTGGCTAGATCACACCACTATCGTTTGTCTCTGGACCTGCCTCGAATATCTACTGTGCCATTTGTACTTGGACCGGTACATATTGCCTAGCTTATGCCTTCCCGTTGGTAATATGGTATACCGTAGTTATTTTTCTCCACATGGTAAATCCATCCACCCAAATACATGACTAGTTCCAGAATCACCTTCTCGAACAATCACGACGAGGACGTCGTGTTGTCTTTACTATCGAACTTCACCATCGACCTTCCACTGGCCTTGACGATAACCTTTAGGAAATCCTGGTTACGGTAAAGACGGCCTACACTCCCTCCGCACGACCGGCCTATCGATATTGCTGGAAGATCCCGGAAAGCGGAAATACCCCCACGAAGCTCTCGCCCACCTTGATAGATTTCTCGTCTTCTCTCCTTCGTCTTCCTAGGTCGGATCTTCTTCCACAACCCGGAGAGCTTCAGGACTATACCATCATATATACGAACAAACTCAATTCGCCCTAATACCCACAGACGGATATCCTACCGGCGGCGACGACCTTGGACTACGGCAGATTCCTGACTCTATCCAAAGGCGGCCCGAACGACAGGAAAACCCTAGTCCCTTGAGTTCTAAGCCCGCAAACCTAGATAACAGTTTCCCATCCCCATTTCTCAGGATAGGGCAACGTGGACCGACCGTTTTGGATTAGGTACACATCACCTTAGCAAGCTGAGCTTTTCGGAACGCACTCCAAAGCCTTCAGTGATACCTGGCCCTTGGATTTGGATTCAAGAGAGGGGTGCTAGAAATTTATTGTTGTGTGAATGCGAGATCGCGAGGCTTTGGGCACTAACATCCTGGCCAGACACCGGGAAAGTAGTTACTGGAGCCACCAGGTTTTCCGGCGTCATCTTTAAAGTCGAGTAGAGCATCGCAAAACTGAATAACCTCCCGATCCGCAACTCTCTTCCATTTGATCTCGCAACAAACTCCAGTTGTTCCCTTGACCCCTAGTTATTAGGCGGCCATCCCAGCGATTCTAGCCGAGTCTTACCGGATAACGTTCACTGCATTACCTACCTAGCTACGCGGACGAGACGAACCAGAGCCTTGCGCCAAGTTCTAACTCCTTCAGTTATCAGTAGCAGCTACGGCCCCTCATCCTTGAAGCGGAGCTCGACAGTAGAGCGTTGGGGTTGAGGCTACGTCTGTGGAAGCACAAATTTTCGGCTCATCCACCAAGTTATGCGCCTGCGTACAACTATCTGCGGGTAACGATACGCTACACCCGTGCTTTGCGAAGTTGAGGTGGAAGAGTGGTGTTTTTGGATGGTCGAGGCAACCTTTTGACTTCAGTACTTCAGTTTGGCTTAAGACGAGGATTATAAGACGGAAAAGATCTAGTTCACTAATCAAGCTTCCACAGTAGAATTGCTATTGTATGAGGGCTGTTGACCGTCAACTAGGAAGAGACGTAGATTCTACCAGGGAGTCGGTGTCACAGGCTACGAGTAACAGGAGTTACTAGGCTCGAGAACTTGGAAGAAGGAAGTTGATACACATGCAAAAGAAAGAGACAATACGGCAGTTTTCCGCGAACTGTTTTGTAGAGGTGCTCCCGCCCTCGCTCTCGCAGATACATTCCTCGGCTTGTTCTTCACCGATTACGCTTTGTATAAAAGCTAGCTTGGTGTGCTGTCTTGGACACGGGACCAGCAGCTTTTCACATCCAAATCAGATATATCACGATTACATCGAAAATTTGTATTCTTGAGGGCTTGTCGAAGGAGAGGTTATATCTCGTTAAAAACTTTATTGGGTGACGACGTGGGTTGTGAATCAGGAAGAGGGACGATCCGGGACACGCAGCTGTCAGTACCCTCCCTTTTTATTATCCCCTCCTTCTACCATCATCTGTTGTTTTTCTTCCACTAGTAAGACTTCTTTGGGGAGGCTTAAGATACCCTATTCCATCGCCATTATCCCTTAGAGGCATTGACGTTGGAAGTCAAATTCTCTACTACTCTACACTGTTCTGTTTAAGTACTTTCTGGAATACCCTAGGTACCTTTCTAACTAAGTAAACAGAAGGTTTCGTTCGATTTTACGATCCGGGACAAGTAATCTACTGCCATATATAGCATTTTGCGGCTCTCGCATAAAGTACCGCATGACGGCTTCAAGTCTATTTGGGGAGTCTAATCACTGTCATAAGAGATGGCATATCATACTCATCAGAGCGGCCATTGGGTCGGTCATGGACCTCCAGGTGGCTATATGCCAGCAATGAGCCCAGCAATGCCTCCCCTATCTGGGCCTCCTCAAGTTCACCATCAGCCACATCCACAACAGAGTGGTCCTCAACCTCAACGGTAAGTGAATGGCCGCGCATGGATCCCAAACATTTATGAGAAAGCTGCTTATCAAATTCCTATAGTCCTGAGTCTTATCGTTTAGAAGTTTTACAACAACCTACCATGGCTAAAGCCGCCAATGGTAAAGACAAGGGTAAAGAGCTTTTCCCCTTTGATACCCTTGGCAAAATACTTACCTGAGAAGATCGCAAACCCGTCGACCCTCCCCCGATCCTCCAACTACACGTCCCGAGCGACGAAGATCCCGATGGCGTATACCGTCAAAGTGAGTACACCCTTGTGAGGACGCCTGGCTTGATCACTAAACATTATCTAGGTCCGTATCTTATAGCCGTGGCGTATCTAGAGTATGCACATCCTCCGGGCCCGAATGGCCAGTCTACGCCACCAGCAAACATGATGGCGGGAACGACAGTGTCATCGTTACATCGACTGAAGGATCCAACTAATAAGGAGGGTGCCTTTTTTGTGTTCGGTGATCTTACAATCAAGAGTGAAGGAGAATACGTAATTCGTTTTGATCTACTACAGATGACGATGGATAATCTCGACGAGGGTGAATTTTGGGTCACAATTTGTTCGGTGACGAGCGAACCCTTTAAAGTTCATGCTGGGAGAGCCTTTCCCGGTATGGCAGAATCGACGTTTTTGACTCGTTCGTTTAGCGATCAGGGAGTTCGTCTTCGATTACGCAAAGATTCGCGGCAAATCGCCAACAAGAAGAAGAATTTGCGCATGGCAGACATAGACAAGCAGACAGGGCACAGGCAGGGCGGGGCTTCACAGAACGGTGGCATGCAGCCTATTGACGAGCGCTCCTATCACGATTATGGAGACGAACCCGTGGCAAAGAGACACCGAACCGAATATTCTACGATAAACCCCGGAACGCCCACGCAGGAAGGGGGTGCAGAGATGCGTTGGGGACCATATGGTGCTCCCGCAGGTCAAGCATATACGTCCCAGCAACTATCTATGGGATCAGTGACTACGGGACCACCAAGCTCAGCTACGACAGTATCGATGCCTCCTCCGACCGGTCGTATAGAAACTCACTTCTCGTCACTCGGTCAAGGTCCCCACGGCTTTGATCGACAATCTCCGATAAATCACTCACCGATCCAATTCGGGAACCCAAATGCGCAGAACTCTTCTCACCCCTTTATCTTCGCAGCAGGTTCTAACACCGGAAACAATCCGCCTCTAAATCTCGCCCCAATTCCACAACATACCCAAACCGCGATGGCTTCGCCAATACATAATGTCTCCCCTCGATCACACGGTCCGCTGAACGGCGCGCCACCCTCAGGAACCGCGTCGCCAGTGGGTCCTAATCTGTACACTACCGCTCCTCCCACCTCAAACACACATCAAACTCACCACTCACCTTATTCTAATCAAGGAGCATACCAAGGTATGACGAATGCCTACGACCATGGCAGTTTGCGCGAGCACGGTTTAGGAACGCCGTTGACGGCGACCATGCCGTCTGAGAGTTTGAATGGCTCTTACCCAATTGGCGGTGCGGACTCTTTTGACCATCATCTCGGCCACATGGTCAATAAATCGCAGCAAGACCATTAGAAACGGTCGAAGTCGCCTCTCTAACGAGGAAGGATTATCACTGGCGATCTTAAAAGTTTATTGAAAGGCTGGTATTCCAGCAACATTTTCATACCCCTTTTCGACTTGGACGAAAACTTGACGGTTTAGAATAATACTTGAGATTTCGATGTTGGCACATTATGACAGTACACTTTATTTACACAACCGTCCAGTCTTCTTTTCGTTCATTTTCGGAAATATTTGTCACGCGCATCCCACGGAACATTGCATCGAAATGGAAATTCTCCAGTTCACAGGCAGGCAGGTGGCGTTGGTGTGTGTGTATATGCGTACGTTGGAATTGGTTTACTTGTTTTTGGGGTTCTGGGTTTTCTTTTCCAGGGAAATTGATGCATAGTGAGGGACAGTCGTATTTCCTCCGGTTCATCCTTCTGAGTTTGTATGGCAATACGGGTTTTCAAAAGCACTTCTCTGAAAGATACCCAAATGGAGGCTATTCTGCGTCATTGGTTTTCCCATATTCCCCCTTTGCGCAACCTGCTCGAGGTCCCCTTTGTTTACTACTACTTTACGCACGTCAAGGGGCTAATGGATTCGCCCCTGGAGGCTCTTGGTATTACGACGACAAACACTACTACGAGCACTCTTCAAGAATCCGACTTAATTGCTAGAGTAAAATAGAAATGAAGGCATCACTGCAATGCTATGCTTAATTCTGCAATGTGACTCGACTTACTACGAGCTTGGCATTGAATACATGAATTTACTTCATCGATCGCGATTCTAACTCCGAGTAACTGCTTCTAGTAAGAGTAGCTGTGTTATGCTTCCCCTTATGATATCCCGTGGTATAGGTGTTGGCCTTCGGGCTTGCCGGAGAGTCACGGCTAAGACGTCTCCGCTTGCCAACTCAGGATATAGGTGTGATACAAGTGCATTGCAGTTCTTGGGGACGCGTTTGCAGACATCAAATCAGGGCATAGTGGCATGGACTTTAGCTGCAGCCTCGTGTAGGTGACCCAATACAGATCAGTTATTTTTCATCAGATCTATAAACCAATAATAGAATTACTATGAGGCAGGGTGTGCTTTGTTCGCGTCGTTACATATCATAATATAGCCCAGGGGGGGTCGAGATATCCTCAGAACAAGGTAGCCAAGCTAGCCAACCCCCGCAAGGGGCGGAACCAGATTTACAAAGTATTCGGTATGCTTCCACTACGGCGAATACCTAGATACAGGGACAATTAGGGCTATTAGGTGCTCGAGTACAGTACATCGACTGCTACAGCCTCTGGCGAATTATTCTTGCAGAACTACTGGAATTTTGGTTATGTCTTCCCGCAGCTATGTACAAAAATGTGTGGCTGGTTGTAAGCATGATGATGTGTTTCAACTATTATATGCTGTTTCTTTGGCAAATACACCACTATTGACTCGGGATTCTACACCGCAGCCCCCATCGAACATTTCATTTAGCTGCTTACTGTCTATAGTTCCTTGCAGACCTCACTGAAAGGCCTAGACCATATTTTGTCTAGCTTTACAAAGACGTCTTCTGTGAGAGCTGTCATACATATCTAGGTACATAGTTGATGGTAGGTGATCATGACAACTTAGCAACCCGGGCAGCCACATAGGTACACATCTCAAATCACTGTAAAGGTTACCTACCTTCTACTGCGCCTATTCATTTTTTTCATGTGATATTATGTTACCAAGTAACCTAGAATTACCTGAATATCTTAGCCATTATCATTAGAGTCTATCTACCTAGTCTTCATGCTACGGTTGATCCTTGTTCTAGTAACCTAAAAGAATGCATGTATTCATAAACTCACTCGTACATTTTCCCTAGGCCACACCGCAATTATTGTTGATTACCTACAGGCCCTTAGATAGTCCTACGAATACTTAAGCTATGAAGAGCCGCGTCGTCACCTTTGACTTTTTTCCTTGTGTTTCTCATCTACCATAGTATTTCACTTATATGTAAACCTTGGATTAATAACGAAACTAAGCCACACAGACTGCATTAAACCCCATGTTCCGGGATTTGTACCCGACACTACCTACCTCTTACATATTATTACTCGGTCAATTCTGTTATTCTTTAACTCGCATCTCCCCAGAAAGCCCTTACCCAAGGCGCTGGAGATCGTCCGGCTTTTCTAACTACGCCTATGTCATGATGCTTAGTGTCCTTGGTTTCATATTCCCAGGTTCGAAAATAGCGGGCTCTCCCGAGTGAAACAAATTTCAAGTATGTAGGCTTCGGCATTCGAATGATTAAATAAGTAGGTTTATAGTAAAGAAAACAATTACCTGTACAAGTATCTCTTAGAGAGCCAAGATATAACTTACGATGATAATATACTTTGAAGATCACTTCAATTCGCTCCCCAATTACGGGATACCTACCTACCTAGGTATTTACATAAGTAAATATATTAGGAAGCTAATTTACCCTTCTACATTCAAAAGTACTCCATTTTGAGGCGAGGCCAAGCCAATTCAATATTATGGCGGTAATTCAACTCGGTTTACCAATCAGGCTGCCTCGAAACTTCGGGCATTCCCACATCTCAACCAGATGTCCTCGTATAATTAATCACTCTCAAGGAAACGAGATACAGTATGTATTAAAATCTCCACATTAGTACATAGTAGAGGTAGCTGTCGTCGATTATGATGTGCCCAAGGTGTTGCATTTGGATCCGCGGCCACTATTGAACGACTCGCTTCTGAAAGTTACAGATAACCGTTGAAACGTGGAGTTCTTCAGAGCTCACCCCTGTCTAACAAACCCTGTCATATGTTCATCCACGCGGAGCCATGATCCATGTTCTCTGCCTAGCTACCCCAGCCATCCTACTGTACATTACCTCGGTCTTTAGATAGTAGGTCTCTATGTATACTACTGTACGTAGAGTATCGACACGTTTTCACAGACCCAGGAACCTCCGAGGATCTTTGCTCGGCCCTAGCCTCCGAAAATATTCTCCGATATTCACACTGGCCGAATCCGGTATCGCCATCCTCGAAGCTAGCCGGGGAGCCGGGGGCGTAGCTCACATTCAAAAAGAACATAATAGGAAAAATAACGTTAGAGATATATAAGCAGATGACGCTTTCGACAACCACCACAGCATCTAGCGAGCACGCGGAATATGCAATTTGCCTCCATGACCTATCACACCGACGATGCTTGGCCCTCTTGGCCCTCTTGGCCCCTCTAAGTCGCGCGCGACATTGAACATGTTGTATATTGCTGTAGACTTGGCATCAAGATTGGACCAGGTAAGCGCTGTAGGAAAATGACATCTCGCTTCAGCACCAACGGGAGCTATTTTCAGAGCAACATACATATGCAAGTCTGCCCGCAGTCGGCGCGGATGACTAGGGTTGCATCTTGAAAGACGCGTAGGGGAGGGGGAGCTGCAGAATGAGCACACCATCAGTCCCAAAACGGTAATGGGAAATGGTAACTTTTCCTTGATCTGGACTATGGGGATAAATTGACTGCATGCGGAGTACAGCAAAGTTCAACCTCCATGGACAGCTTTCGGGTAGCGAGTTCGTAAATGTTCCGACCAAGCATGGCCCATCTCGCTGTCAACTTAGTTGACAGACATTGCAACGACGGGATGGAAGCTTGGAAGATCGGTAGTACATCTAAAACTTGTCGAGGCCAGGTTTTGGTACCCGGCTAGTGTCTACAAAGAGCTACTTGACTATATTTACGTATATCAACAGTTTTTTCACGTGTTCGTGATTTTGTTTTATCTATTTGCCTCCGAGACTCAGAATAGACTATTTGTCAGGGTAAATATCTCGACCTACGGCGCCCATGTCACAATTTGACATGATACATACCTATTGTACATACACATTCGGCCTGTTTATCTATTCCCGTCAAACGGTTCCTACTTAGGTAGGATCGCTAACTTGATTAGTTTCTCATTCCCATATATTAGAAGCGAGATGAGAATCCTTGAGTCGTGCCAATCATGACATAGCTTCGTAAGTTATTAGTGATAGGTATGAATAGTTAGTCGTTGTCTTTAGCTACCTAGATAACCCATGTGGAAATTTAGATGTCGTAACGAGCTAATCGGCAGGTGACATCAACGATGTATGTACAATACATACCAAGGTAGTCAAGTTGTCGATGAAAATGCAGTTCGCCCGTCCCCTGTCCACTTATACGGACTCCTCACCCGGATACCACGTTTTTCCCCTCACGAGTTCGAAAGGGCTCGAGAGCTGTCAAAAATGCAGGTAGCATACCCCAAATTCGGAGGATTAATAATGAACATTCCCATTCCTCTTGACATCCCCACTATAGATTCTCTCGTTCTTTCTGATTATACACTCCAAATCTATGTTTTCCTCACTTCTAGCTACCTTGCAGAGTAGTCAAGGTTGAGAAAGCTCTATTGAAGAGAAGTAAACTAGCCAACCACGCTTTACCCCTTTCCAAGCTTATCTCCGACGCTAACTACCATTCACTTTAAACCTATTGAAATATAGTAATAAGACGCTTCTCTTATACCCCCGCATGCCATGGGTGCACGGTACTGCACTAAGAGGGTTGCAAGACAGGGAAGTCAGGGGTCCCGCTGAGTTGATCCCATCGAGAGCAAGGGTACAACTTCCGCGAGCCGTCGTTACATCGCGTGCTCAGTATTCGAAGGAACTACACAATTATTTGCTCAAAACGATCGGTTCTTGTAGCCTTTCCAGGAGCCACTCTCGGTCATGAAAACGCCAAAGGACTCGAAAATTATTCGAGTTCTTTATCCAAGATAGGAACATATTGATCTAGTCATTGCTTTGGCACAGGTATTTCTGAGTCTGGCGATAGTTATTAATCATCGTTACCTAACTTAGCCCGTGTCATTGCTACGAGTCATCCTCAGGTTCAAGGTCGAAGATTTGGTCATGGTCTTGGCAATAGAGAAATCAACTTAGCCTTCTTCATCCAAGTATATCCAACTCATCTCCGTTTTTAAGCCGCGAGCTACTACGTGTGCCACTCGCTATCCTACTTCCTAACTACCTAAGTTCCCAACAAAATAAAAGTCGAATTGACTTCACGAGTCCACAGCAGCCGCCAAGCAATAAGCCGCTGTTGCAATCGCGAGCTTGCTGCTCTTCCGTCTCTCACCGTACTGCTTACTCTCTGTATGTACTGGTACTATCGATCTACTCTGGAACCTAATCTCCCGGAGGCCGTACAAGAGTAGAATCCAACCTTCTTCTCTACCACCACAATGATACGTACGTAGTTTCTAGCGCCGAGCTAGGAACGTTGGGCTAGACCTAGATTATCAAGTTCCGCTGAGCGTTCCTATCACCTTCCCCGGTTGAGGCTTTTCTTCTATCTAGCACCTACGCATGTTACCGCTGGTATCTAGGACCTAGGTACCTGGGTATGTTACGGTCACAGAATAAAGCTCTGCGTTAACTTGACAAGTAGTAGCCTATAGAAGGCCAGCGAAACACCCCGTATAATACACAGCAGGCCTCGGCACCAAGATGGCGACCTGCCTGGAAGAGGAGAGAGCTCTGGGACCTATAGCCACCGAACTGAGAGTGGCACCTCGAGCCGTTGGACCCGTGGCGTAGTAATTACATAGGCAGCCTAACCGACTTTTGTAACGGTCGGATCTGGAGAGACCAGATGAGGAGGACCCCCGTCGTAGCCGTTTTTTAAATCAATTCTCCGGCGCACCTGAGATGCACTGCATGGATGGGCAAACCTCCGCCTGGTTGGCCTATTTACCTACTAACCTGCGGCAGTTACCTCCTGGCTGGCCGAGAACATGTGACCTTTATTGCTCTCGTTAAAATGCGGTACACCGTTACGACATCGTGGATTGACGGCAGCGCAACATCGACGTAGGTACCCGCACGATATCAGTAAATATGCCGCGTCATAGAACTTATGCCAGTTACACGACTTGTGGTAATATCGCAGTAAGTACGGTAGTTGGCTGCTAGTCATCTGACTCTTCGAAGCTCCATCTGTATCACGAAACTCGATCCTTCGGTATCCCCAGATGTTGATTGGAGGACATGCTAGTAGATTTTTTCGATAATTCCCCCCGGTTGGAATATATAGGTAGACATCTTGAGAAATATTTCCCGTACGCATAAACTTATAGATTGATAGCTTAGCCTTATGGCGGTCTGCAACGGTTCATGATTCATGACCGTCTTATGCTCATACGCATCAAACCGAGGTCTTTCATTCCAACAGACTTTGGCTCACCGGTGTGTCATGAGCATTTCTATATGCTCATACTAATCTTCGGCTAATAGAAAGATCGAAACCAATGCTTCCAAGACATGGTCAGTCTGAGCAAGTACTTACCTACTGGGCAGAGTTCTGTCGCACGTCAGGTGCTCTGCCATGGCGCACAATACATACTGCGGCACAGCGCTGTACGATATTCCGCCTTTCTTCTCCTTATGAGAAAGGCTTTTAGAAAAAATAAAGAAATATTTATCTATACCGATTACGAAAGCTCACCTTCGCTTTACCGTTGACTAAGTATGCTTAATAAGATTCTAAAGATGGCATTAAGCATTTTAAAACAGATGAGTATATGCTTAGGTATGTACGTATCAAATTGGGTTGTGCTTTAGTTTTGGTCTTAAATTCCATACTTTCTATCTAAAGGGTACGCTAAAATTTTGTCGAATCACCAACAGTGGCTCGCTGACGCAAGCCGACCTGGTGCATAATAAGGACCTTGGATATGCGCCTGAAAATTACGGTAGGTATCGAGTTTCAATACTATAAGCAAAACTTACAAACACTTTAACTTCAGCACCTATCTCCAATGGAAGCTAAACGAATAATTTATTAGTCATTACTTACCCAGCTGCAGTCAGGGTTAATATTCCGCGGATGTCAAAGGCTAGCTTTGGTATCAGGAGTATTCTGGTATTACCTAAATATAGCTGATGAAGTTCTAGGTGGACCAAATTGAGTCAACCAATGACTAAGAACTAGAGTGACAAAGTAGGTAGCAATCAATCTCCGCATAAAAGCACTCCTTAAAGAACGATCTCTGTGCTTTCCAAAAGAACAAATAGAGATATTATAATCATTAGCTAGTTATCAAAAAGAAAGAAAAAAGAAAAAATTACAAGCCCGTGAATTAAACAACTTGAAATGTGAAGAGTTTTTAAGAAAATCCCAACCGATGATTTCATGAATTTTTACTATAAACCTTTACCCCAAAGGGCTGTATATAAAGAGTCGGGCAATTTTTACTAACAATATCAAACTTCTTCGCTATTTTAATTTATGTTCTTTAAACATTATATTACTTAAGCAAACTTTTCAACAACACATAAGTAACCAATACCATAAAGAATTTCAATTATACGTTACAAATTTAAAAGGTAACCTGTGGAGTTTAAAGTAACTTTAACAGATTTCACATGTTCTGTATGTCATCGGTAACTAGGTATATAAAATAATTAATTAATTGCATTTGTGTTAAAAAAATCTGAACCGCAGGTTCAACAACTGGTTAACTAATATATAACCTACCTACTAAAGTACGTAGGTATCTTTCTTACGTCGTGTTAAGCTCATATCCTTTTTACTAACAATTGTCTTCATCAAAAGGGGTTAATAGGTCGGGTACACCTAAACATACTAGGTAAGTAATGACGTATCGACACAGAGAAGTTGAATTTCAATTAGCTGGTAAACGCTAGGTGTCTAAAGGCAATTGCTAGGTAGTTAAGGCGGTAACTTAAGTCTGCTTTGATAAGTCTCTTCTAACCTATTGAACATGTTGCCCAAAATAAGAGATGTCAGCTAGTGTATATGAGTTCAAATGACACCCTCTGATAATGTATCTTGAGTGTAAAGGTCGTTATACCTATCTAGCTGTGGAGGAGCGCCTGTAGGTATGCATCGAGACTCGCATTGGATTGGCCTAATGTCGACGCCCACCAAGACCTCATGCAGAAAGTACAGCTGATGACTAATCATCCTCACCAGCGAACGCCTGTTCCCTCGACAAACCAGGATCTGCCAAGGTTATTGAAGACACAAATGAGGACCGATCGTTTTCATTAATTAAGGCCAACACTCCTGACAAACAGGAACCTACTAAGTCTACCGAAGACGCAGCGGAGAACCTATTACCCTCATCGGACGTTGGCCATCAAAAGAAACGAAGAAGGATGGCACATTCGGACAAGATTGACTTGGACGAGGATGAGAATGTATTTCCACATCTTCATTTTCTCTCTAAGATTTCAGGCAACGAACTCAACCCCTTTCCTCTGAAGGAGGCTCTAGGTAGAAGATCAGCTAAAAGTAAACCGCGGATATTGATATAATTGTACAAGAAAATAAGTCAGAGCCAAAACACGGTTGGGAGACCTCAATACCCGTAGATAACATAGGCACCTACTTATATGATAAGACAAAGAGCCATAGCCGTAACAATCACCATCTAAGTAGACAAATCATTGAATTTATGTAGGTAAACAAAGTAATATGCTGCATTAATACATATCTGTAAATAACAAATTCAGTTAACAGACTTGATGACTAACTATATATGTAACAAAAAGTAATTTATATACTTAGTATTTGCATATATTGAAAGGATTTGACCGAACGGTAACTTAGGCAGCAGCGCGTTGTGATCCTTGTTTATATCAACATTCAGAGTCGTGTGTAATAGTTTTTATTTTATTTTATAATCTTCCCTGAACAATAATTGAAAATCATGTCTAGACACCAAAAACCTTGTCCACATGAAGCTTTGCAGCTAGAGCCTTCAGCATACGCCAAAGAAGTTGGATATAACTGGCCTAGTTCTGACCGGAGATTAGCTGCGACGACAAAATCAGGCCGAAATCTTCTAGCAGTAAAGGGACGGAAGGCTGCAGATGTGGAGATTCTGGGCGAGGATGTCGCTGGCAAGCTGTCTGGGGCTTTTCCAGGCCCGTTGGTTTTACCAAACGATGAGCTGGCCTTGGATCCCAAAGACCCGCCACAGTCATTTCGATCTTGGCTTAATGAGGGACTACGCAAGAATCGAAAGTTAAACCGGAGACGTAAGACCATATATGTTGCAGTCGCACCAGAGATCACGTCTAGTGTGAGCTATATGAAGGCATGGCTACAGCCAACGGTTAGAAAGGGCGGAAAGGTAGTGGCTTCCAAAACCTTGGATTCGCCGCCATCGGATGATATCATCGAGTATACGGGTGCTTTTTACCATGGGCTACCTGTTAAAGCATTTCCGCATCGCTTGAAGTTCGTGCCCTGGGAGGAGTCGAATAATTCATGCAAACCGGATAGTGGGACCAGTTATGTTGGCCTCCTCGCGGGTATGAACTGCACACGCATCCGTGCTAGATCATCCCCTGATGGCGTTTTCAAGTGCCAACTGAATCTTAACGATCTCCTTGATACTGCTATCGAGATGCTACCTGGGGATGCGTATTCAATCATTTTACTTGTTGACCACGACATGTACGAAGACGAGGAAGATGTCTTCTGCTGCGGTCGAGCCTACGGGGCCGATGGTGTCGCCGTAGTCTCTACTGCTAGATATCATCCTGCTCTAGACGGCCATGCTAAAATTGACTTCATGCATATGTGGCCGACGTCTCATTGTAAATCCTATATTGATCATCTCTGCGCAGCAGAAGGTCTTGGGCAGGACGAAACAGTGCGCATTCAGACAGAAAGTACGCATGAGCCACTACGGGCAGCTATGGCAGCGGCAGGAGGGCTTGAGAACTCGGCCTCAGCGGATCCAAGAGGCCTATGGTTTTCTAGAATTGCAAGGACGGTGGTGCATGAGCTTGGGCATTGTCTCGGTTTCGCCCATTGCGTCTACTACGCTTGTGTGATGCAGAGCACGTCGTGCATGGCGGAAGATGTCCGACAACCTCCCTATCTATGTCCCGTGTGTCTGAGCAAGGTCTCCCATGCGATAGCTTGTGAGCTAGAAGGGCGAGACGAAGCTGGCAAAGACGAATACGTGAAAGAGAGATATAGATCAATAGCGAACTTTTGCGATTCGTGGAAGCAGGTCAGCCTATTTGCTGGGTATGGGGCTTGGATCCATGCGAGGCTCGAACAACTCGATCAATGAGTATGATAGATACCTACCTGCGTACACAGACATGTTGCGAATATGTACCCGATATCTTAGTATAATAGGTAAAATGCATTTATTCCCCGGGCGATGCCGTAATACGAGAAACTGGGCACTATTTTGCGACGCAGTGCAATGTGGCCTCATGCATGATCGGATCAGCAGTGTCACCAACAGCTCGCCATTCATTTCTTGCGAGGAATCTTGCTATACCCCGATGTTTGGTAAATGATATTACCAGACTTCTAAGCTATTAACATATTTGATAGTTGGGGTTTAATAAACGTGGGTTGGTGCTAGTTAGTAGAACTGCAGATATATGAGCTTGTAGAAAGTTGCCCACTGGCAGCGTCTGTGAAAATATAAAGTATACTAGTAAGAGGTCAGGCTCTCAAGAAAGCTTGATTGTATTCATCAATGTAGCCGACCATCGCCCAGCTTAAACAGTGTTATCAACACCCTAGAAGCCACGCCGATTATTGTTCCAACCTCACAACCACAGTGAATAACTCCTAAACTTCCACAGAAGTCTACCTCTTAATGTAGGTAGTTCAGAAAACAGGTGTAACCCTAGCGGCCTTGATAAAGTTATATGCGACTTCGTCGCCCCTGGTCTTAGCTGGAGTGCCCCTCGAAAAGCCCGTCTCCTAGATCAAGTTCCTCCTCCAGCGCGGCCGAATTCTCCTCTTTTTCACGTATACATTAACTAGTAGAACGCTAACTATGAGTATATAGATAGGGTAGAGTATCAGGGGAACGATATCAACCCATCTTAGCCTGTATGGTGGTCTTCGGAGAGCCGGTAGTAGATGGGGCCCCATCGATTCAAGAGAATTGGCGAGAATAGTTGAATTGGGGAACATCGTATTTGATTTGAGATATTTGGCGAGGGATAGTTTGGAAGTTAGACTCCCCAGTAGTTGTCGAGGCGCTAGGTAAGTCCGAAGGGAGCTATGCCGCCTACCAAATTTATATATATTTTGCCTGTCTGGACATTGTGTCCCCCCACGCAGTGTAAGCCAAGATATGTGAACTGAGTCATGTTATTTTGATTGCGGTGGTGAATCGATTGCAACAAAAGTTAGAGGTCAGAATGCAAAGATTTGAATGTTTTCATGAGCTTGCTTCGGGGCCTCCATCAACTGAACCTCTTGGCCTGGTGAGTGAACGTACGAGCTGCTTGGCAAAGTGGCGTTTTCATCCCTAAAGTAGAACCACTACGAACATCAAACTAGCGTACCAAGTCTTGGAATTTTAAGATAACCTCTGACCGAGGTGCGCGTATACACCAGATGCAGTTGGCTGCAAGCAGCATGATGTGGTTAGGGATGCATTTAATATTACATCCAGTTTGCTTCGACAATGAAGTCTAGTATTTCGAATCACCTGGTAGGTTTCATTGTGAATTCAGTGTTCTGTGTACGAGCTGTCATGAATAGGGGTTTCTGAGTCAAGGACAAGAGCGACCCGGCTACGGTGGGGCAATGTCTCGTGTCGAATAACGGCACTTCCGGGGCAAGCGCGCCGAGTCGGTCGCCGGATAGTGGGCCTTATCGCCGAAGTTGATTGCTTGTTCGCCATCGGGAGTATACATCAAAGGAAAAAATGGAGTTTGTCGTATTACCATAGGTATTAAAATGGCGAGAAATTGTCTATGCGCGGAAAACGGCGGTCTGCATATATGTACCTACATAGGTACGACATGTATACAGTATATGTACCTCCTCGGCTGGCAGCAGGGTCCTCGGGTACCTAGGTACCTAGTTACATAACTGAAACTGTTAGGTGCGGCATGGAATATAAAAAGAGTACCTTGATATTGGTAAATAGTTATTGTACCATTACGTCAATAATAATATTCGAAGTATCTGGGTTTGTAAGGGTAAGTAAGAGGTTGACAGCGCTGATGACGGTGGCGTATTTGATAGAACGTCACGGAATGTGCACTTTCATAGATCTGCATAAGCCCTCCATTCTCTATTCTCCAATGTGTAACCATGATATACGATTGTTTCCGAGTGAACATGCGGAATCTAGTACGTAGACTGGTAGAGTAGTTGGATTTGACAGGTTTCCTCCACCTATCGGCACTTATAACGGTAACTATACCTAAAGAAGTAAGACACTATCTGCATGCAAAACGTTGATATATTTCCCAGTCGTCATGTTTTTTGACCGATATGCTGGAAGTCGATTCGATAAAGCCAAAATGTACGTATCCCAGGTAATTATTGTCTCTTCGAAGTGGGCTGTGCACTACCTAGCACGTAGATACCTATGTACCCCCATAATTCTCCACAACTATAAGTGATACAAATGACAAAAACGACAATTGATTGACCTATATTCAATAATCCGAGATCCGAGATTGGTGGCCGGAGATTCGAGCTTCGCTCGGATTTTGCCTGTGAAAAATAGTATGATGATGTGTCCCTGATGTCCAGTCACAGAAGCGGCGACTACGTGTGGTTCTCATGGAGACACCAGGCAGGTCAAGTAAAGGTACCTAGGTATCCAGTCTGTCCATAGGTAGGTAGTTATATAAAAGGTTGTCAGTCATGTATGCAATGCAACAATGACCTCGCATATTTCTTCTCCATCAGCCATAAAGGGGTTATATCATCCACATACTGCTCGATATATTTAATGCCACCTTCAATTTTCCCAACAGCTTGAGACTTTCCCAAATTCCTACTTGCTTACCTGCTTAATGATAGATTGCACGGGCTTGACTACCGTTTTTCGAAAACTATATCATAAGATCATGGCCGAGAAAGATCAGCAGCTTAAGGTTATAGTAGTCGGGTCGGGTCTCGCCGGTCTGGCAGTGGCCCGTATTTTGCGGGAGAAGCACCAGGTCACCGTGTATGAGCGTGGCGAACCTTCGGTCGCGACGGGAGGACAAGGTATCGCCAACTTCCCCAATGCTATCAAGATCATGCAGCAAATGGGCTATGATCCTGAACGGACTGGTTCGGTGCCTATCCAAGGTTTCAGGACACTGGACAAACTCGGCAACCTAATCTACGACACCGAATTCCCCTTCCAGGAAAAATATGGCGCCCCCGCTTTGTCTCATATGAGAGTCGACTTCAGAGCCGAACTGCTGCGTCTTGCTACCGCGCCGTCTAAAGAGCTGGGTATCGGTGGTGAGCCTGCAAAGGTCGTGTTCAACAACGGTGCTAAGGACATCAACCCCGAGGCCGGCGAGATCACTCTGGATGATGGAACGAAGGCCAAGGCGGATGTGATCATAGGTAAATATCTAATCCGTATGCTGTTGGTGTGTGGTTGCTAACGACAAGGCATTAGCTGCGGACGGAATCCACTCTCGCTTGAGGCCGAAGATCGCCGGCCCAGACTGCCCTAAGCCCAAGAAGACCGGGCTGACGTGTTGCCGAGTGGCCGTGCCTGCAAACCAAGCCATCGAGGCCCTCGGCCGCTTACCCGACTGGTGGCAGGAACAGAAAACCGGCGATCGCCGCGTTCTAGTCTTTGAGGCTCGCGACGGAAGCGATCGAATCATGGTCGTGTACGGCCTTCGCCACGCGAGCTACATGAATATGTCCTGTATATTCGTGACACGGGAGGAGAAGGAGAGCACGACCAACTCTTGGTTTGCCGAGGGTGATCGCCAGGAGATGTTAGACATTTTCCACGACTTCGACCCGAGTCTACTCGCACTCATTGGGTGAGCAAGAATTCCCTTATTGTCCTATGCCGAAAACGACCAGCTAGAGCTAACAGCCGCGCAGTGTGTCGACCGAAGTGAAGCTATGGGAGCTCCAAGACTTGGAGCCACTTGACTCATGGACTGCGGGCCGCGCAATACTCATCGGCGATGCTGCTCATGCGATGACGCCTCTTCAAGGTCAAGGCGCTAACATTGGTATCGAGGATGCCGAGGCCTTCAAGCTCTTGATGGAGCCGGGTGTCACACGCAAAGATGTCCCTGCAATCTTGAAGCGGATAGAGAGCGTGAGAAGACCTCGAGCCGCTCGTGTCCTGGCCAATACGAGGAAAACTCAACGCGGGGTTAAAGGAGACGAGAGATACCAAGTAATGGATGAGAACTGTACTTACCACGGGATATTCAAGGCTCTCGAAGGCTAGTGAGTAATATCGAGAGGAGAGCATTTCTCTAGTCCTGTTACTTGAGGAATAGGGATTAGGGTTTACCAGTCCTCGTCTAGAGGCTCATTCTAGTGGCGTAACGAATGACGAATACTGCATACGCATTTGTATTCTTTGCACGACATAGTTAGCATATATAGGGACTTACGGAGCGGAGTTTCTCTAGTTCTTCCCTCGTTATTTAGTTAATCAGATACCTACCAAGCACAGCCTATACAAGTACCTACCTACACATTTTTAGGTACACCCCTTAGCCAACATGTTACAGGGGCTTGCATATGTTTGGCGCCTTTATTCCCTTCCGGATTTCCGGCAAAACCTCATTATGATAGCTCATTAAGGAGTCCAGGTGTGTGAAGTCATCGAACGTGTGAGATAGGCAGAGCCGCATATTCATGGCCAATTGGTTTTAAGTGGCTTGCATTATGCACTTCGTGTGATGTACTAGCATGGCATCCATGTCCATAATTCTTCAAGCCATGGAGGCGGCGTAGCGTATGTACAGCCTATCTGCAAGCCACCATCACATTGAAGAGAATTGCAGAGTCTTGCATGACAGCGGTGTTCAGTCGACGGATACTTCGGCCCGAGTTGAGCCTATATAGTACTCATCGTTAGGAGAGATCGGATCAATGTTCGAATAGGTACTGTGGTGAGAGTAAAATTCACTTCTATACTATTATGTATGTCGTTGTTTTCACGAAATCACGAGACGATGACGCCCGACGCCCTTTCTGAAGATAGATTATCGTGGAATGAAAGGCTAAGCCTCTTTTAGAAAATGAGTGGAGATGGATGGTAGTGGGGTCACCCCCCTTGAACTTCTGGGCGAGCACGGCACACGGCAGCACCTTAGATATGTAATACCTAGATAACCTCCAGGACTCATATAGGAGGTACTGACTGTACGATTATCTAGTTGAGATTTTCATTTTGTTATATCGACATAATCGTCCCAGTTCTCGGCTCGGCATGGCGTCTGAACGATTAGACTTGAGCTGCCTACCTCAGAAAGCGCCTTCGAAACCTAAGACGAAGTTGCGTTATGTAGATGTAGGTTCGAATCGATTTATTCTGCTAGTTTTATTTTGATTTTGGTCTATAACACCTATAGGCATAGGTTGCAGTCACCGCTACTGCTAACGAGTTCAATGGCGTCTACCGAAATAAAAAATACCATCAAGCCGACTTCGTCAACACGGTGGATCGCGCCCTGGCTGCTGGTGTAGAGAAGGTTATGCTGACGGGAATGTCTCTGTCTGACGTTCCTATAAATCTCGCAATTGCGCAGTCCCGGCCGGCCCAATGCTTCATCACGATAGGCGTTCATCCATATCATGCCGCCGAACCTGATACCGAGGGACCGACGTATCTTACGCAGGTAGCGGAAAGTATTCGAACCGCTCTCGCTTTGACACCGTGCCCCCTCACGGCTTTCGGTGAGCTGGGTCTTGATTACGACCGACTAAACTATGCATCAAAGGACATCCAGATTCGCGCTTTCAAAGCACAGCTGGAATTATTCGTCGAGAATAGATGGGATTTACCTTTATTTTTGCATTGTCGCGCAGCATTTGATGATTTCGTCGACATCATGACCCCTTATCTTGGGCGATTGCCAAGACGAGCCTTGGTGCATAGCTTCGTTGTATCTACGGCACAGATGGAAAAGTTAGTAGAGCTAGGTTTCGATATCAGCGTAAATGGGTTTAGCTTCCAGTCCCAGGAGAGCCTAGAGATGGTAGCTGCTATCCCGTTAGAGCGGCTGCAGATCGAGACTGATGCTCCGTGGGGAGAAATTAAGAGTGGGAGTGAGGTTGCGAAGCAGTATCTAGCTAACGCGTCGCCGTTGCCGCCTAGCAAGAAGAGAGATAAGTGGGATGCGGAATGTATGGTTAAGGAGCGAAATGAGAGCTGCACGATTGAGAGAGTTGCTTATGTCGTTGCTGGCTTGAAAGGGGTTACCGTGGACGAAGTTGTCGAGGCCGCGTGGAAGAATGGTGTTAATATGTTCGGACTCGGTTTAATTACCTAGTCAGAATACGTGAGAATTTATATCACCTGTCTGGGTAGTATCTACAAATAAGAACATCAGTTTTTAGAAACCCCTTTGGTTATCTACCTAGGTACCTAGGTAAGTAGTTATAAGATGTAGAAACTTGTGATACTTTCATGATGGTTCTCGTCCTATTGCCATGTACCTAAGTACCTATTAGTGATAAGTAGAAAATTATAGGGGGGGTCCACTTTGTAATCAGTGTAGTCCGTGCCACAATCCCGATTACTAAAATTACTGATATATCACGTGATCTAGGTCATGTTACACCTTGTATCGAATCAGAGCGCCGACGCGATTTCCTCGCGGGACTTGCTAGTTCACCTTCTAATTCTAATGTTCACTAATCATTAAATCTTAACTCGCCTTTTCCTGATTTCTTGACTATTGACCAATACAGATCAGTTTAGCCTGCTGCTATGACGCTTATTTGGGTTTCATAAGCGAGCTGAGTGCATACAAACCGTAGTACTCCACGAACCTCGCTACTACACTCGGTGTAAGAGGCGCTGATTCGATTGTTTGGATACCATTGTGGTGTATCATTCACCGCTCATAATTACCGAAGGAAACGGGGGGAAGGCGAGGCTTATTAAGACCTCACAGGAGGTCTTGAGTCTCGACGTTAGCCCTTTGGACCGGCACGGAACGCCTAGGAGGCATTCCGGGCATCGGGCGTCTGCATTGGTGCACAACATGGGGCCTAGGCCCCTGTTAATAGTGTCTCCCTATGTCCCCTATGTCCTCAATGTCCCAGCAAAATCCTACCACCCAGCCCCGATACATTGGTGACAATCTGCAAGGTCATAGAGAGCAGCCTAGTCAGTCTAGTCAGTCTAATGAGTCTAATCCCGCGCATAATGGCTTGTTGTCAGATCCCCTCTTGACAACATCTATACAACCATCCAACATTTATCGTCCTTTCGGTTCGTCCGGAGTCATAGAACATGACAATAGCGTGAATGAAGGCCCTGGTTTGTCCACTAGAAACTCACTGGCTCAACACGCTTCTTGGAGTGGTGGAGTCCAATCGTTTTCTCAGCCAGAGCGCACCAGTTTTCAATTTACTGCTAGTGGGACACCAGCATTATCACTGCCGGAAGCACCGCCAATGAGGTACCTTCATACCGACTTACCCGTGCTCAATGTTGAGCAGTACGAGGAGGGCCGTTATTCAAGGCGGCCTTCTTCTAAGCTCAACCCAAAACCAGATATCACGGCTTCTCACGCCGAGAATGCTCCTAATCCAAGGAAGAGGGGGAGAAAACCAGTAGATCATGAGCAAAGAGAAGCTACCGAAGAAAATAAGAGAACCAGAGGTCGCCCACGTCTTGAAACGAAAGACCAGACTCCTACCGAGGTTAGTGGAAGCTTCTAAACCTTATACTTTACCGACTGCCATGCCATAGAAACATCATCTTGTTATAGAACATAACAGATGATCTCACTTTTAGAAACTCCAAGTTAGTAGACTCTAAATCTATACACATGCTTACACATAGCTTAGCGCCGACGAACTCAAATCCGACTTGCGCAAAGGGCTTACCGTAACCGAAAGGAGAATGCCATCACAGATCTCCAGGCGAGAATCGACGACCTGAAAGATGTAAACAGCGAGATCAATAATGCATATCAAAGTCTTTTTGACTATGCTTCTCAACGTGGACTCTTGGCTCAAGCACCCGAATTCGGACAGCAACTCCAAAGGCTTCAGTCGCTTATTAAGCAAACCCAAGAGGAGGAAATCCCCAAGCTTAGTGACCAGGACAGCCCGGAAGGGAACTCAGATGACAATGTTCGCGACACACAGACGACTGAAGACATTGCTGCTTTGAATGAAGAGCCTGTTAGTGCTACACTGCCTACTACACTACCTACTACACTCCCCGAGAGCCAGCCAGCAAATCTCTGGGGTGGAATACAGGTGTCGCACGAACCCGTGATTCAACAGGAGGCATCGGCTGGCTTGTCTAATTTGGATCCTGCATTAATTAACCCCCAACTACATCAACACCATTATGAGATTGTTACGACTCCAACTCCCGACAACGCCAGCTTTGGGATTCACCCATCGATTGATACGAATTTCTCGAACCCGGCGTATACCTCCTGGGCGCAGCACCCATATAACCGGCTCACCGGCCCGCACACAATGGCTTTTCACGAATGGGCATTTGCTCGGAGGCTTCACCGTCACGCCGTCGAAAGAGCAGCAGCCTTGATCAACATGCCTGACCCGCCCCCATCAGTTTTGTCACGGGTTTTCGGCTTCGTTATGTTGTTTGAGACTGTTGATGAGATTAAATCACGGACAATGGCAACGCTCAATCGGGTCAGGAACGAACCCCTGAATTATTGGGAGTATCCTTTTCATCGGCTCGGTGGCTCCGGCACTCATTTCTCGGATCAAGGAGATGTACCGTCTAGTCTTTCGGGATCATCAGCTTATCGAAGCACCGGTTTCGCCACTGGCCCTTTCAATGAGCGGACAACGAGGGTGCGTGATACTTTACTGGGGGTTTCTCAGTACATAAACATGAGTGGCTGGGAAGGTACTTGGTTCGACTCGGGCGAAGTAGAGACCTATTTAGCGCAGAACGGGATCGTCATCCCGATAGCAGCTGACTTACACGCCGTTGAGGTTCAACCAGACGTGTTCTCTGACGCCCAGGCACAACCCCAGATCCAGCTCATGCAGTCCATACCTCCGAATACTACGCCTATGACACATGAGAACCAATCCTTCGCTTCTGGGGTATCTAGCAGCAACTCGCCACCTACGGGAGTTCCTACCTTCTCAGCCGGGCCAAACATTCCTAACACTATGGGAACCCCTACGACACAAGGTGATTCATGGCAATCTGTTTCTGTCACATCGAATCTCTACGAAGCTCCACAACTCGCAGACGGAGGCGTCCCGACCTTTACTGGCTTTGATAACATGGCCAATATCTTCCCCAGCACCCCGTCTTATGTCTATCCACACCACGAGCCGACTGCTCCTGTCCCAGCTCCGGCTCCAAAGAGAGTCATCCTGGACGTAAATAAATTTATTTCTGGTAAGTCTACACATAATCTGGTAATCATTATAGACACAATAGCTAATCGTTTTTCGTAATAGACATGATATCTCATGCCACTTGCTTCGGACGCGCTCCTGCTTTCAGGCCGAAAGATATCGCGAGCTCGTTTTGGGGCGCTGTGGTTTCGGATTAATATATAACATGAGGTATGAGGGTCTGGCACGTTCGGTTCTGCTATACAGGTATACGTACATACACGATTTTGATCGAGGAAGGGATAAAACTAGCGTTATGTTCATTTTGTCTATTTTATTTATTATATAGGTACCACGGTTATATGGGCGGAATTTTTGATTTGGGCACACCCAAACCCATAAAATTGGAGCGGCGTCTATCGTTTGTGCAAGGAGTAAGGGGTATATACTTTTATATAGCCAGAGCTATTTGCTCGCATAGGTACCTACTTAGAATCATCTATCCTCTACGAGACCCTAGCCGGTCATTCCATGAACATAACTGGGCGCGACTTGCGCTCTCCTTGACTAGCAGCGACGAGCTTCTCCCACCCCTCACTTTGCGATTGATCTGTCTTAGTCTTGGTGTCTGTCCCACCCTCCTTGCGCTCTCGTTTTGCGGCGCGCTTCTCGCGGATTCTCTGCACCTTCTCCTGCTCAGCTAGCATCGTCTCTTCCTCGATCAGATTGCGCATGGCGTCTGCCCGCGCGACCGCGTCGAATCGCTCCTCGTTTAGTTTAACGTGCAAGTGGTCGATCGCGTGCTCCATGATGGTGGATTTGTAGGTGTTCCCGCCCCGAACATCAGAGTACCCCTGCCCCAGCCTCAGGGCGACCTCCCTGTCCCAGGCGTCCTCGAACTCGGCGTCGGGCGCGGTCTCCTCCCAGAAAGCGCCCAGGGCGTCGAAGCGCTTGACGCGGCGCAGGATCTTCTGCGTGAGCACGCGGCTCAGGATCGGCGGCTGCGGCTTCTTGATGCGCAGGAACGGGAAGTCCTGCGCGAGGTCCAGGCGCGGCACCTGGCGGCGGCCCGTGCCGCCGAGCTCGGAGGCCGGCCGCGGCCGGTGCGGCGTCGCGTACACGGTCTTCGGGTTCGGGTTCTCGGGCGTGGGCGCCGGCGTCACGTTCACGAGGAGGGGGACCGTCTCGGGCCGCGGCGCCGAGGACTGCCTCGCGGGGTTGCGGCTGTTGGGCGGGTGCCGCTCTTTCGCTTCGAGGGTGGCGTTGCGCTCCTTGAGGCGCGCGCGCAGGTAGGTTATTATCGACTCATGGTTGAGGTTGCGCGCCCAGATCTGTGTCGGGGGGGAGGCGGCTCGCAGGAGCGCGAGCATCTGGTACCCCACCTTGAGGGCAGAGTACACGAGTCGCGGGCTGGTGTCTGCGATGTTGCGCCGGAAGGTCCGCCGGACGAGGTGCTTGATGGGGTTCCCCGGACCCCATGCCCTGACTAGGTTATCGGGGAGCTTGATGGAGGGGGCTTCTTTGAGGAGGGCGCGGTAGAGTGCGAAGCCTGGTTGAGTCGTTCTGTCAGCATGCAGCGTGTGCAGTATAGATAGATATGTTATGTAGCATTAATTGGATGGATGTGCTGGAGATTTTAGGGAATGAATTACATGCTATCCGATGCCGTGAGTCTCGGGCTGGTATTAGAAATCTCGGCATATGGGCATCGAGGCTTTCGGGTGTTGGCCACTCTTGCGTTCGTCTACTTCTGAATTTGTAAGATCGAATCTGAAGAAAGAAGTTCTAAAATTCAATTATAGGACGGAATGATTTCCGCGCTGATTCAGCCACGCGGGATCACGTGCGCGTCTAGTAGATATGGATATGTACTTGACGGACATTTGGTAAAGAGCAGCATACTGATATCTAGTCACGATGGTATATGTATGGAGGATAGTCTTAGGAAATTGATGGATAATGGATAATAGTTAATTCATTGTTTATTCATGCCGAAACTCCAGGACTTAACCTTCCACCCCTCTCGACTAGAGACTCCTCCGCGATTCTGGCCTCGCTATGATGCAATGAGGTAGTCTAACAAGAACCAGTACGATCGTACTGATAAAAAAACAATGAAATCGAAATCTGAACCTCTTTTTAGCCCCCCTACCTAGGATGCTGGAGGTTTCGTGTTGTCCGTCAAGTTCAAACCTCTCATCGCAAGTTCGGTCATACGGCCATCCTAATGGCCAGGATAGACTGATCCTTCAGGTGGTTGGGGAAGCTTCTTGCACTGGCTCGATGCCATGTATCTAAAGTTGACCCATGATTAGCATGCCGTTATACCTATAAGTTCTGACATAAACTCATTATAATATGCCAGGAAGCCTCCGCTATCTCTTAACTACACTGACCTTCGAAGCTCAATCAAGATGGTCTCCATGGTATTGTCTCGCTTCCAGTTCGCTAGGCAAGGTAATTGGGTTGGGTCTACCACTCCATTCTTCTGGTTGACGCAGGGAAGGTTGACTTGGCTGACAAACTGGATCGTGGGTGGCTTGTCGGGGTACTGCTCACCGCAGTGCATCTTGACGGAGTAGATTCGGTTCTCATGTACGCTCTGGAACCGCGCGTATTAGTCCCAGGTTCTTGATTTAATATATAACACACATGTTGCAACTAACGTGGGGAGGTCCTAGGATAGTGCCGTTCCAGTCGGACATTAGGAGATCTTCCGGGTTATCTAAGCCATAAGAGCATGCCTCTATCGCACATAACATAGATCGCAGGTCAGCAAAAGCCCATAATACAGGTCCAAAAGACGAGTGCGACTCGTCCACGAGGGGTAAACTATACCAGCTCCTAATCCCTTCTCTCCCTTTTCCAATTCCTCCAAGAGGCGGAAATTTCGGGGAACTTTGGCCATATTGGATTTGCTGTAGTATGTATTGAGTAGCGAAAGACGTTGTCGGTCGGAAGAATTTATAAACTGAGTCTTCTACGTCTTGTTATATGCGATCGTGGTGCTCGAAATAGAGCTTGTGAATTTGTAAGAGAGAAGATACAGTAGGTAGGTAACGCAGCCTTACAGCGATCAAGATAAATGATGCGGGATGGTGGGGTTAATAGGTACTTCCTTAGAAGTCAGGCGTCCCGCCGCTCTGGTCCTTCCTGCTAATGTTTTTAAGGTTCCAAGTTTAAGGGTACTTAGGTACCTATGTCGTGCAGTGCTTTGAAGCCAGAATACAATACCTACGTATTCATTTATTTATTAAATATCTACAACTTTATGATCTACTACAAAGTGCATTTTTAAATCAATTATTTCACAGTAATGATTTCTTTGATTTTTCTATGTACATAGGTAATTTTGTCATATGCTTGAGTCACTCACTGCTCATTCAGATCATTCTGCCACATCATCTGTGGCTGAAACTGATGGGTTCACCCCTGCTTAGTCATTTCTATTTTCTTGGCAAGTGGCAGACTTGTGACGAATCTGGCAAGAAGCTCTGAAGCTTACGACTTACACTTCAACAACTAATAACTTTCATCTTTGTTCGATACCTCATGAAAACTCGGTCGTTAACTGTTTAGTTTCCTAACTTCTATGGTCTTCCTCAGATGGATTCTACTCAACCTAATTGGCCAAGATGACCGCACAGCTCCTCTCTACGGAGTTAACCAATCTCATACAAGAGAGCAAACGGAAGCACAACGATCTTAGACAGGCATGCACCTACTTAAACCCCCCTCGATTAAAATACCAGTCTGGGGAAATAACTATGATGATATGAATCTATACTAATTGATTGTTCAGGCAGCTGAGAAGTCTTTGGAAGAACTTAAAACAATCCGTGCTACAAGTGAATCACATCTTGCTGGTGGTATGCTCCCGTTCCAGACTAGCCGGGCAATAAGAAATAAATACTCATAATATACTACAGAACTCTCTCAGAAGGTCAACTTTGTCAACCCTTTTGTCATAGCCTGTGGTACAAGAAATGCCAAGTTTACCGGAATAGCCATTGTCTGCCTGTCACGCCTCGTTCTTGTGACGGCACTCCCGCGCTCCAAGTTAAGCCCGGTCTTAGAGGCCTTACGAGAGGCGACTTCTGCTGGGTTGGATGTTCAGCTTAAGATCCTACAGGCTTTACCAACATTACTCCAGAACTATTCTAAGGAAATCCGAGGAGATCTACTCGTCACTGCCCTGAATATCTGTTTTATTCTGCAGACAACCAAAAATGGCATCGTCAACAATACGTCCGCTGCTACGCTTCAGCAGCTTGTTATGACCGTATTTGAGAAAGTAGCGGCCGAGGATAGTGAGTTTGACCTTGGCTTAACTAGCAACCCTGAAATTAATGTCGCGTAGAATCAGCATCCGATGAGAAATTTGTTGGCGATGCCCCTACTGGCGATGGCGTCGTTCGACTTCGTGCGGCATCTATGGATGCTTATCGCATCTTTCAAGATATCTGCCTCATGACAGAGAATCAACGGCCAGAATACCTCCGGTTTACTGGACTTCCCCAGACATTCGGCTTGGAGTTGATAGAATCAGTCTTGAGCCAGCATGCTACCATTTTCACTGACTCACATCACCCAGAACAGGCACATATACTCCGCACTAGGGTGATGCCTTTCGTCATTAAGTCATTGTCTGGAAAGCCGAACTTCGCAACTTCCGTGCGTCTTGTCCGTATTTTATATACGTTACTAAGGAAGCATCTGGAGATCTTGCCATCGGAGGGTGGTGAAGCTCTTGACACACTCACTCAATTACTAGATCAAGACACGGCTGCCTGGAGAAGAGCATTGTGCATGGAGGTATTCCGGGGTATATTCTCTGAGCCTCCTCTTCTCAGGCGTATTTTCTCGTTTTACGATGCTAAAGAGGGGGAGAAGGACGTTCTCAAAAATCTGACCGCCACATTTGTTAGAGTCAGCACAGAAAGACCCGTGGTAATTGGCCTGGGCCACCAGTCTACCATCCCCGTAGCCAACCCGTATGCAAATATGGGAGGTTCGTCAGATCAGGCAATGCTGGAGGCTAGTGGTGTCACTGGAATAATCGGCGGATCTGTTAGCGAGGGTGGCAATACTGGAATTAGCACCCAATGGAGTACGGTCAGAGTTGCTTACATTGACCAGCTCGACAAGACCGAACCACCTTTGGTTCCGGAGTCTTACATCTATGCACTGACCTTGTCCTGTATTACTTCATTATCTGAGGGATTGGCTAAATTTATCCTGCCACTCACAGTCCCTCCCGACAATCGAGCACGCAAACGCAATGCCAAGCAATCAGAAACGGGGAGAGATTCTCCTAGCTTGATTGATGATGATAGCACTACCCTCAAAACTGCTGTAGAAAGAAAAGCCACCCAGAATTCCCTTGATAGATCTGGGTCGTTCAAGAAGAATCCAGTGCCTATCAACCCTCTAGCTGTGAAAGACCATCCTTTACATACCGAGGTCGAGATATGTGCGGCTATCATCGATGAGTGCTGGCCGGCTATCCTCGCAACATGTTCTACCTTTCTTTATGCTGCGCTCGATTCGGAATACTACCACGGCCTCGTTAGAGCCTTTCAGAAATTCGCCCACGTTGCGGGATTACTTCACCTTGCAACCCCAAGAGATGCTTTCCTCACCACTTTAGGCAAAGCAGCTGTGCCGCCAAATGTATTCACTGCTTGCTCCAACACTGGCGCATCCAAGCCTACTGCACCCAGCCCCGTTTCCGAGGTACCGAACAGCATCCTAGGCAATGCTAGAGGCCTTCTAAGTGTTGACAATCTAGTAACTCCAGTAGGCGCCGCTGGCGAGAGACAACGACAGGCATCTATGGACGCTAACACGATACCTCAAACTTTGAATACTCGAAATCTCCTATGTCTGCGAGCACTTTTAAATCTAGGCATAGCTTTAGGGCCGACACTCAGCTCCTCTTGGTCAATTGTCTTAGAAACTCTACAACAAGCCGACTTCGTACTGTTTACGACTGGCAAGTCGCCCGGTAGAACTCCAATTGCCGGAAAGGGTCCGGATCCAAGAGCGGAGAGTGAAGCCTCTTCGCTTTTGGCCAATTTCAGTACCGAAATTAGGGCTGTTGAAACTGCGGCATCCAGATTATTTGAAAGTACAGTCGATTTCCCCAACGAAGCTTTCGTGGAAGTCGTCGATGCCATTTGTGGTCTACTAGACCAACGAAACGACCAGGCTTCAGAGCCACCAAGCCGGCCGCAATCATCGGCTTCTTTAGCAACACCAGTACCAAACCTCCGGACACCGAGTGGCCAGCACCGGAGACTTGTTAGCATATCTACTATAGTCCCTGCTGGACCTAGTCAGGAGGATCAATTTGCCCTTGCAAAGATTGGTGAAATTGCGAGTATCAACATTGAGAGACTCTTAAGCTACCCTCCAAATGTGTCGGGGTGGACGCGCATCACAACAGAACTTATTGGCGCATTAAGTTCCGTTCCTATGCCAGCACCGATTCGGAACCGCGCTGCAGATATTCTCGTGCATCTTACATTAGATGCAGCAAAATCCGTCGTCGGCTTCGATGACGAAACTCGGGGTAGAGTTCAACTTCGTCTTCTTGAAGCTCTCCGGGACTCGTTGCTCCCACTACAAATGGAAGATCGTGCAGCTTCCGTAGCCACTCATTCGACGGATATTGATATTCATAAGGTCATACTCGAGGGTCTCAAAAGCCTTCTTGATGACTGTGGTGATGCGCTTCTGAGTGGCTGGGAGATCACGTTCGAGGTTATTGGTAGCATCTTCATTCCTAGAAGATTCATCAATGACAGCGTGCGAGATGCTGGCGACCAAGCCTTCACCCTTACCACACGCTCTAGCAAGCTCATTAGATCCGCATTCAATTCTCTGCAGTTGATTTGCTCTGACTTCCTTGGGTCGCTACCCAAATCATGTTTTCTTATTCTTGTTGATACCTTGTACAAATTCTGCTCACAGGACGATGATTTAAATATTGCGCTCACGGTAAGTCACTACACAAGCTCGCGTTCACTTATCCACCGTACTAATATTTTCTTACTAGACTGTCACGTTCTTCTGGGTACTCTCTGATTTTCTGTCTGGGAAAAGCAAACTGCTTCCAATTACTGATAGTCTGGTTGATGATCCCGATGGTATCTCATTGGTTGAGAAGGCTTCAAATGCGGAAAATGCATCTTCAGACGCAGCCTTGTGGATGCTTCTCTTATTGAGATTAACTACCGTGACAACTGACGAGAGACTTGATTTAAGGAATAGTAGGTCTTTCGGTATCCTATCGTATTCTTATGCTAATAGCACATTTAGGCGCCATTCAGACGCTTTTGCGAATATTTGATGCGTACGGAGACAGACTCGGTCCTGAAGCATGGTCCGTCTGCATCAAGTCCGTCATCTTTAAACTTCTCTCGTCCATAGAAGAAGAACTTGAAGATGTTAGTAACCATGACATCGATGAGAAAATCCGCCACGATTGGCATGACACAGCTGTCGTGGTACTTAACGGCATATCCAGTCTCCTTGCCAATTACCTCGATGTGCTAACTGTCCATCCGACATTCAATTCATACTGGCAGCAACTCTTGGGACATTTCGCTTCTCTACTCGATTTCCAAGTTCTCGAGATTAGCACAGCAACATTCAAAGCATTAACCCAGATGCTTTCACGTAGTCAGAACGGCACAAAACAGAATTTCAACAAGACAACAATTGACCTGGCATGGGATCTGTGGTCTCGCGGCGTCCCTGTCTCTAAGAAAGGCAATACCGGCAAGATCGCGGACAACCAGAATTGTCTTCTCGCTTACGTTGCGGCCCTCCGTGACGTATATCGGCTTATACAAATTGACCTTACGGTTGATCGCATTCGTCGAATGTTAACACTGCTGCGAGAAGTTATGCAGTTGGCTACGCCTGGCTCATACGTAGCTGATATCGACCATGTCACGCCTTTGCAGGGGCAGGTACTAGAAGTGATAAAATTGCTTCGGACTGACCTATCAGGGGCGCCATCTGCTGTGATATCTCAGACCTCCGAATTTATCTCGCTAGCCTTCCTAGAAGAACATGCTATGTCGAATCAACGGAACTCGCAAAAACGCACTTATGTTGCTATGTCTAAGGCTAGCATGTCGATTCTTCAGTCATTAATCGTTAATCATGCTTCTGATGTAAACATTTATAGCGATGGCGCATTCCTTACCGCTCTCACGGCTTTATCGAAACCAATCGTGCTTAAATACCGTTTCCCTATTATCACAAGGACAGAACAACCCTGGAAGCTATCAACAACGTCTGCATTGGTTATTCTTGAAGCGACTCTCCCCCAACTTCATAAACTCGACATCTCCCGCTCAAAGCTACAGGATATCTGGGAGATGATTGTCACCATTGCCAATGGGGTCGTTAGTGCAGACTGCGATGCACCGCCGGATCGGGTCAACATTGCAGAAGACCAAGATTTCGACATAGCTTCATTCTTAAAGCTCCGTGAGCTTATCATCCCTTCTCTGGGTGGAGAGGTCGTAGCAGATAAGACGAGAAAGATGTTTGCGGAAAACCTATTCCGCATGTCCATCATACATACGCCAGCCCCTACCGAATCGTCACTTATCTACGGAAGCGATGAAGGTGATATAACTGGGCTGTCGAATCTTTATAAACCACGGAGAGGTCGTACGATCGATCCACCTCCTGCCAAACGCGAAAAGATGTGTTACATATGCGTAGATGAGCTCTTCGCCTTAGTAACCAACCACAGTGAAGCATCAACACCTCAAATCACAGTTCAACCTCCGACGCCGGCTTTCCCTCCGCCTAGGGCGTCGGCGGCGGCAGCGAACTTGCCATTCGAATCCCCCCACGCTCTAAATGTGCGGCTGGCGAGAACAGCTGCGCCGTACTTAATACTGCGAGCAGCGCTCACTCTAAGAGCCTACATTGCAGATCAGCCGCTGCGTGGTCGCATGCCGCAACCGCTCAGTCAACGCAAGGAGCTATCGCGGATGTTGGAAAGATTAGTAGAGCTTCGGAGCGAACCCGAGGCCATCCCAGACACAGCCAATGTCGAAAGCGAGAACCGGAAGCATTTGCTCAGGCTTTATCCACTACTAGTCAGCGCGAGCAGCGTCGCTGGCACGAGTGGGGATGAAGGCGTATTAGCGCTGCTGACGAAGGCATTGGAGGTTGTTGGATCGGAATTGGGAATTTGAGGTTGGCGGTCGTTGGCGGTCTTTGACGAGAGCGAAGATACGTTACTGGACTAGTGGTGCTCTCGGGCTACATTACGGCGTTTGTACGATTAAATTAAACTGATTCTTATGAATGTTAAACAAACAACTACGCACCCAAAACGTGATCTAGAGAGGAGTTGTGTACCTATATTAGACAGACTTATATTCATCCTTGAGACTTTTTATTAACATTCCCGGGGAAGCTACCGCCTGAGTATTTGACATGGCCTAAACTCCGGGACCCCACGTCCCTGACCTGTCTCTGCGCGTCCCCATGAGTTGCGTGGTCGTTTATGAGTGCCATAAAATTACATATCCGTACATAACACACTTAAGCCCCAAGTAGGGAGATTATGCCAACGATGATGATGGTGATGATGATGATGATGACAATGCTATACCGCAGTGCCCGCCGACGCCGTGCTCAGCCGATTTTTGGAATTTCTCTTTTCTCTTTCTCCCCTCCTGCCGAGTAATGCAAAGAATCTCAACCTCCTTTTCGATAGATACGACGAGAGCTTGCTTTTTGTTGATGTTACAGTGACCTTTTTACTGACTCATGCACTTATCTTCATCTCATCCCATCCCTTATCCCACCTATTCCTTTCATTCCCCCCTCCCCCACCTTCATGTCTTCGTAAAGGGTAACGTCTTCTCTGTCGTAGAGCCTCGCCAACCGACTTAGCTCATCTTTTTCTTTTTCTCCCTTCACTTTCTACGGGCCGTGTTATCGAACTCCCTCACCATCGAGTCCACGACGCTCGTCTCATCCTCGGGCTCCTCCGACTTGTTCTTCTCCAACAGCTGCTTAGCCATGGTCCGGCTCTGGGCGTCGCCCACCTTCCCGTACACGCTGAGGGCCGTGGCGATCATGCCCCCGATATCACCGACGTTGCCCGGGACGACGACGGCGGTGCTCTCGCGGGCCAGCTTGCCGAAGGCGTCGACGTACTTCTCGGCGACGCTCAGGCTGACGGCGCCCTGGGCGGAGGCGCCGCCCTGGCTGATGCTGCGGCCGACGGCGTCGATGCCCTGGGCGGTGGCCCGGGCCTTCATGAGGATGGCCTCGGACTCGCCGGAGGCGCGGTTGATCTGCTCGGAGCGCAGGGCCTCGGAGGCGAGGATGACGCTCTGCTTCTTGCCCTCGGCGATGTTGATGGCGCTCTGGCGCTGGCCCTCGGACTCGAGGATCTCGGCGCGCTTGGAGCGCTCGGCGGTGACCTGGCGGTGCATGGCCTCGACCACGGCGCCCGGCGCGTGGATGTCCCGGATCTCGTACCGCAGGCACGTCACGCCCCACGCCTGCGCCGCCTCGTTGATGGCCGCCGTGATGTTGGTGTTGAGCGCCGCGCGCTCCTTCAGCACGTGGTCGAGCGTCAGCTGCCCGATCTCGCTGCGCATCGTCGTCTGCGCGAGCTGCGAGATGGCGTACTCGGCGTCTTCTACGCCGTAGCTGGAGGGGTGGTGTTAGATAGGCTTGATTGAGCTGCGGCTATAATGTGTGTAGGAGGTATGGGGGAGGGGGCCGTGGGGAAGACGTACCTGGCCTTGTATGCGTCAAAGACCCTCGTGAACAGGACACCGTCGAGCTCTAACGTGACGTTGTCGGCCGTAATGGCACTCTGACTAGGTATTTCTATGGCCACTTCTTTCAAACTCTTGACGTAGGAGATGCGGTCGAGGAAGGGGACGAGGATGGCCAGACCGGGCTCGAGAATGCGGTGGAACTTGCCCATGCGCTCGACGATCCATGCCGTCTGCTGGGGTACGAAGCGGATGATGGTGTTGGCGGGGAGAGAGGGGCGCTGGAAGTAGGAGGGCGGAATAGTGCCGAGGCCGCTGAGACCGGATGGCGACGGGGCGGAGGATTTGCTGGTGTTTTGGAATGTTCGGACAGCTCCTAAGGTGAGGGTCGGTGCTAGTAGTGCTCGAGCTGTTTGTCGTGTGGCTCCTCGCCGTAGGGCCGACGAGACGATCTTGTCAGCTCTGGTCAGCGACATGATTGCTGAAGTTCCACGATCCACGTTCCACACGCTTCCGTTACTCTCGTTCTTATGGATTCTAGCTGAGAGCCACGTCAAAAGTCGAGTCGGCGCGCTGGGAACGAGTGTGTGACTGAGAGCTTAAAAAAGTAATTCACAATGATGACATTTTCTTTTTTTAAGAGCTTCAAATTGCTTGGATAATTGATTGGGGCCTCGGAGTTTACTTGGGGAGCTCGGACCATGTCAAATTACAAAAACTTTGTTATACGCATAGCAGGCTTAGTTAGATATTACTGTATTAGATATACAAATACCCATAAAATTTTAAGCCACCCCCGCCACCCCCCTTTTCCCTTTGATCATTCAATCTTCTATCTTTTCTCTATTTCATCAATTGATTCACTATTAAGAAATGGGCTATAATCTACTGAAAATATGCGTATTTTCTATGACTATCTTTACACTTCCGCACAGTCCAAATTGAGTGATGAATTGGTCGATCGAAGAGATTTGGTTTTTCGACGATTTTGCGTAATTATTGTTGAGAATCGCGAAGATGGCACTGCGAGTGAATCTGGAAGGTAGGGTCATACCCAGAGATGCAGGCAGCTTGGCAGTCTCTCCAAATACACCGGTACTCAATCACTCTGCATGTTCTTGGGCATATGGCCGGCTTGAAGGCGCGGATGTAGAGTGCTTTAGTTGTGAATGCTACTACGTATTGCTAACCTTGGCTAACGAGATCTCGTCTTGATTCTGCTGAAAATCACTTAGCCTTGATGCAATGGTACCTACATAGGTAGGTCTGAGTGTACGTACGAATAAATAGATATAAAAAGATGATGGCACAATTGAGAACTATACCTGGTTTCCATCCGGTCAACTTCTAATCTTCTGCTCTCATCTTCGCTATGAAATCCATCCGGTGGCTTCCCGTGCTAATCTCGCTCGGCGCAAGCCTTGCTGCACCTCCTAAAGTCAACCAGATAGACGCCATAACCTACGATGGATATAAGGTACTACGAATAAACACGCATGGGCGACCGTCCCTCGTACAGGGGAAGCTCTCGAATATCTCTTATGAGCAATGGAATCACGACATCTACAAACACATCGATGTTCTTGTTTCCCCTGATCAAATTGCCTCTTTCGAGGCACTTGATCTTGAATATAAAGTCATGCATGAGAATCTAGCAGACTCAATTGCGGCAGAATCGGTCACTAAATCTGTCTGGCAACGACAAGCTGGGAATCTCTCATGGTATGATTCATATCATGATTACGAGGATCATATCCAATATTTTGAAGACTTGCAACGATCTTTCCCAGACAACTCAGAACTCATATCGTCTGGCACTTCGTATGAGGGAAGAGATCTCTACGGCCTTCACCTGTGGGGTGCAAGCGGGCCTGGTAAGCCGGTGGTGCTTTATCATGGGAATGTGCATGCTAGGGAATGGATCACGTCGCCGGTAAGCAACGACAACGAAGCCCTGTTACGAAGACAGTATATTCAACGTCCTAGGTCGTCGAGTATATAACTCTTCAACTTATCACTGCTTATAATAATGGTGACAACCTCACTCATTCGCTCTTGGATAAATATGACTTTTATATCATCCCGTTTGTGAACCCAGATGGTACGTCTTACGCTACCCCAACCCGAGAGATTCTCGCCAACTAAAAGTTTAAAGGATTTGTGTACTCACAAACAGCAAATCGCTTATGGCGTAAAAACCGCCAGCCACCACCTCCTGGAGATCAATCTTGTATTGGTCGCGATATCAACCGAAACTGGGAGTTCGCATGGGATGCAAATCCCCAAGGCGCCTCGACTAATCCTTGCTCTGAGGTTTATAGGGGCGAGGCACCCTCTGATGCCCCAGAGACCCAGGGATTGGACAAACTTGTGCGGCAGCTGCGTGATAAGGTTGGCATCAAGCTTTTCATCGACTGGCATAGCTACGGGCAGTATATTCTATCTCCGTTCGGGTATAAGGAGACATTATATGCACCGGAGTTAGGCAAATGGACCAAAGCGGCCAGCGTAGTGAGTGAAAGTATTAGGGATAGTTCCGACGCACGTACGACATTCACTTTTGGCCCTAGCGGTGCTGTGCTGTATGTTACGACGGGTGCAGCACCTGATCATGTATATGCCACCGGTCGTGCGGAGTTCTCATACACTATCGAACTTCGAGATACAGGCGACTTTGGATTCGTGCTGCCCCCCGACCAGATAAGACCTGCTGCCGAGGAACAGTGGGCAGGCCAGAAAGCTTTACTAGGCCTCTTGGACGAGGAGTTTTTCGATGGACGGGGACCAGCTTGATCACTATGACGATGGGATTTCGCTCGAGAGGATCTAAGTACCTGTGCATGATAAGTCCAGTTGATAGTGAAAAGAGGTTGCATCAAGACATCTCGAAGAGAATTATCCTGGTGTAGAGTCAATTTGCTAACTTGACTATTACGATGGATGAGTCATCGGCGTGTTCATGCTTCATACGTCCGCATGCTCATCTCCATAACCCATCTCCGTCACCTAGAATATTTCTGTTTAATTCATCTTATCACCTTTAATTCTTAGCTCCATTTCCCGATTCTCACCTTTCGTCCGTTACCCTCTCTATATTAGTAAACCCTTATTAACATCGGTGATTTCTCCGCAGGCATATTAACTTCGATATGGTGGTTCGTAGGCATACTTTATGGCCTTCATTATATAATCGAGGAAGTTATATTGTTCCATCTTGTGTAACTTTAGTAATCGTATTAGTCTTGAGTTCTGATTAGGAGTCCAGATAGCATCGTAATACGTCAATTAGGTGGTGATAGGACCCCGGATACCCCTTTACAGGGATGGCTGCGGCACAGTCAGATTCCTATAATCATAGGTTATTTAGGTACGAGCGTTCAGCAATTAATCGTCCGATTTTGAAGATGTATCCGGTATTCCTCCGCGATGACAAATTACCTAACCACTCACCGTACACGGCGGGGGAAAGCCGTTTCAAATCGCTAAAGCGAACTTCATCGAAATCAAGGGTTCAACCAACACTCTCAAGGTAGACATAAAAGCAACGTAGAAGACCATTATGTTTGTAGATCCGTAGAATCAATAGTCAAACAATTGAAAACAAACAGAAATAACTAAACTTCCGTACTTACCATTCATCCACTACTTGAGAACTTACGATGTCTTCATCAAATTCCGCCCAGCTCCCAAGCACTTACAAGGCGCTCTTATTTGAATCTGCCTCCGTCAAACCCACGGTAGTATCGCTCCCGTCTCCGAAGCCGGATCCCGGCACGGCCATCGTAAGGCCGCTCTACAGCTGGGTGTTCAACTACGCGGCCGACATATTCACCAACGACAACCCGCGCAACTACAACATCGCCTTCCCCATCATCGGCGGCGGGAACGCCATCGGCCGCGTCGCCGCCGTGTGCCCCGACGCCAAGAACCTGAAGGTGGGCGACCTGGTCACGGTCGAGCCTATCATCAAGGAGCGCGACGGCGCGCACTCCGCGAACACGCGCGGCCTCGGCATGTCGGACAACGGCACGTGGGCGCAGCTGGTGCAGGTGCCCCTGGAGAACGTGGTGCGCATCGACGAGGCCGCGCTCAAGAGGAACAACGTCGCGGTCAGGGACGTCGCCTTCCACTCGCAGCTCGTGGTGCCCTACGGCGGCTTCCGCGCCGTCGACCTGACGGCCGGCGAGACCGTGCTGATCTCCCCGGCCACGGGCAACTTCGGCGGCGCCGCGGTCCACGTCGCGCTCGCCATGGGCGCGCGCGTCATCGCTATGGGCCGCAACGAGAAGATCCTCGCGGAGCTGAAGGCGGTCGCCCCCGGGAGGGTGGAGACGGTGGTGTACAGTGGGAACGTCGAGACTGATGTGGCGAACATCGCGAAATATGGACCGGTCGACGTGTACCAGGACCTGTCGCCGCCCATGACGACGAACACGTCGCACATCCAAGCAGGCATCCTGTCCGTGCGGGTAAACGGCAGGGTGAACCTCATGGGGAATGTGAAAGACCTGGACCTGCCGTACCGGGTCGTCGTGTATCGGGGATTGAGGGTGCAGGGGACTTTGATGTACACGCGGGAGCAGGCCTTGGACATGCTCAAGCTGATCGAGACTGGGACGCTGAAGCTGGGTCCGGCGGCGGGGTTGACGACAAAGGGGGTGTTCAAGCTGGAGGATGGGGTGGCTGCGCTCGAGTTTGCGGCGAAGGAGGCTGGGGCCGGGAGGGCGGTCTACTTTGCTCCAAACGAAGAGTAATCGATAGCGTGTAAGAACGGATTAAACGGCAGAACGGTTGTTTAATTTGATGTATTAATTGGGTTGGTCGCGATTACGCTCCAGTGGCTTGGCTAACCAAAATGAAAGCTTTTTGGGTTAGGTGGATACCAATATTGTGAGGTTATTCGGACCCATATATAGACCCATTTACCCCCCTAGCGTGGAGGTTGATACCCATAATATGGCTGATCATCCGGATATTCGGGTAGCCTACTGTACTGCACTTAAAGTCCAGCGAACACTAGGCCACCGATATTAATACGGCAATAGCCGTTATGAAGAGCGTGAATAGTTGGGGGATTCAGGGGCCGATTGCTCAATCTCAATACGATCTGATCAACCGAAAAGATGGCTATGTGCCTAGGCGATTTCCATAACTTAAAGGATATCTATTTTTCGGGTTGTCAATGTAAGCAGTGGCTAACGGTGGCTACTTACACCGCCGTGATACACGTGTTGGTAGGTAAATGAGGTTGTAGAAGGTGATCGGCATGTACATAGATTTGTTCTTACATCAGATTGTCTTCAGGTATCTGTCGCCGTTGATGGCTACCTAGGCATATTCCGGTCTTAAAGGGCTGTTAAATTTACAGCTTCACGCTATAATCAGCTATAATCAAGCACCTCGAGATGAAGTCAACCACGATGGCTCCGATTCTCCAGTCTGATGCCGAGGATTATCGCTACGCAACCCTTCCGGAAACAGGACCTGGGAATCATTATATTCGCCTTTTAGATATCCTCCCAGGTTCCCCCAAGGATAAAATACTTAGACTTGGTTTGCGGACACTGCGCCTGGAAGACAACCCGATATATGAATGTCTCTCATATGCCTGGGGTACATCGGATGGAGACCGGGAAGAAAAAGAGGTTCTGATTGTAGGGCCTGACGCCAAATCGCTCAAACTCCGAATTCGTAAAAATCTTAATGAGGCCCTCCGAGTCTTACGACATCCATCGCGGCCGCGCGCTATTTGGGCGGACGCAGTTTGCATCAATCAGGAGGACCAAGAGGAACGCAGTACCCAAGTCACACTTATGGGGCTGATATACTGGTCCGCGTCCAGAGTTAATATTTGGCTCGGCCCGGATCGACGAGGGGTTGCAAAGATGGCATTCGAAGCCGTGCAGCCCATATCGGCCGCGCACTGGAGGACGGATGCCAACCTGTCAAGTTTCAGCAAAGAACAAGCCGCCGCACTCGATCCTATTTCTTGGGGCGGAGTCACGGAGCTCTATCGAAATTCCTGGTTCCAGCGCGCTTGGGTGCAACAAGAATTAGGTCTTTCAAAAGAAGCTTACTTCTACTGGGGAGATGCGCCCCCGATCGACGTGAGAGAAGTGTTCGGCTTCGATATCTGGATGGAGAGCGTTGGTGATGCTGTTCGGGCTCGGTTCATCGGCGATGCGACTGGAGTACGGGGAACACGGAATTTGTGGTTACAGTACAGTCGTGTTACACGCAGCGACTGGCCAGGAGACCACGACGAATTCATGGCTGCAAATCCTTTTCTTCAGGTCCTAGTAGATGCTTCGAACTGCAAAGCCTCTGATCCGCGAGATCATGTCTACGCCTTCCTGGGGCATCCGGCTGCGCGAAGGCAAAATGCGTATGAGAACGACCAGAGCATGAACTACCCAGACATATTTAATGACACAAGCCATACCTTCATAACCCCTAATTATACAAAGACTGCTGAAGAGGTCTATATAGAGGTGGCTAAGAAATTGATGGTGCAACATGACGACTTACGAATGCTTGGTGCCGTCTCGCACTCTGCTGGGTCAATCGCGTCTGACTATCCAAGCTGGGTGCCCAGGTGGAATGCTAACCAACATCGCAAGACCATTGGCATTTCGGTGTCATTGTGGCCAATAAAGATCGAAGTCCCCGAAATTCCCGTAATGCGCATCGAGGCTAACGCACTTCACCTCAAAGGCCTAATTATTTCCACCGTTTCTAGTATTCTTAAGTGGACCAAGGATTGCATACAAAGTGCCATGGTGGAAGTGTTTGCTAGGAGCAATACTATAGAGATGTTGCACGGGAGGCGGCTATTCCAAACAAAAGATGGGCGGAGAGGCATGGTGCAAGATATAGTACAAGCTGGGGATGTCGTGGCTCTCTTGGTAGGAGCATGCTCTCCCTGCGTCTTGAGACATGTAGAAGGCGGGAAGTTCAAGCTCGTAGGGACTTGCATAATGCTCGGTCTGGCGGACGATGATTTGAACGATATGGTTAACAAGAGCAGAGAACATATACAGGAAATAGTATTATTGTAGAGAAGATGGAATGGCTGGAAAGTATAAGGCGTGGATCTCTGAGCCATACTGTAATGAGCTATGAAAGGTTGTTCAACCTACTTGGGGGGTAAGTGAAGAATAACACGGTTGATTACGAATTTCAATCTAATAAGGTCTAAACAGATGAGATTAATAACCCTAGATAAGTAAATCAATAGTTTCTAAGTAAGGTAGTACTAGGAAAAGAGGCTACTGCCATAGTAAGATAGAAGGGGTAAACCCAATTGTTACAATAGGTACACCTAGGTATGTAAGTCCTAGGTAATATTAATGAAAAATACTTAGGTAGTCGATCGAGGGGCGAGTAGTTGGATTTGAGAATCCTTCCATATTTATTTCTCCCGGATTCACCTGGTTATCAACCCGTGGCTGACTTCGAGGCAACATTCGGGTACTCCACACCGCCAGCCCAGACCCGAGCAATGTCCCTAGTATTCGTGATATTCGCCAACGGATCGCTATTCAGCAGAATCAGATCCGCGCGCAGACCGGGTCGAATCGCACCCCTATCCTTTAGCCTGTGTACCGTGGCTGGTACGATCGTCGCAGCACGCAAAGCCTCGAGCGGCGTCATGCCAAAATCCACGAAGTTGGCCATTTCTTGATGCAGCGACTCGCCAAAGGGGAAGTAGATTGCGGGGACCGTGTTACCGACCGAATCGGTGCCGCCTAGTATCGGTATCCCAGCGGCGTGCAGCTGCTTCACATTCCCAACTACATGCTCATATGACGCGTTAGCAGTGTTGTTCCCGCGGAGGAACTGGCCGATCTCTGGTTGTATGGTGTATGCACGCCGGAAGATTTCAACGGTCGGCGTAGCGGCCAGGCCGAATTCTTTGATCGACAGAAAAATGTTGGGTGGCAGTAGACCGTCGTCGGGGATGTGTTGCAAGACATCTGTTCGCACTGACACAGCACGAGTGTATGGGGTGACACTTGGCGCATGTTGGACAACGAAATGGCCGAGGGAATGCGTGTACTCGACTATCGTATTCTGTTGATCCTAGGTCGGACCGTCGGCCGCACCCACGATCTTGAAGTAGTCGGAGCCGTTACCGAAAGCATAGTCGACGAGGAATTTCGGGTCCTCGCCGGGAGATAGACGTAGCGACTCTGGTACTGGGTTCAGCTTGGTATTTCCTCCGGACGGGGCAAGGGCGGGTAGCATGGAGGCGAATAAGGTTGAGTGAGTCGCAAATTTCATAGCTGGGACAAGCCATGTTGAAGATGCTTGTGACCCCGTACGAAGTCATGTTCTCTAGGCCTTCAACTGATTGCACGTGAGAGTGTGCGTCGATCAAGCCGGGTATCAAAATACTATTGCCAGCGTCGATGGTTTTCACGACGTTATCATCAGAATCAGTGATGTACTCGCCATCGATGATGACGGTCTGAGGCTTCCCTATCGTATAACCATCAAAGACTCGCACATTTTGTATGGCTGTCTTAACGGGTGTAGGTACATCACGCTTGCGGAGGGCTTCCTGTAGATCTCGTAGCTGAGGTACAGGAATATGGTCGTGGAGACAAGCTCTCGACCTTTCGAAAATGAGAAGCGAGGCTAAGATAAGCTGTTTGAATTGCATCTTGCTGTGAGTTTTTTTTAGAGGACGTAAAGATGGGATGTCAAGACTAACATCGAGTCGAAATCATTCCTGATCATGACATAGTATATACTTACAAAATAATTCACCATGGGGCCTAGCAATTGACTACATACGAGGCATGAACAACACTCCCATTCCAACCATTCTGTGTTGCTCAACCTAGAAATAGTTCATGATATGCTTAAATCTTGACTCCTTGAAGGAGTCACCTTCAGCTCCTCGTACACTAGACTAGACCTGAATAATTGAGATTGGATTTAAGAACAGGGTCTAGCCATTCGGGAGGCTTCGGCCTAATATGTATGTAGTCATGTCATGTCATACCATGCCATCGATCTCGAAGATGAGTGCTCTTAAAAGAGTTGAAAATTGAAATGCGACGCCTATCATTGCTAAAATGATAGCACAATGGCAGGATGGCGGGATAGGGATAGATGCTGAGGATGAAAAAGTGAAGATCTTTAGCTAAGATTTTTTGCCAAGATCTGAGGATTAATGAAACTAGGGGTTTTGCAGGGATACTCGTACACTAAGCCTAGAAAGGGAAGGCTTATCGGCAGTGTCACTTCAGAACCGACGCGTCGCTGACGTTGCGGAGTGCCCCACGGTGTCCACTCTCCAGGATAAGGATTCCAAGATTCAGCTGAAAACCATCCATGCTTCACAAGTACCTAAGTACATACCTACCTAGTAAAATGTTTTCCAAGGAGGTTCTGCCCTCTTTTCTCCCACAGCCCTACCAGTTACATAATTGCATGGCCAGATACCTACCTACCTAGTTAACTTCACCAAAATGCAGTTATATCCATCCATCTACTCATCCTTGTTATAGTCTCATTGCAATTGGGGACCTTCTAGATCGTTTCTGACCCCTATACTTGTCGGCATTGAACCTGATGCACAGCCCGAACACCTGGAAGATGTTTGAACAAATTCGTCAAGCTCGCTTGGTCCTCATCTTAGACCCTTTTTGATCTACCATACACGGGACTAGCGATGTATTCAGGCGAGAAACCCGGGCCGTTGTTTTGACTGTTATTTACATGGCAGCATGGCTACTACTCAGAACAAGGATCGCCGAAGCGTCTCCCGCCAGTTTCATAGGAAATCTCGCAATAGTTGTCTACCCTGTCGTAGGAGACGCGTTAGGGTAAGCTCTTATCATCTCTAGGCTCCTTGAATCATAGTACCCGTAGGTATATGCTAAATATACCCAGTGCAATCTACAGTCGCCGACTTGCTCTAACTGCCATAGGCGTAACGAGCTTTGCTCTTATCAACAGCAACAGAGCCAAGACTTAGACCTAGCTCTAGTTCCAAGCACACACTCTACCACGGAAACCTGGTACTTTGATAACGGCGACCCTTCTAAATATCACTTTCCTTTAAGAGATAGAACTTTGGGCGTGATTCCAAGCACTCTCCACAATGTAGATAGCTTACAAGGAATGTGGCAAGTCACGCGGCTCGCCACAAGTCCTGTAACTGGTATTATGGAGGAGACATTCGTCCTCTCGTGGCTGTCAAATCGAGAGAGAGAAATGCTTGCTCAGGAGTTTGACCGTCAGGTAAATTCTTTCAAATACGTACACCAGACAACCACCGCGCTTTACGCCCTTCATAGATCATGTCAGGGAACGTCGCACCCAAATCTCTACGCCGCCGCATATCGACATCAGATCGAAGCTTCAATCTTATTCAGAAACTCTCAAGTCGAGGTGAATGAGGCCAATTGGCTAGCGATCTTAATGTTCGGAATAGGAGTTATTGTCTTCCAATTTGTCTCAGCCCTAAAAGCATCCGATGGAGAAGACACCTATATTGAGCTGGTTTACGTTCTCCGTAACTCCTTCGAACTGGCTAAAGAGTTGGGACCTTATCTACACGCGAGTCCGCTCATGCAGTTTACTGGGCCTCATCTGAGTAGACTCAGGCTACATCTGGATGACCTCACGTGGAATGCCGTATGCTGCCTGGACACGCTTGAGCATCCTGTAGACACTACGGATGAAACGAGAAGTGCGTGTCTGCAATCCATCATAGCACTAAAAGAATGGGTTATAAAAACTGATGGGTACCCAAGAAACTGGCTCCATTATATCAGTTGGCCTGCTACCGTCTCGGGGCAGTACCTCTCATCGCTTTCTCATAGACACCCCGTGGCTCTTGTCGTTTTTGTCTATTGGTGTTCTATAATGCACCGCAGTCCAAAGCGTTGGTACATGGTCGGATGGGCTAACCGAGCTGCGGGTGCCGCCATGAAGCATCTCGGAGGACAGTGGGATGCTGTACTCGAATTTCCTAGAAGTCTGCTGGCGATCGAATTTAAGGTTAATCCTTGCGAACGAGATCCCGAAAAATAAATATCCGGCTTACTCCCGCACATCCCGCCTTAGTGTGATCCTAAATTCCTAATAACTACCACATTAATTACTGATGGGATCTTCCTGCTTACTTTTCTATTCGCTCATCTAAAACCTGAACCTCGCGGAATATCACTTGCTACCAGCTGTGTAGTAGTCCGTGTTCCCTACCCCCACCAGCGGAATAACTCTTATAAGCCAGTAAAGTATGATTGTTTCTCACGATTTTACGCTCAGTTAACACATCACCAATTAAATTCTCTTGTTGATATCCCGCATCCTGACCATGCTATTCTTTCATAGGAAGGTGGTTTTACTAATATATTGGGCATTAGTCGTTTTGCTTGTTATTAGGTATTTTTTTTTCCGCGGCATAATTCCTCTTTAATATTCGCGTAATGACTTCAACTAGGTAATTACAGTTTTGATCATAATAAAGAAGGGAATTCCCGCACCAGCGTGGTTTAACGCTATACGAGTTGATGGGACTTCGAATTCGATAGTTTCGCATAGGGCTTCGAGTCCTTCTTATTAATATTATGGGGAGAAATCTGCTTTGGGTTCTTGGCGGACTCGTTCTCTTCTGTCAGGGGCAGAGTGAAGTAGCGTGGACCGCACTCAATACCACCATCAGCGGCCGACTTCACGCGGACCGACCTTTCGCATTGCCATGTTATTCAATTTATAATGGGAATGCAGTCGTGGCTGATGAAGCGACGTGCTCTATCGTTCGAGATAATTACACCACTAATTCGATCCGTGCAGCGACCCCTGGCGGATATTTGAATCTCCAGGGGGAGCTATGCTTAGGGAATCCTCTAGACGAATGTACCCTCAACAATACAGTAATCCCGGCTCCAAAACCTGCCCCGGGAGCTTCATGTAACCAAGGGAGCGTCCCTTCGTACTACATCGAAGTTGAGGAAATTTCAGACATCCGCGCGGCTCTAAATTTCACCCGTGGATACGGGGTGCCCTTAGTCATCAAGAACAGCGGTCATGACTACATGACCAGGAATAGTCAGAAAGGCGCTCTTGCTCTTTGGGTGCATAGGTTGCAGGACTTGGCCTTCCATGAGGACTTCGTGCCAGAAGGATGTACAACGAACTTAAGTGTCGGTCGTACGGTCACTGCAGGTACTGGCGTCAGCACTGATGATATTCACAACTTCGCATTTGAGCATGGAAGCACATTTATCAGTGGCTACTCTCCGACAGTTGCGGCTTCCGGGGGATGGGTTCTTGGTGGTGGGCATAGTGTATTGTCGCCCGTGTATGGTCTTGGGGCTGACCGCGTGGTCGAATTCAAGATTGTTACCCCTGACGGGGTCACTCGAGCTGCCAATCAATGCCAGCACGAAGACTTGTTCTGGGCTCTGCGAGGAGGAGGCGGCGGCACATTTGGAGTTGTCCTGGAAGCTACGCACCGTGTTGAGCCTTTGATGCCTGTCGCGATAGCTAATATCAAACTTCCTACAAATGGAACAGCGAACACGTCATTGAAATGGATCGAATTGATGGCACGACAGTCCTTAGCTTGGGGTAAGCAGGGATGGGGAGGTCACGCGGCGGGCTTGTACCTAACCTATATGAATCCGACACCAGTCATCGCCAACTTGACAGATGTAGGGGCTGCCAGGGACTCGATGAGAGCCGCCACGGAATTTGCGCTTGCTGCAGGAGGGACTAGTGATATAGAAGTGCTCCCAAGTTATCTCGATGTATGGAACAAATATGCCCTACCAGGAGCCTTAGCAACGGCAGGTGTAACTCGCATATTGGCAACAAGACTTATACCGCGGAAATTATTTGAAAATGAAGCTGGAATAGCCGAATTAGTGGGTTTCATGGAAGCCGCGCAGAAACTAGGCTTTGATCCGCGTAATTTTTACTGCCCGGTGGGTACCCCTTTTGTCATCGACGGCGCGACGAAGTTGGGGACCGGCAACGGAACAAAGCCTCAAACTTCCGTTCACCCAGCATGGTATGATGCTCTTTGGGATGTTTCAACATCTCTGACAATACCTTGGGATGCATCATATGCGCAGCGCTTGCAAAATATAACTGCCATCACAAAGTCGACGCTCCTCGCGGAGAACTTGACTGGTACTGATGGAGGGACTTACCCGAACGAAGCAAATCCTTTTACATCCAACTGGCGTGAGTCGTGGTGGGGCGACAACTATGCGGACTTGCTCGAAGTTAAGAAGAATTACGATCCCGAAGGTCTTCTGAAATGCTGGAAGTGTGTTGGGTTCGAAGACGAAGATATATCCAGTGAAAGATTTAGCTGTCAAGGAAAATTACAGCTAGATGTCGATCGTAACTTAATGGATGTCATATAATTGAATTAAGTCTGCTAGTTAGGGAAATATTCTATCGAATATACAGGTAAAGATCGATATGCATTCAACTTTGCCCCCCGAGTTAAGACTAAAATGATGCTAACTTAGAATAGTGTATTAAGACTATACCTAGGTACCTACCTACCCGATAATGAGCTTAAGTTGATATCAAATATTGAGTCTAAAATTAAAACCCCGATGCTTACTCTTGGAAAAAGTGAGATGCTCCGATTGATTTCTAGTAGGCTAATGTTTAAACCAGTCTACCCCGGTCCTATACTGGCATTCAGATGGAATGCCACCGGGAAGCTGATGGTGCATGTCAAAAGCCCGACATTATGTAAGACATATGATTCCCGCAGTTAAATTCACCACTAGGGGTTCCGCGGACTTATGCTTCGAAACAAAGACTTAGAGATGTTGTCATCCGACGTCATGGTGTTGCCAGTAATCGGGCCATAGTCCTGGAATTATCGGCTATTCGATCATTCTATGACAACAGATATTGACCTAGTCACACAAAATTCTTGCCTATTATTGGAGAGATCCCGCGAAGATGCCGGTCATCTGAGCTCTTTATGTCCGCTAAGCCTCACCGTGCTGACGGGCTGGTGGCTCGACATATAGCTCAATTCAGAGGTCCGATTCAAAGACTTCGTAAAAGTGTCAAGTTACCAAGTTATACCTACCTACCTACTCGAGAACCATCTTAAGCTAAGCAATTTGGACGGCAGAACCTGGCAATAAGCAATATGTGAGCTAATGCAGAAAAAACAACTCCGTCCTCGTGAAGAATCTTTGTATTGATGATTGGATAACTCGCCTTGTGGCTTGAGTTCGATCACGATCAGTTTGGCCAGAGTCAGCTCAGCTTTCGGGGCTGAATTGGGCCAAGCTGGGCAAAGAAAGAGGAACAAAGGTGTAGTTCGTATCCTCCTGACGGTAGAATTCCTGGATATTCTTTGATTGGGGATTTTTGATACCTCGTATCCGAGTAAGCCCAGCGAAACCGTGGAGGAATTGAAAGGTGAAGTCTCCGGAAGATTACTTCGCGATATAAACTTTTCCAATATATAAGGATCTAGCTCCCTATGCTTTATGGGGGTATAACGGTAGTCTAACACCAGGCATACTACAAGAACAATAAACTAGGTTAAAGATTCGTTCACAGGAACCTCTACGCCAATTCTTCAATAATCTTTCACTATGAAGTTCTCAAACACTGTTCTCTTTGCCATGGGGCTTGTCACTAGCTCTTCAGCTCACCCCCTAGAAGAGCGTGATGTGCAAGTCGCCCACCTCACTTTTAACGGTGGCCCGGCCTCATACGAACTTGCCGTACCGGCTGATGGCTCAGTAGTCAACACTAGTATGTTATAAAGATATTAGACTACCACAATGGAAAAAGTTCCCGCTAATCGAACATGCCTACTACCAGATAACGCTATCTCCGTTAGCATCATTGATGCTCCAGACTACGACGCCATAACCCAGTGCACTTTCAATACCGCAAGTGAAAAGACCCTTGTCGGCAGCATTAACACTCAGACTGGCCTCCAGTCGATCATTGTCGGGCCACCCCAGCCTATTATCAGCGTTAGCTGCCAGGGAGCTTGTACCCCTACTTATGGAGTTTGCTTCGACAACGGCCAATACACCGCGCCCTGCTGCAACGGCTTTTGCGCTGCCACTAGGTGCCGCCCATGGAACATCACGAGCACGGGAGCATAACTGCATTCTCACAAAGTAGTGCGAAACACAAGTTGGATTAGTTAACTGGTTAAAATGGTGTTAGGTATTTCGGATGATGGAATGATATTTTCTTTGGTAGCGGTGGTAGTATGGGTAGTAATCGAGTTCATGGTTTTAAAAAATTATCACGAACGAACTAGGTAGGTACCTAGTTGGGTACGTACTATGTAAGTTTAACACTCTTTAGTTGTTGATATATTTAATCTGTCACGGCATATTAGTAGGTGCCTAGGTAGTTAGACCAACAATTCAATTCGTATTACACATCTATCTTTTCGCCTTGCTCTACTCTTATTGGCTTGAGGAGTAGGCAAATAGCTGCCCCTTTATAGGGGTTACGCTAGGGCCACGTCACGTCTAGCTCGAAATGTCATAGGGGATCCACGAGGCTATACTTTGTGGGGGCAGCGAGACAAAAATAGCCCATCAAATGATTTCTTGGCCACGTCATGGCCGGCAGCGCAAATATGAAGCTTCATGCCTAGCATGAAGAAACATGCGGAAGGCGATCACGAAGTTCCCGAATATCCCTTAGGTACTTACATAAGCGGGTATCGTTGCAAAAGGACATCTAGTCCATTCTCGGTGAGGCCTGGCCTTGTACATAATTAGGTAATTATTTATTGAGACGCGTTGCAACGGAAGATCTTCCTTAGGGGCACGCTTAGGTCTTGGCGTTTGGACGACGGTAACCGCGTTTCAGCGCGCTAAAATCTTGACTTAAGGGGTTGGGGTTTTCAAAAAGCAGGTCAGGTTAAATGTATGAAACGGAAACTTATGGCTTGTCTAATATACCATTGCAATCTCATAGAAGACTTCTAGATGAGTACCTACCTAAGGTAATAAACAGTGCAAATCGGAGTTTACACCTACCTAGGTAGTTTTGTATGAAATAATACAAGTCAAGTCACATGTGAACAAAGGCAATTGGGTTTAAATTTTTATCCAAAAATTTGAACAACTGAGATTTTATTATGCTTTCTCCGAGGGATACCTATAAACGAGTGAAAAATGGAACGAGAGTAAATGGATTGCTATGAACACGAGTGTGTATGCCTGAATAGGTGTGTGGGTTTTCCGCCTTAAAAGTACATCCTAGGTTGTATAGTTTCCTATACACCTGTCGCTCAACTCCTTAGTTTTATATTCCGGAGTCGTCTTGGTCAATGTCCTCTGAGTCCTGGAATGTTGTCCAGGTTGAGCACTGGTCGGACAGTGCGGTCGAGTTGGTTATGCCCGCGATCTCATCGTATCTCTCGACGAATTGCAACGCGAAACCTTCGCTTGTATGCCAGCCAATATGGCACTGTACAACTAAAGTTAGCAACTAATATTCTTCGAAGTTTCGAGGGATTCAACATGTTACTTACGTGCATGAGCCAGACACCGGGGTTGTCCGTCTCGAAGGCAATGACGAGGTAACCGCTAGCGGGTAGCATAGCCGTGTCTCGTCGAGGTGGGTTGTCTGTGGTGAGGGTGACATCGCTAGAGTAGGTACCTGTGCCCTGGGCAAGGACGTAGAAGTCATGTCCGTGAAGGTGGATCCTATGATATAGATTAGTAAAATGTTTGACGCTAAAGCGGCAATAAAATGAATGAGCTACTCACGGGTGGGGGACGGCAAGGTCAGTGCTGATAGCCAGGTAGAACCACACATCTGCGTCCGGGAGTTGGATGACAGAGTCGTCGGTCTCGAAGTCGGTCACTTCGTCCAAAACTTGAGAGAGGGTCGGGTCGGCCCAGTCGACTAGCATAGACGTGCTGTTCAAGGTCCATTTGAAGACACTGTTGGTGTAGGCAACGGAGGCATCCTCGTTGGTGGAGGTGGTCGCGTCTCCCACAGTCTTGGTGACGTACGGGACTAGGTTGCTAGTTTCGTCGTCGCAAGAATCCGTGTAGTCATAGGCGGTAGTTTCGGGCGTCGATGAGGTATCGGCGTATGTCACAATGCCGCGAATATCGTCTGAGTTGTCGTTATCGGAGCAGGCAGACTGGGGAATAGCTCGCATCCAGAAGTTGTCTGCGACTGAGGCTCTATAGCGGATATGGTTAGTAATGTTTCTAAACAGCTAGTTTTAACGAGAGCTACTTACTGGTCGGCTGTGACAACAATGTCGTAGCGCTGTCCCATACCGATGTCGATGACGGTTGTGTTGTACGGTGTAATCGGGATAAGATCAGATGCAATGACTTGCATAGTGTGGTTGTCGATAGAGAACTTGAAGTGAGTATCAACAGCGCCGTTGACGAGTCTCATGCGGTAAGAAGATCCGGAAGTGAAGGAAACCTCGAGTCTTGAGCCAGTATCATTGTAGACATTGGTACCGTTGATAAGACCAGTGTCCAGAGTAGGGGGACCGTTTGTCTCAGCGTCTATCCAAAGTTCGTCTACTGTCGAGTGATCCCAGTCGGACAAGAATACTATTCCGAGATCTTCGTCGTAGTTGGCAGTAGCCGGGCCGTTGATGATGATACCACCGGCAACACCCTCCCATGCTTGAAGGGCAAAGTGCGAGTGGTACCAGGTAGACCCGTATGCGGTGGCCCTCCAGGTGTAAGTGGTTGTCTCGCCAGGTGCTTGCGGGCACTGAGTGATGGATACAACACCATCGTTCTCATTGGTGTAATTTTGACGTATACCGTGCCAGTGGATCGCTTTGATTGGGTATCGTTAGCTCGCGTTCTGGGTAAGGCAAGAATAGTGATAGGGTGGAGAAAAATAGGGGGGATCTCCATGCTGTTAGACTTACATGTGCCGTTGTTAGAAGTAGTAAGAGAGTTGGTAACATGGACAATAACAGTGTCACCCCAGTCCGCGAATAGAGTTGGTCCAGGAATTGAGCCCTAAGAAGAATGATTAGAAACGTCTTGTATATCAAGGAAATTTAGATCCCAAAGTTCCACTATAAGACTTACATTGACGGCCATCGCAGTCCGGGAGACTCCATCAGGCGAGACAGTGACGTCGGTCAGCTCGAGCCAGTACTCCTTAGTGACTCCAGTATCTGGGACTTCGTTATAGTAGTCGGTGTCGATAGAGTAGTCACACCACTCGCTTCTGGTGGTAGCCGTATTCCCCGAGCATGCTGCTCGCGGATACAAGTTCACCGAAGGGACAAACGGAGAGGCTGCTGCCGTCCCGTACAGGAACAACAGGGGAAGAGTTGATAGTTTAAAGGCAGACATGATGTAATGATTTCCAGCTGTAGCCGGAAGTTGAAATTCAAAGCAAATCCAAAGAGATAAATGAAGGTTTTGGTTTTTTTTTTTTAATAAAAGACAAGCCTCTAGGAGACTGAAGAGCAAAGAACGACTTGGTTGTCCCTTCTATTCTTCTTGACATCACGAACGAACCCGGGGCAGTCTTTATGTTCGCGATTCTCGCGTAACATACCTTCTATAATCCACCTGCCGACTATAAAATTAGATAGCTTGATACTCGGAATCGTAATGGTTCGGCCCAAAGTAGTATTGCATGGACTTCTTTCAGCATACTGCACGTGTGATGGTCTGAGCACAAAATCCACCATCGTCAAGTCGCACCAACGTGACCCCTTGATAGTTGAGAAAGCTGGCTTAGATGCTTGATGAGAGATGCTTTCGTATTGGTGAAGTACGCGTCCAGAGCATGAGGCGGCGTGTTCTGTGGAGCTTCATGGATGATGCCTTGCTGTGGATCAGCGAGCCGCAGAGCCGCCGAAGCCATAGTAAGGTCATAGTAAGGGAGGTATCATGGATCCGATAGCAAACAATAGAGCGATAAGTCTAGACTCTTTTGATATGTAGCATTATTGAATGGTCAAAACTCGTGACGGAGTTGCACTCAGCCACTTGTGTGATCGGGGGTAGATAGTTGTAATGGGCGGCTGGCCGCATCATCGAGCCCACCCGGATGCCCTGTATGCATAAGTTATCAGCTCCAGGGATTACGAAATCTTCTGTAAGCCCTGTGAGGGCCAGCTGATAATACTGATCTGTATGATCCTAGATCTTATTAGATAAACTTTTTCAATCAGGGTTGAGCACCGGCGATGGCGTAGCGTAGCTGTCAAGTTGATTAAAGCCCCTGCATCTGCCGAGAAATAAAGTGGATTTGTCTATCGAAAAAAAGTGAAAATAGCTACGTTTGGACGATTACGCGTTTGATGCATGGGACCCTGCTCCAGTCGCCGCGCCCCAGACCCTCCCGCACCCCCGCGACGGCCCACCATCCGAATATAGAGATCAAGACCGGGATGGTATAGGTCGTGTTTAGTAGTTAGGGAGAGCTGACGAATCGATATTCAAGCGGGTTTAGGAAAGGGGCAAAACTCAAGAGTATGAAAAGATGAAAAGACAAGTGCTTGGACGAAATAATATTTATCAACGACCACAACTCGGTTGATAACTTCTTAAACCACAACAGGGTCTTGCTATCTATTATCTTGCCTAAGTTATTCTGTCCTTTGCGAAAAGAAAAAAAAAGTCAACTCCATTCGTTATCCTATTTCACAATGCCTGCACTCAAGAGCCTTCTCCTTCTCGGCCTGCCCATGGCCATCGCCGTTTCACCCGCTGTGATGAAGCGCGCGCCGACTTCTCCTTTCGTCCTTTATGCCTACGGCGATGGTATCGGTGGCGCCGCCGTCTTTACCACTGGTGGTAGGTCAGCTATCAACACCTTGTGAGGATGATATTAATGTCTTTATAGATGGCGCGTTCGTCGGTTCAGCATCCTCTTCTAACAGTACCGAAGCTGCTGCCGTTTCGTGTAAGCTATATGAAGACATATTCTATATACCCTATACTAATTATAGGGTAGTCGAGGTTGGCACGGATAACTCTCTCCTGGGTAGCCCGAACACAACTACGGGCGACACCACTCCCACCTGGTCGAACCTCACTTTCAATGTCCCGGACACGACTTCGTCCTCTCACCAGGTCGCATTCAGCAACTCAACTAACAGCACCACCGGCAGGTCTAGCTCAGGTTTCACATTCTACGGTCAATTCTTGCTGCACAACACCGATGGAAGCCTCAAGTCGATGTGGTACGCCCTCCCCTCTGGCCAAGACGGCATCTGGACCCTGAACTGGAACTCGACTGGCGATGATACCGACGGCCAGGTAATCGTTACGTTGAAGGCCACGGCCCCATCCACCCCGGCAGACACGTCAAACTCGACAGACACAACATCGTAGGCAGAGCATGGATTAGCAACCCGCTACAATCGTTTAAGGAGTACATAGTCTATTCCATGGGCCAGGCTTCTGCCACCCATGAGCCACTCGTTGACACAAATTAAAACCGAGGCACTCTTTCCCATTATCTAGAATTTGACAAATTTAAATAGATACCTACCTTTTACCTTCTATAACCAATTCACTCGTTTTGCAAATAAGTTTCGTGATTTGAAAATTCTATATGCCACTCACTAGTTTAGTTAGTAATCTATTTTATACTAGGATGTTGTGAAATTAGTGAACTTGGAAGTTAAGAATTTAGATAATTTCAAGTATTCTTTGAATCTAAATTTCCACACACTATCTTAGTATTAGCTCCCCTTGATATTTCTGCCAAATATTTGACGTCGTACCGTCACTTTCATCTCTATACGAACGGCCGCGCAAGCCGGGCACGCATGCTCGGGTAGAAATCTCCATTATCTCCGTACCCATGTATAGTCCCGTGGCCGAGTTTTCGCGTCACTTAACAAGAAATGGAGTAACCGCGCGCCTAGAAAGGAAGCGAACTCGTATATGATAAAAGAATGTGACGTTACCAAAGCCGCTGACGTAGGACTGGTAGGGTAGCCCTACATATATTTTTTTTCGACCATTGGTGGTGTGATGTGCGTGGTGTAGATAAGGCCTGGGCCTTGAGGAGATGGTAGTATCCTCCAACGCCTGCAGCTGTATGGCGGGCACTTACTTCATATTCAGGTACCTATCATCGTGAGATATAGGGGCGGGTTATTTTCGTGACAACTTCGAAATATCAAATGTTATACAGCAGGTTTGCCGCGCGAAAGAAACAATCCGAGCTACTAGTGAAGTGAAAATGAAACGTAGGTTACAATATACAAGTACGAAAAGTTGTGGAATAGTTACAAATAGTTAAAATATAGTTTTAATAAAAACTAAATTATTTTAAGAGAAATTACTTAAAGCTGTTTTGTTTATTCTTTTGATAAAAGGAGACTATAGCGTTAGTCATTATTATTTTATAATTAATTATCATGTACCTACATGCCTAGGTACCTGCCTACCTACCTTTGCAATCACACGCGTGGAATTTGCAAATTCTTTAAACCCTTTTAAAGTTAATTACTTAACTTATAATTATATTTTATGTAAATCTAGGTAAGTACCTAGTTAACTTATAAAAGTAAATATTTCAACTTTTCAGCTTAATATTTTGAACAAGTAACTAAGAATAATGTATGATTCGGTCGTAAGATTTTATCCACCGATAGTCCGTATCTATGCGTATTTCGGATAGGACCTTTCAGCCAATGTGGGTGGCTGTCAAGCAAGTAAGAAAGCTGTCTTTAGGAATAACCGGGGTTTGTAGTAGGACAAAGACTATATTTCTTCAGGGGCCGGGCTGGAACTTTTTTAAAATGGTAGGGTTCTAGAATTTGATTTAGAGAGTTGGTAAGAAAGGTTGATTTCTGAGTCATATTCAACAGCTTCAATATTCCTACGCCTTTCGCCCAATATCTTATTATGAGTCCTGTATAAGAAAACACCCTTGTTTCATTACTTACCTACTTACCTAACTAGGTATTTATGTCTGATTTGAACCCCTTATTAAAATGTTCTGGTACAGCCTCCGAATACTTTGGCAGCCCCTGAGTATTCAGTCTAATAGGTACTCAGCAATATTTAAATTGTCGTGGGAGATATATAAAACAAGTGTAAATTAATAAATATTAACAACACAGATATACGTGCTTTCACGCATAGTACCCTGAGCTTTTAATAGTTTAGTCTTTCTAAAGTTAACTAAAATATGAAGGCTTAAACCTAGTTAACTCCTTCTGAATACTTATAACTAATACTAGTCAAGTGAGATATGGAAATGAGAAATAAGGCTTAAGTACCTACGCTACAATAAACAAATATGACATAGGCCAATATTTGCAGCAATATCTTTAATGCAGGCACAATCTTGGCAGATTTTACTCCTTTACACTGTCCAATAAAGTAAGAACGACAATAAATTGTGTGTGACTGAAATTTTACCTAGTCCACCCCTTTCTTCTTGCATATAACGTGTACGACACAAGTTATTGTCTATAATACGTCAAATGCCGTCCAGAAGGGCCTAATTACTAATATCACTAAGCCAAAATTCTCAGCAGGCGTTTAGTTGCGATCATAGCTATCGGTATTGGTATAATCAAAATGGAGGGAGCGCGGACCAATGAAGAGTTAGCAAGAACACCGATACGAAGTCAGTAAACGGTGCGTAAGCACCATGCAGCAATTGGAGCAGTGGCGGGATCGAAGTAACCAACCACTACGTAGGTAGTTTTTCAACTTACAATGGCGCATAACTATCCGAGGGTGGACGATAGCTGCATCACAACTTAACCAACCTACATATCTTGGTCGACTCTTTGACGGCAACGGTATGAACTCATCCAAGACTTTCGGAATCATCTCACGCCCTTCCCTCAGTTGGTTGCATTCGACAAGTCATATTCGGATATCGCGCCCGGTTGTTCAGGCAGCCTCACTTTGCGAGCTGAGGAAACGTCTAGAACCTCGAAGCATTTTGAGGGGTGCTACATCCCGATCTTCCATCCACACACCAAGCCAAGAAGCTGCCATGAGCACGCGGTCCGTACACCGGGTTCCCATCGAACCACAACGTGTCGATGCACCCCTAACCCAGTCTGCGACCTTTCTCGTAGTTACCATCGCTCATACGCCAGACGCCGCCCGCGTGGTATGCTCAGTTCTCTCAGGCATCGGAAGCTTAGCCAAAAATGTCGCCATCCGAGACCTTGGCGCCGCGTTCTCTTGCACGGTGGGCATAGGCAGCGAAGCTTGGCCCTCGCTAACTCGGATGCCCAAGCCGGCAGAGCTCCATCCATTCCCCCCAGTCTACGGCCGGAAGCATGCTGCCGTCTCGACACCGGGGGACTTGCTATTCCATATTCGCTCAGAACGACGAGACCTATGTTTTGAGTTTGAGCGGCAGTTGTTCGATGCTCTTGGTGACGCTGTTACCGTTGTTGACGAGACAATCGGCTTCCGCTACTTCGACGTCCGCGATCTTTTAGGATTTGTGGATGGCACGGCGAATCCAGTGGGCCCTGCTGTGCCGGGCTCCGTCCTCGTCGCGGAAGAAGACGCATCCTCTGCTGGTGGTAGCTACATCGTGGTCCAAAAATATGTGCACGATATGAAGGCCTGGAGTAAGCTCTCTACAGAGCAGCAGGAAGCTATAATCGGGCGCAAGAAGTTCGATAACGTCGAGCTAAACGATGCTGCAGAAGACCACCAGCAATCTCACAAGTCACTTGCTACGATCGAAGACAAGAATGGTAATGAGCAGGACATTCTTCGAGATAATATGCCATTTGGGTCTCCTGGCTCGGGAGAGTTTGGAACTTACTTCATAGGGTATTCAAGGAGGTTGTGGGTTATCGAACAGATGCTGCAGCGCATGTTCATCGGCTATCCGCCTGGTTTGCACGATAGATTACTTGATTTCTCGACGCCACTAACGGGAACGACCTTTTTCGCACCATCATCGGATTTTCTAAAAGGATTGGAGATAGGAAATGACTAAGATGTATACGACATAAACTAGGTAACTAGCTATAATACAAAAGATTTAAGGAATAAAATTTCTATGTTGATTTGCTCCCTTTCTGTAATAATGGTTTCTAAGTGGCATATCATGATGTTCACTGCCGCAAGCATAGCCCACCTTTCATGCACGTAAGTATGCACAGCCTCCAAGGCATCTTCTGTTTTGCACTGGATATATCCCTCATTCACAGTTTTAGTTTTCAACTAATCCTTCCAAGAAATAACTTCTTACCTTGAATATCACTCCATAAGTTTGACATTATTGTAGCTTTTTGTTATTTCATATTCTCATGGGAACTTAGCCCTTGTTGAGATCTCGCAACAACTTACATGATGAGTCCCTATTTTCCTTTTAGTTCGGGCGCAGAGTGGAAGTTTCGACTGATGGTTCTTCATCCGGGTGAGTGGGGAACGCGCTTGGAATGCCATCTCATAGAAAGGAAACTACATCATGCACCGCACTATCAAGCGCTATCTTACGCTTGGGGTTCTATGAATACAGACGGCTCTATCCTAGTTTATGACGAAATAATGAAGATCACCACAAACCTTGAGATAGCGCTGAGACGAGTGAGGCAGGAAGAAGTCGATGTCGTGTTGTGGGTTGACGCTTTGGTATGAAGACTGAAAGACGCAAATTACCTGGTAATAAGGACATAGCTAATATAATATTACTATAAATAGTACATCAATCAGGAAGATTTCGAAGAGCGAAAATCTCAAGTTCAGATCATGCGACAGATCTACAGTCATGCTTCTAGGTTAGTACAATTATCTTTCTTGGTAACGGCATAACTCACTTCACATCCGGCCGTCCTCATCTAGGGACACGAAACGAGTTCTAATTCCACGGCGACTCACGCGATACTCAACATGTTTCCCAGTTTCTTTCTTACTACGAAACTGAGGTCAATAATCAGCAACTCGATGAATTTGGCGTCTTCTGCCTCATACGTTTGTTTGCACAACTTGAACGCTAAAGTGAAAATACTTTGGCGACCTTCAGCGATAAAGCCCTATGGGCATTATTTGAGAATCTTCGACTGATAGTATTGAGTCCATGGTGGAGTCGCATGTGGACTTTCCAGGAAGTCGGTGTTCAAAGCTTTTTTATCCTCTGTAAACAGGCACATTGCTATTGTCCTGGATTATCCAATAGCGCATACTAATTCTTACTACCATGATAGATTATCGTATCTAAAAACGTTCTTGTTCGATGCGGGAGCTGTGTGGCTCCATGGACGATGCTCACCAAAGCTGCTCACAATATCAACACTTTTTCCTGCAGCTTCAGTCTCTCAACTGACCATATCAAGGCTCTGGCATTCTTCAAAAATGTTGTTCTTAATATTGAAGACGTTCGCACCCGCTGGGGAATGAATGGACATAGATTACGCAATGCTGGTATGGATTTGCAAATACTATTACAAGCAACGAATAATCGCAAGTCTTCCGATGATCGAGATCGAGTGTATGCACTTCTTGGGTTGCTATCCCATGATCTGTATATCACGCCTGATTACCATGCGAGACCGTCAGACGTATATATTCGCACTGCCCGAGCAATTATTAGAGCGACAGGAGGCCTTGATGTGCTAAGCGGGAATCTTGGACGAAAGAATAGAAGCGACCTCCCCACATGGGTCCCTGACTGGAGTGCTCTTATACACGGCGACGAAATTAGGCGCATGAAGGTTATTCCCAAACTGTATAATGCATGCAAAAGTCTTAGATTCACCTGTTGGGTCTCCACCGATTCTTTTTGGGACATGTTCTTTGCAAATATTGCCACGGTGAGCCGAACCCGGGAGTATTTAAAGGAGTATTTGCATAGCGCACTATTTCCAAAGGAATTGGCAGGGAATACAGACGAGGAACGAGATCAAAAAAGAAGATGGGCAAAACATGGACGACTTTGCAACCCTAAATATAACCGCTTAGCGATCCCAGCAAGCTATACGGACAATATTATAATCTCTAGTGATCAATTTATAGGCCACGTCGATGTGAAAACTCTAGAATCATTATACATTCATTGGATGAATGATGATTTTACCAAACCTGCGTCTTTGAAATCCGACTTCAATACTACTCAGCTTAGTATAGACGACATTAGGACCTTAGTCTTCGACTTGAAATACTCCCCCGCAGGATTCGAGAGATTAAACGATGATGACGAGGGACATCTACGAGAGTGGTTTCAAGCTAGAACATCGCCAAATGACCAACCATACGAAGATATCTTGGGATTTGATTTCGTTTTAAGTTTCATGTCCTCCAGAAGACGCTTTTTTATGACCGCGACTGGCAGGTTTGGATGGGGCCCTGAGGGCCCGAGGCCTGGCGACCAAGTGTTCGTGGTACCTGGAGGTAAAACCCCCTTTGTTCTTCGAGGGGTCAAACATTTCAAACGTATGTCTACCGGCCAGTTGATCGGAGATTGTTATCTTCAAGGTGTTATGGATGGGCAGCAAATCGAACGTTCAGTTTTGAATGACCAAGCAAATTCGATCGTTGGGGAAGACGGTACGCATGAACTCGATGATATCCTAGCCAGTGCTCGCGCAATAGATATGGGGCCGAAGAACCATATTTATGATTTAACGGTTGGGAAAATCGAAGGATTTGCTTCATTCAGGCACGAATATGAAAAAATAGAAGGTAGGGAGGCTAGAAGTTATGCTGAGCGGAAAGGTCTAGAGACTATATGTATTGTTTCCTTGGAATAATATATCATGTCCGGAGCTTGTATCTATGAGTCTATAGAACGAATAGTTATCTAAAGCCAATTGTTCTCGAATACCCCTTAGGTACCAGTACCGTAGGTAGGTAGGTAGGTAGGTAGGCAGATACCTGGGTATCTGTTTGTATATGAAGGCAATAGGTCACACTAGTTTGCGTGTAATACCTTGTGATGTATTACGATATCCTGTTGTTGTATGAACGTACAAGTTACCAGTTTCCAAACCCAAGCAGACGTAACCTTATATGGCACAAGCCACACAAAGCCACAAAGCTCCCTTTGACCAGTAAAACCCTTTTACTGCCAACAGTATAGGTAGAATTGATTAAGATTGTAATATTCTATAGGTAGGTATACAATGGCCACAACTGTGATAGGTATATATTCGAAACAACAAATAAATACAGGTGCTTAGGTATCTTAAGGACATTTCTCGAAAGATTTCAATGCACCAAATCAAATGACCCTGAGCCTCTGCCACTCGTTAACCGCCCCATTCGCTATGCAAAATCATGTTACTAATCAGTTCCTAACTCATGCCCCCCCAAAAGGTTAAAACATGTCTCTAAAGTGCTGATACACACTGCTAATACCAAAAGGTATCGCCGTGCCATCGTCAATAGGCGGCGGACCGACCGGGGTCAGCGGGTCACCGGGGCTGTTGTTTTTCCCCATGTAGCCTTCGAATATTCGCGACATCTCGCTCGAGATCTGCTGTCCATTCTGGACACCGTTAAAGCTAGGGGGAGCCCCTGAGACGGACGAGGGCTGCGACCCGTAGCTAGAAGCGAGGCGAGGCGTAACTCCCATCTGACCGGTAGCTAGCCCAGCCATCGTGAGCGCTGCCGTGGAGTGGGGGTCTTGGGCGAGTCCGAGACGAGGTGCCACTTCTCGAAGTGATTTGATGGTGCTCCAGAGGCGTTGCGAGACCCACGACCTGGAAGATAAGTCCTTTACTAGTTCGAGCGCCATGTAGAACTCGTTTCGACACGCCGAACTAAAGTTTACCGGAGCGTGACAAGATGCTAGAAAGAGCACAGCGATGGCGGCTAACAGGAATTGATGGTAAAAGACCTGGATCTTCCTATATATGTTGGTTGTGTTGTTCAGATGTGTTAGGTAGCAAATGGTATTTTTCGCAAGCTTGACGGCACGCTCGGCAAATTGCATGTTTTCCATGATGCTGCTATGAGTATGCAGAATAGGGGTATACAGCCAAGTACGGATCTGGTTGAAGCGTAGGTAAGTCCAGATCTGCAGTCTCTGTATGTCATAATCCTTCTGCGAGTTAACTGGGGGGTTTAGATATCTTGGCAACGCCTCCCAATCAGCTAACTCGAGCTGGGTTTCCTGAGGCACTTCGGTATACCATTGTTTTATTAGGTGGTCGAGTTCCTCGATTTCATCCGATCGGACTTCTGACGTCGTATTAGGTTCGAAATTTCGTACGAGTCTCCATACTCTCGCACTGAGTTTTGAGTAGGTAATCATGGCAACCAGATAGGGGTGCGAATCCTTCAGGCTAAAGTTAGCACTAGGTCCCTTGACGTCCCGAGCGACAAGGGGTAAGGGGAGACATGTATGTCAGCACGAGTATGATATCAACTACTTACTGGATAGGGCAACTGGGGATCAATTTCTTCATCTGGGACGGTAAACGGCAAACCTGTACCGAACGCCCATCTACGATCCAAAACGTAAGACGCCCAAAATGTGTTAATCGCGTTATTACGTTCCTCTTCGTCACTTATTCGTTGGATCGCATCGAGCCGATGAAGCCCAAGTTCAAAGCAAAGGCGTGTTACTTGACCCATCGTACGCCAGGCTAGAATCTCGTCGTTGGCAAGAAAATAATAGCCCGCCTGTATAGATTAGCCTATGCGACTTCTAGGCTTTCTTATGCAGACGTAGACATAAGAAGGCGCATCATAAACAAGAGGTCAAGACGTACCACAAGAGCTAGTATTGGCATATTCTTCACATCGCTTGGATCGGACATCAACATCCTGTCCGTCGTCGGCCGGGCGCTGAGGAAGAGCCTCTGGGCCTTCTCGCTATTCCCGTGTTCCTCGATTTGCAAAGCGCAACAAACGATGAGTTTGACCAAAAGGGCATTCCGATCCTTTAGGCTACTTTCTTCGCCATATAGAGTCATGAAGTTCTTTCTGGCCGCCTCCATCCACGAAGAGAGGGTTTTTGCATGGAGGATGACCGAATCCATCTTTACCACGGGATACATGATGCCAATTTCTTCATCGTGTACCCGACATAAACGCACCAATTCGTCTTTATCAAACTCCCATAATGGATCGCGGGGAGGGCCGTTAGGAGACGCAGCTAACTGAGTCGTCATATTCGGGGACGGTGCAGAACTTTCTTGACTATAACCATCCTGCTCGCTGCCGTCGGGTGGATTGCTATAGCCCATCTTGTGCAGTGTATTCTTCGCGACGTCCAGATTGAACCTTGTGCTCGTCGGTCCGCGGAAGCCGGGCTGTCGGGGTTGAGCCAATTCAGCTGGCCTGTGTATGGGCGTGATGGAAGGGATAGAAGAGGAAGACGGCGTGCTCGACGCGGATGGCAAGGCGGGCGGTCGATCTTGGATAGGGGCCAAGCGCAGGGCTTCGGACCTCAAGGCGTTCATATTTGCGAATAGGGTATCGACCTGTTCTTGCAGTTGGTTGACCTTGCTAGTCATCTGCTTAAACTCGTCGGAATCCTTAAGCGAACTAGAGCAACAATTGGGTGTGTAGAGACATTGGAGGTTGAGGTTTCCGCATCGTTGACATGGAGTCTCGCCATTGCATTTTATCTTGCGCCGCTTGCATTCGTTGCTAGATAGGGGGCGCAGACTGGGTCAACATAACATAGTTCGAGTCTAGTCAAATCAAATCGCGTCGCTACTGAGCGCGTATTCGAAGACTTGAAAAGACAAATGCAAAAAGACTCACCAAGCTATAGATATATACCTATTCCTCTTACTTCTCTGCTGAGGCAGACCCTTCGAACTTGGCGACTCTTCCGCGATGCTCTTCCTCTTGGCGCCGGTAGCGATCGCTATGCTACTACTGCTATTATGGTGTTGAGACCCGGGAGACACTGGCGGCGCGGAAGCAGGGGTTTCAGCCAAAGTAGTCAAGTATCGCACCTCGCCGACTTGGTTCTCGAAGAATTCCATAATCCCATCCCTTCAAATTACCCGTATATCTGCTGATGATGGCAATGGCGCTCGTCGTCGCTAGCATCCTGTTTAAGTGCCGAAGATATTGGAGCAAGGAGGGCAAAGGCGATGGGCGAGCTGAATGGAGAAGGATCGCGACAAAAGAATTGCCCCACTACGATTAGGAAGGATCGGATCTTCTAGTTCCAAATATGGGCCTGCTACCTAGGTAGGTAACCTTTAACGATGCAGATACTTTGGTTACGGGGTTGACGCGTTACCTGATATGGATGCTGTAAAAGACTTATTATTAGGCCTCACTAGACCCGAAAAGTCCCTACACAAAGCAATGGATGTCTACCGTAATAATATATACCTGCTACTATGTAGGTAGGTTATCAATTTATGATATCTTAGGTAGGAACAGGTATTGAAGATATGTACCGAAGACAAAGACAAATCATTATATAGGTATGATTCCTCGGCGGTTCAACTATTAAATATATATATTCCTGGCCTTCGCCATGTAGTAATAATAGTCGTATAAAATTGAATCTTTTAAATATCTACCTCTTGTACCTCGGCTACTCGGTATATCACTAGATATTTAGCGCTACATAAAAGCCGGTACTAGTAAGCCAACACATCAGTATCAGGTTAGCTACCTAACCTCAGGTGCCGATAGGTAATTGATAATTGGCTCGTAAGTGCCCAACAAGCTCATCAAGCAAGAATTCAGGCTAGGTTTACCATCAAATATTACACAGCAGGCGTAAAGACGATGATCTAAGCACACTTCTCTCATTAGCGTCAATTAGATAATCCGACTTATTGGAATGGCCTCGGATTGTTGGTTCTAATTGAAGTCTGGGGGCCAGTAGCAACAGCCGAATCTAACGAAGATCGTGATAATACTAAGATACGCTTTTAATATTGTCAATAACCCGCGGATTATTTCTTCTTGGTATCCTCGATGCTGCTCTTACGGTTAGCAGGTATCTATCGTCGAGTTGTAGCTAACTGATCCAATCATGAACCAAGACAGCAAAGAACAACTACTTCTAATTAATAATACCTAGACTAAAAGATAGGTACTTTCGCAAAAACAATATGTTATCTAATAATATATCGGCCTTATCCTCGTCGCAAAGTCATTCTAGCAAACACAATTCATCTCGGGATACTATCGCACATCATGAAACTCGCATAAACCGAAGCTGTTTAATATTAATCACTGTGGGGTTATGCTATACAAGGATTTGTTCTAAAGAGCAAGTAAAAAATAAAAAAATACGCGACTTTAAAGAAACGCGTCTCAGCAAAACTTTTCACTCTATAATTAATATCCGCTAAATATGGATTCGCACGAGAAACGACGCAATAGAACCCGAGAATATGGAACAGCACTCGAGGTAGCATCTTCGAGAAGACTTCACGTGTCAATAAGCGCCGCGAGCCATAGCTACGGGTTCGATACCCTTGCAGATGCGTCGGCGCATTATGTCAGGCCAGCCCAGCCAACGGCCTCGTAATTCTGGGGTTCTCAAAATACGGTATTAATGCCACAAACGCCCAAACTCGTAGCCGAAAGCAGCCCATTATGACAGCGATATCTACTTATGAGCGATATATCCGCTCTTCTGTTGCTAGATCAAGGTGATAACATTTTGTTGACAGGAATTTCTAAGAGATCTGAGATATGCTGTGCGACGTCTGTCACATCGGCCTTGAAGGTATCTGGGATCCCGAGAAAACTAAGAGGGTGGGACTTCTCAAGAATTTCCCCGATATATTACAAAGACTGTTTCCAGATGTTGACGACGGAAACTATGATGAAATACTAGGTAGGTAAACATCTTTCCCGAGGTCAATTAATATAATTACCTAGTATAATTACCTAGGTACCTATACTTAAAATCCGCAGTTGAGTACGAGATCGAGCTGCAAGAGCCAGAACGCTACGTCTTCGGTCATCACGCTAATTACGACTCTATGCTACGATCTAAGCAGTTAGGTTGCGCCATCTGCAGTGAGTTTAGCGATGACAATGATCACGATGATGTGAATCCAGCGTTTGCAAGCGTGGGCTATTACTCAACGTTCCGTTTGCTGTTGCCTCGAGACGATGTCCTCCGGCCGATGATGCTCGTGTACGTGGGTGAAATAATCGAGGAAATTTTTCATGAAATGGTTGCACATGACGGTAAGGATTCTATCCCAAGATATGAGACTCGTACTAAAGACAAATAAAAATGAAGAAAATGACGATGTCAATTCTGCAGTCTCACACTCAACCTCAGACTTGCAGACATGGACCCTCATTCAGACTTGGGTAGATAGATGCCTTAAGAACCATGAAATATGTTTTCATCAGGACTCTGAAATCTTCTCGCCGACTCGTCTTCTTGAGTTGCGACGGATAGGCGACGAAAGAGTCTTCCGTCTGGTCTATCGGGGTGAGTTTGACCCTATGGAACGATACGCTACTTTAAGTCATTGCTGGGGACCTGGCCCGCCCGAGGAAAAATTGCGACTCCTGAAATCGACACTAGATAGTCTACGACGTGGTCTCTCCGTAGACGTCCTTCCCAAAACCTTCCAACATAGTTTCGAAGTAATCGAGCGACTAAAGGTTCGATATTTATGGATTGATAGGTTGTGCATAGTTCAAGATTCAGCAGAAGATTGGAGAGCTGAAGCATCCATCATGCAGTCCGTTTATAGCCATGGCTTGCTGAACATCGCGGCGCTCGGTGCTGCAGATGATCAAGCTGGATGTTTCTTTAATCGCGATCCGGCTGTTGTTGCCCCTACCGTCGTCGATCTTAGTCCCCAGGACGGAAGTATTGCCATGTTCTACCGGGTTGAAGCTGAGAGGAAGGCATGGGTTAAAGACTTCGAAGGGGAGCCGTTGCTCTCGCGCGCATGGGTCCTCCAGGAGCGGATTCTTTCGACTCGAAACTTATATTTCGGCAGCAAGCAGGTCTTTTGGGAGTGTTTCGAAACTAGTTGTTGCGAGACTGTTCCGAATAGCAGTTTGGCTGGCGAGTCGTACTCGCTTCCACACCGCTCCAAGTCGAGTGAATATGCATGGAAGCCTCTTATACAGCCTAAAGAGGCAGGATCTATGGCTTTTTCGACAGATTGGCTAGATGTAATTTGTACTTACTCCCAATGCAACTTGACGTTTTCCTGCGATAAGCTCGTGGCTATATCAGGATTGGCGAAGCGTATGGAGAATATGATGAGGACAGACCATGGGCACGGGCATGATACCTACCTGGCCGGCCTTTGGGAACACACAATGCCACAGAGTCTTCTGTGGGCTCCTAAAACAAGAGGTCATCGTGTTTTACCGTACCGAGCTCCTTCATGGTCATGGGCCTCTCTCGATGGAGATATTACATTTAGAGGCACTGCCGGGTTCCGATGGCACGTCGAATTTCTCGGAGCTGAAATGGCGCATCATGAAAATGACGTGACTGGCAGATTAGCCAGTGGCACTCTTACATTGAGAGGGCATATCTGTAGGGCGCGACGCTTCAAAAAGGTCCATGCATTTCCAAGTCAGCGCGAGGTATATTCTATTGGCTCTTTTTACCACCCTGGGTCTGACGCTCCCGTTGACCTCGGGCGTCGCAGCGCTTATCTGCAATTCGATACCATAGATGACACCTGCGATACGGTGATCGTCTTGTTGTTCAACTGTAAGCCCGGCAAGGCCTTTTCCCTGGCGAAAATGGAGGGACTGGCGTTGACCCTTGACGACCAGTCCCGACTTTCTTACCGCCGAGTCGGGGTGGTGTTCTTAGAGGAACCTGTCGACCTTGACGATGATTTCGAAAAAGAGTTACTTAGTCGATTCCCGACGGACATTATCAGTCTAATTTAAGAACTACTTTGCATTGGATAGCTCTGGTATATAATCTAAGGCTATTATAATTATTTATGGCGTGGCCCTGAGCTCAACTAGGTACTGCTGCTCATAGAAATGAGATGGGTTGGATTTTCTCAGCACTACATAACACTGGTTACGACACGCAATTCTCCTATATGGCGTCAAGGTCTTATGAAAAGCCCAGCATGAGCTTACGAAGTTTACCTAGCCAATTATTCCAATTGCTCTTAATCCCTTAACGGCAAATCAGGCTCTTCGTTAAAAGGTCTTGTGCAGGTTGTCGCGCTTCTTCCTTGCGATCGACCACCGAAGCATGAAATTATTACAGGACTTCCATTATCCCACGAGGAGGGGAAAATAAGTCTCGGGCTAAGAACTCTGTCAGTGCATCCCACAGCATCGAACAATTCAGAAATAAGAGGCAGCCTGATAGGAATCACTTGTCAAGTATATGGAGACAGCGGGATATAAAATGAGTAGCAGGTTCAATTAAACATTGGGACTACTACAAAATTGTCGACAATGGTAAGTCACAGACCTACGCCGAGAAGGTTATACACTAGATAATAATATCCAAAACAGTATCCAAGCTGTCTATCAATGTATTCCGTACGCCTTCGAATAACTTTGAGCTAGAAGACAGTGAGCAGGACTACTCCGGGAAGTAACGGATAAGACGAGGACATGCGCGTCGATAAAGCCATTTATTCGGCATCGGCGTTGTTGTTCTTCTTCTTCTTCTTGCTACCGCCGAAGCTTGATACACCGGGCGTCGCTGATAGGTGGATGTATAATCGGTCCCATTCCAGCTCCCGTTCTGCCTCCTTTTCTGGGTCGTCTTTTAATTGGGGGTGATTCGGTAACCACTCGAATCCTTTCAGGTATGGTTCAGAGAGTTCATCGTCAGCCTGGGCAATGGTATGTTAGTCAAGTGATAGCATAAAAAGGGGGACTGGATACGTTGAGATCAGATGAGACAATTGCTGTTAGGTTGGAACAGTGCACTCAGGCGGCCGGGATTAACAGAACGTACCCTTTTCTTGTTTGGCTTATGTATGGCGTCCAACGCATCCTTTATAGTGACGCCTTGCCGGTTCCGCGCCGTTACAATAACACCATGTTGGAAGTGAAGGTCGACAGCTCTCACGAGTGGTGTTATCAATGGCTTCTTTAGGATGTCCTTATCATCAACCGTCATAGGAGATGTGTTGATCTTCCTATATCAAACCCCTATTAGTATGATGCGGGGTAATGATATCTTACGTGCGACATTAAGGAGGGCGAGAAGAGCCGAGTCATCGAGGTGAGATGAATTGATATGCTTACCATCCCGTTCCTTGCGACTCTTTCGCTACTTGTATCACTGTGTGGCTCTCCCCTATCGAAGAACTTTCAATTAGCTACGATCCGAAGCATCCGGTGGTATTACTCGAAGGAAGACGCATACTCAGATCTTTCATGCTCTGGACTCCAGCAACACTCGAGCTGGTTCTCCGATGGGAGATCTTCTCCTTCGGGGGTGAGGTACCAAGACCTTGTACGGCTGAGTCTACTCTGGTGAGAGGTTCCGCCATGATGAATGATGAGTTAAATGATATATATAGGATTATATATATCGAATTGGAGCTTTCAATGACCTAGCTACTTCAAACCGGCAATTGTTAGTCTCGCATCTAAACAATTTACATGTATAATAGTTAGGTCAGAGAATAGGTTGAGGAAGAGCTACCTTGGAACAGCTAGGGCAGGTGATGATGATGAATGCAGGTACAGATACTGTTATAAGTTCAATGTCTGTAAGACAGAGGAGGAGAAATAAGAAGGAAAGTAGGAAGAGGGGAAGTGAGGGCAATTTGAAGGGGAGAGAAAAGGGGGCTTCGGAAGAAGAAGAGAGGGGCCGCTGGCCTTCTCTGGTGTTCCGTAATGTACGAGAAACCATTATGGATCGGCGACCAGCTGATACAGTTCCATGCCGCTAGATTTCGTAATGATTGGGCGGGGGTGGAATACAGTAAGGTGTTGATGAGACACGGATGGTGTGCTCATCGCGTGACTCTCGAGCTATGGTTCGCTGAGCTCCGCCGGTGAGCTCAACATCATACTTACTCGAATCGGTATAGTGCTCTACAGCTTCAAAACCTGGGGTAAAATCCGGGGCGATGAACATATACTCCACTATCCTGCATACATATTACATACCCTAGAAGGTAAGTCGCCTATTAGACCAGAATCCTTTTCGTTTTCCCTTTCTCCACTCCTTCTTATCAATCTTCATCCTTCAAAGTGTAGACCGGGGTGAATTACTCGGATCCTTTTCATAAGAACGGCTTCCTTTATAATCCTGAAATTTTCAGCTAGGCATACAAGAACAGCCCCTAGTTGGTTATACATCGTGGCTGATCGCTAAGGGTGTTGAGAAGAAAATATCACCCACGATGTCACCTACAATGCACGACATGAGTCGTTAATTAACTCTTTAGCCCCAACTATTCCTGCGCTCTTCCCACCACGGCATTACTAGGAACGAGTTCCGGTCAAGCCTAAGACGAACAACTGACGTCGAAAGCTGGAGCGACATCATAATTTGGCGTGACCTTGTATTGGCCCTTCCGTAATTTCCCACCGGTCCAATCAGTCTTCCTATTTCGGCTCTAGTCGTTGTGGAAGTTGACGGTACTTATATAGGTACACAGTCATCTCGAAGTACCTAACTCTGCGTTTATAATAATGAAAGCCACTGGAGAAACCCTTGGAACGGCTGTCGGCTATGGGCTCTGCTGTGCCGCTGCGCTGTAACCAGTGCCGGGAGGCGACGGGTCAAGTCTCTTGCAGCGCTTAGAACCGACATTGGGTCGATCATTTGAATCTCGTGACAAATGACTCGACTCGCCAGGCAAAAAAAATTAGAAGATCAAATGCTAGCTTGGGTGATATGATAGAATGGTCCGAAACGACAAGGCGATTTATAATACAGATTCGATTCGTTTAAGCTTGTTTTGATTGAAATCGGTCTGATATTGCAGGTTATTATACATATAAATAAGGGAGAACATTGAAGGAACTAAGTAATGGATCGCAATTCTTAAGTGATACCTACCTCCTAGCCCTGTAAAAAGGCGCTGTTGTATTCCGATAGCGCCGGGTATTTTAGGGGATGAAATTGTCATTTAGCCCCTCCGCGAAAATTTCATCTCACTCCTACCATCTCAAGTGAAAAAGAGCGAACGGGCAATGCGATTATGCCAAAATCGAGTACAAGATCGACTACAGGCTATTCCAGTCTTGTTACAAAATTACTGCCATATAAAAGTACTCAAAATAATTTACTTCGGGTATAACTTATCTTACACAATGTTTATCGCCTTGTTTCGTTCATGTTTTAGTCTTGGATATAATGAAATGGTTCGGTGAGCTAGAAACCAACTAGCAGGTAATCAATCGTACGATACATATGTCCTCATCGCGAGAAGCTCTCTTCCAAACCAAACTCTGTACTGTTGTCCGTTGTCCTTCCTAAGTTGAGAAATTGTCCCTTGCACCTTCTCTCCGATAGACCCGTCACTTCCGCTGCTCCTGCCCCGAGCCAGCTACCCCCTTAACGGTGCTGTCTAGTGTACCTGTGACGTCCTTTCCGACATTCCCGACGCCCTCCGTCGCAGACCCGGCAGTGTTGCCGAGTCCTTCGGTGGTCTGGTTTAGAGCACTTCCGACGCCTTCGGTCGTCTTGCCGACGGCGCTGTTGAGTCCTCCTACCAGCCCGCCTTGGCCCTTAGCTTTTTCGCCGCCAGTGAGGATGCTGTCGACACCACCGATGACGCTACCGATCAGGCCGCTGCCACCTTCGTTTTTGTTCTGTTTTCCGCTGTTCTCGGCCATGATGGGACAGGTTTAATGAGTTTTGGTTCAGGATTGTTTTCTCTGTTGTGTATTGATTGAAATCCACGAGTGTTTTGGCTGGTGGTTTTGGAAGGCGAGTAATCATCTACATCAATTGAAGTTCAAAAGTTCTTACTGTCTTAGCCTTGCTCCCTTAAATTATCCTGTCGCTGCTCATAAGAGAGTTCACGCTCGACGTTTCTATGACGCAGTCCTTCTGTTTTGATTGTGGACTATGAGGTCACTTGCATGGCAAAAGGCATGAATGATCCCGACATATTAGGAGACACCTGATTATTACTACTAAGAGAGGTACACGTGGCTCTGTATAAACTATTATAAAGGTAAAAGTCTCATCGTAGACGTATCTCGTATGCGCTAGTTGTATACAGCACAATGACGAGATAGAATTGCTAATTGCTTATACGGGACGACAACGAAGGATTGGCTTCTACCAAACTGACCATCCTCTCTTATGGCTGCGTAGTCGTGACGCGCTGTAAAAGCTTATACCATTGACATCACGAATCATGATATTGTGCATGAAGTATGCGCCTAACTCGAATCATTGCCAAGCTCATTTCAGTATCCAAACCCCTATTTCTCATTTGGATGCGGCTACGGTCGGTTCTTCTACCGTATTAGGATCTTGGTGAAGCTCGGTTGACCCGGTAGGCTCTGAAGATAGGTGCACGCCACTGTCCGCCCTCTTCCTCCCGCTACTAGTAGGTTCCGCAGGAACTTCAGGTTCTAGCTTCTCTACGGATTTATCTGTGCCAGAAGTAGTCCGTTCTTGTTTTCTACTGAACATGTTGACGGATGGCTTCGGTATGCTCGGCATCTGTGGCATTTGCGTAGGGAGATATGACTTAAAACTAGACCCCGACGGGATTTGAGGCATCTCGGGCATTCTAGCTGGTACGTAAGACTTCACCCCAGTTCCTGCTTGCTGCGCTACTTGCATGAGGTATCGCATGTACGTGCTTTTTCTGGCCTGTTTTGCCTCGTCGTCTTGCGAAGTTTCCTCGTCGCTGTCTGGTAGTGGGACGACAGATGCGGCGGCAGTAATATCTAACGGAGATGCATCGGGAAGATCACAATCATCTTGCTCCTCGCCTTCCATTTCTTTTAGAGCTGATTCGGTGTCGGTGAAGCCATCTATCTTTGGGACTTCTTGGCCATCCTCCGTCGTGGCGACAGGTTGTTCGACGGGCTCTGGTGGCGGAGGCGAGGCGAAACGCGGGTCGTCAAAGATGTCAGAATCATCATTGAACCAACGGATTACGAGGTTGCTGGTCTCTTCCGTCATCTGCTCGTATTGCTGATTCTTATCCTTGATGAACATGCTCATGTGGGCTTGTACTTCATCCTCTGTCTTCTTGATGACTTGTCGCGAGAAGAGATGATATGCCTGATGATCTTTCACTGGTATAGCACAGAATGTTCGCTCGGGTACGAAGTAGCCTCCGCTCCACATTCCATTTTCCCCTAGTGATGTGAAGAAATCATGAATGCCGATGCCCCTAAGCGCAGCCATACGTTCTAGTCTTCGAGCTAGTTCTTGCTGCTTCATCAACGCGCCGATGAAGGTAAAGTGGTCAGAGAGGTATTCAAAAGACTTTCCGACGTTTCCACGATTGATATACGCTAGCCCCTGACTCAGCGTATCCATACTCTGCTGGTATCCTTCCTTAACCGACTCCTTGTTGAGATTTCGCATGCTGCGCATCCCATCCATAATCTTCTGGCGATGCGTATAAGCGGCGACCCCTCCAGCAGCTATAGCACCGACAGTACCGGTGCGTACGGCGATGAGCTGCCAGCCCTTCCAAGCCGAACTGGATGGTTTCGCTGACGACACACGCGTGGCTGTCGTCTTGAAGGCCGACTTTCCAAGAGCCGACGGCGCTGCTGAGAGGGCTGTCATGACATTGAAAACGGTGCTGACCTTTTGATAGTTTGAAAAAGCACCATAGACGAACATAGATCGCGCAAGACCGTTGAATGGAGTATCGAAGGTCAGAATTCCCTGGATCAGGGGGAAGATCGGTGACCCTTCTTGACCATGCGCAATGCGCTCATTCAGAATAAGGAAAAGAGTGTCTGAAGCGACGAAACCCCTGAAAATGTCATAAGTTATATGTTTCATGCTTTTATTCTATGATTATCTCACCCCATTGAATGCGCAACCAAGATAACTCCTACGTCCCTATCATGAGGGGGCCAGGGCGTCTCAGAGTGCGCTTTTCGCACATCCATTACCTTTTCTTTCAGCCTAGTTCGCTGTTAGTATCTGGTCATATAAGGCGCTTTCATTAGTTGAGGCTTACCATGATAAAAATGATGAGCAGCATTGTCCCAACTCTCCTCTCGTCTCATATTTTGGATAGACTATGGATTCAACGTTATGATCAGGGATTTTATTAGCTATTTGCTGCTGTAAATCACTCGGGAATGTTCGAAAGGTGTCGTCGTCTCCCTTGAACCCATGTAAAAAGCAAAGCAATAATGTACGAGGCATGCCGACAATAATTCGGATTTCATAGGAAAGTGAGTTTCTCAAGGATAAGGGTAAGTGTAAGTATAAAGGGGACGATGAAGTGAAGTTCCAGTCTTGGTCCACACTAGCCACAATATTAGCAAAGCATGTCAAATTTCTTTGTAGGTGGTAGGCACCTACCTATACTACCTAGGTACCTATCTAGCTACTGCCTCTGTATTGTAACACACACCCTCCATATTGTATCACGACGTCATTCATAACGTCACTAACACTTTAGCGTCCCGATGATATTCTCGATTAAATTCAAACTAATAATGCAGGGATGAAACCGCCACAATGTCTTTGGGGTTAAGCCACCTCCCTAGAGCCACCTCCCTAGAGATGGGTATCCTAGGTACCTCTAGGTATGTACTCTCATTAACATCACCAGTTGATGGCATTCATCAATGAAGAGATAGCTCTGATAGAAAATATGAATTATCGTGAGATAAGTTACTATGTAGATATTACTCGTACGTATTTAGGGAAATATAAATTTTTTGCCTGCTAACTAACCTCTCCTTGCGTGTGCCCATAACTTTTCCGATGCTACCTGACTAGATCTCAAACATGTTGAAAAAAAGGAAAATATTACAGAGCAGACAATTCATTACAAGCGTGTAGATAACACGTAAGGCTTCCGCATCAAATACATCAGATCATTTCTTCTTGCTCCCGGTGATGGGAGATAAAATCTGGCCCAGCCCGAGGCCATCAAGAACTTTAGTCAGACCGAGACCGCCCAATAAGTTGTTGACCAGGCCGCCTAGGCCAAGTCCATTAAGAAGCTTGCCGACAAGACCCAATACACCGCTAAGCAAGAGACCGACAGCTGCGACAATCTGGAATAGGGGCTCAGATAGGAGGCCCCAGAGTGGGTTGATGCCTTTCTTGGCGTGTGGTAGGTTCTCGAGCTTCCGCTTGGCATTCTCGATGGTCTCAGTGACGGTGCCAGTGAGTTCTTTCAGTAAATCTGCAAGACGGTATTCCTCAGGTGTCGCCTCGCGCGCCGCCGTCTTGTGCTTGGCGTTGGCCGAGATGCGACCGTCCGGGTCGAGTCCGCGGATCACGCCGTTGGCCTCGGTTAGGATCTTGCCGCCTTCTTCGATGAGCGGACGGACTTGCTTGACGAGCTCTTCCTCGTCTCGCTCGTCTTCAGGCTTTCGCTCCTCCGAGTCAATTCTCTGTAGTGTAGATATAGTAATTAGAACATTGATCTGTTAATGGAATAGAAGGGATTCCTAAGGAGAGCATAGTAAAATCGTAGACTTACATCAACAATCATCTTGCAGATAGGCTTAATCTTGTCGAGTGACTGTTCAATACAGAATGAGATCTGGCCGGCGATCTTCTTGTCCTGTTCAAGCTGTAGGCGAGCCTCTCTCTCCTCTTCTGTCTCTTCAGGTTCAGGTTCAGGTTCCTGTGGTATCTCCTCGAGCAACGAGCAATGACCCATGACATTTCCCTTGCCATCGATGACATCACCATCATCGTCAACCTTCTTGCCGGCGCACTCGCTCAAAACACCAGAAGTCAGTTTACCCATGAGGTCGCCGTTCTCATCAACGACGTTGCCCTCGCGGTTTACCCTACGACCCGACATGGGATTTATGTCTTTAGGGATTGGCTCTTCCTCCCAACGTTCGGCATGGCCTAGCACATTTCCGTTCTTGTCGCAAATATCGCCATCGTCATCGACAGCGCGACCGAAAAGAATCTTCGGGTCACCAGAAACCAGTCGCCCAACAACATCGCCGCCAGGCGTCACGACCTTGCCCTCCTTGTTGACGGTACATCCCGGAAGCTCTGTGAAGGGTCCTTCTTTCATGCCCTCACGTTCGGCTTCGGGAATAAGTTCGCATTTTCCGATAATATCACCACCTTCGTTACGGATGAAGCCGTTCTTGTCGCACATCTTACCGATGAGGCGCCTGAGATCGCCCTCAACTACGCGTCCATAGATGTCACCGTGAGAATCGACGGCATTACCGGCTTTGTTGATGCGCTTGCCAGCTAGGGCCGAATTGTCGACTTCTGGCTCAGGCTCGGGTTCATCTTCTTCCCAACGCTCCGCATGGCCTAGTTGGTTCCCTGCCTTGTCTAGGATGTCACCATTGGCGTCGACGGCCTTGCCCTTAAGCTTCTTAGGGTCCCCCTCTACCAGGATACCAATTTGCTGTCCGTCAGACATAACCTTTCCTTGGTCACCTACGACGGCATCAGGGTAATCCTCGAAAGGTGCAGGCTCTTTCACTTCCGCACGTTCGCTGTCCGGAATAGGCTCGGCCTTGCCAATGACTTGGCCAGCGTCATTGAAAATCTCTCCCTGGTCGCCGACCTTCTTGCCAACGAGATGTTTGAGAATGCCTTGGACAACGTGGCCCCAGATTTGGCCCTTATCATCCACAACATTGCCCAACTTATTGACTTTCTTATCGCGTAGCATGGAATAATCAACTTCTTCCTCATCGGGCTCTACGGCCTCTTCGGCCTCGGCACGCTCAGCATGTCCGATGACATTTCCGTTCTTGTCGATAATGTCGCCATCAGCATCGACCTTCTTCCCGATCAACTTCTGGAAGTCATCGCCGGATACTACACCAACTTGGCGGCCGTCGTATATAACCTTGCCAAACTTATCAACGGTCGCGTCAGGGAAGTCTTCGAATGGCGCGGCTAAATTCTGGACCGCTTCAGGGAGAACTTCGACTTCACCGATGACGTTTCCTTGACTGTCCCAAACCTTTCCGTTCTTGTCGGGAGACTTGCCGATGAGCTTCTTGATGTCACCGCTCTTTACTCTGCCGATTGGGTTACCGTTATCGTCAACGACGTTGCCGGCCTTGTTAATCTTCTTGCCTTCAAGGATGGATATTTCTGGCAGCTTAGCCTGTTCTTCCTCGGCTTGCTGCTTAGCGGCTTCGAGAGCGTCGAGTCGCTCCGCAGCCTCTGGCACTTCTTCCTTTATCCGTTCGACGATTGTGCCTTCAGGAACCAAGTTGACCTTGCCAAGGACGGTTTCGTTGTCACCAAGCAAGTTCCCTTGGCCGTCGATACCTTTGATGTCTTTGCCTACCAGGTGCTCGTACTCTTGGTCTTGGGCAAGCTTGCCAAGGACTTTGCCCTTCTGGTCTGTAACTTGACCATCTTCGGCAATGTTAAAGGGGCCTTCGAACATGGCAATAACCTTATCGGCTACTGATGGGGCGAAGGATGGGATTTGAATTGGCGCAACTTGCTGAACTTGCAATTCTAGGGCATTAAGGCGGTCTGCGGCTTCGGGAACCTCTTCCTTGATGCGTTGGGCGATTGAGCCCTCTGGCGCGATATCGACTTTGCCGACGATAGTGCCGCTTTCAGCTATAAGATTTCCTTGGCTGTCGATCTCTTTAACATCTTTGCCTACTAGGTCCTGAATATCTGAGCCATCAGCCAACTTGCCAATGACTTTGCCTTGTTTGTCGGTGACCTTGCCACCGTCTGCAATAGTAAAGGGCCCTTCGAATAGTGCTACGACTTTATTCGCAACCGAGGGAGACAATGAAGGGATATCAATCGGGACGAGACCTTCCTTGGCAAGGCCGTCAGCCTTCGAGCCAAGTTCAGAGTCTATGTCTTTGAGTTCAATCGGAGCGCCTCCGTCGGCGAGCTCTTGCGCATCCGGGACATCGCCTTGAGCCGTCTTTTGAGCAACATCGGCAGCATCGACATCAGCTGCACCAATGTCGGCTGCATCAGCAACTTCAGAGGTTTCTGGTACGTCGACATTCTTTGTAGTTTCCTCGGCAGCTCCCGTTACACCTTGTGTGGCGTCATCTACAACTCCAGTAGCGTCATCTACAACTCCAGTAGCGTCATCTACGGCTCCCGTAGCATCATCTACGGCTCCCGTAGCACCTTCGGCGGTGTCACCGGCGGTGTCCGTGACGCCCTTGACCGTGTCGCCAACATCACCCGTAGCACTCTTGGCCCCTGTCGCTTCCCCGGCGGTGTCTGTGATGCCTTTTGTCGTGTCACCAGCAGCCCCCGTAACGCCCTTGGTAGTTCGGCCAAGGCCTCCAGTGATGCCACCGAAGGCCGACTGTGCAGTCCCGGTGATTCCAGAGAGCGCGCCGCCGAGTCTGCTTCCGCCTCCACTCTGAGCTTGTTTGCCTGCTTGTCCTCCTTGTGTACCGATGTCTTTGGCGGACTTTGTCGTATAGTTAAATTCGGATGCGACGTCATCCAGAGGTTCAGCCTTACCGACCACGCCTCCGTCTTCGTCTAATACGTCGCCCTCCTGCGTGACGATGAAGCCGGCCAGCTTTTGAGCCTCACCCTTGGTCACCCTACCGATAGGGGTCCCGTCGTCGTCGATAACTTCTCCTTTCTCGTTGATGCGTCCTGCTGCTGGGACCATCTCGCCCTCGCCCTCGTTTTCGTCGGACGTATCTGGGATGGAACGAGGTACCGATGCTTGCGACGCGGCTTCCTGTGGGAACTTATCGTTCCCTACACCGGGAACATTTTCCGTAGCTTTGCCAAGCGGACTACTCAGCCCGCCGACTGCTTCTCCGAGTCCGGACATGGCGGCTGGGTGGATAACTGTTACTAGATCTTCGTCTGTGATGATTTGTCGTGTTGTGATAGTTATTTCTACTGGATCGTGTTGTTCTTGTGTTCGCTCCTGTGATTGTGGTTGGGTATAGTTATGGGGAATAGTCATAGGATGTTGATCTATAAATCCACAATATACAAAACGACGAATTGGATCTTTTATGAGGATATGATCACGACGAGAAAACAACAAGAGATATTGGTCTTTAAGGCCAGAACTTACGTCACAAGTTTGGAGAGCTACCTACCTCACTCCAAATATCCAGGAGAGATGCGGTCCTCCCTCCACAGCACTCCTTGCTGGAAGACCCTTCATACATTTCGTTCGACGTCATGACTGCGCTCCGCTGCCTTCGATAAATGACCCTGAACGTCATGAGTAGGGAATACCTAGCCACCGGGTCCTAGGACAAACTTCGTGATGAGGTCAAGCCACGAATGAGGCTGCCATTCAAGCCGGTGGTCTGTCGATCTTGGGCGATAGTGTGCCACAGGCAGGCATAGGGTCCTGAGCGTGTGGCTTGCTAGCCTGTCTGTATCAACTAGCTGATAGGATATAATGATTACTATAAGCCACCTAGGTAGCTTTCCACCATAGGGGCCCAAGGAATTATGAGCAGCGATTCGTTGAGCGTTACCAAAGTGCGGCATAGAAAACAAGATTCCTCAAAGCCGTGGTTACAGATTATCAGCCACCCTAGGGGGCGCCGTTCGCAAATCTCGATCTTAAGCTAGCTGCCGGTAAGTTTGTTGGTTATTCGGAGCAGCCTCTACACCTTGACCGCTTCCATCGATGGCGCGATGGCAATTCATACCTCACACCTACACGACATGGACGAGGGAGGTTGAAAAATGCTTGGCGTTTTGAGTCTTAGTCGTCATTCAAGCCACATCGTAGCAGCCCCCTACTAGCTCATAGGCCCATACATCTTTTAAGATTAAAAGATTATTGGTCGAATGGGTTAGGTTAAATTAAATCGAACGCCACCTAGTTGTTCGTGTCCACGCCAGCCCTACGCTACTGTCCCGTAGCGTGTTGCGGGATGACACCACGAAGTTGTTTTAGACACGGGATAGTTGCGAAAGACCGAATTCCCCATTCGACTCTCCTATTCGCTACCTGTTACTAATACATACCTAGGCGCTAGGTAATAGGTACCTAGGTACCTAAGGGAGTGGTTAGCCTGTTAGTGTATAAGCCAATGCCACCCTCAATTCGTGCATACGCGGTCTTAAATCTTAACCGGTTTTTCATGCAGTCTAGCAAGCCACATTTGACATGGGTAGGTACTTTACACATCAGATTAACGTCATAAACGGCATAGTGGATGGCGCAGGCGTCATCTCTCTCGGCCGATACGTACTTCGAGATGTTTCGAGCCTGATAGTTTCCCCTCCCGTCTTTCAGTATAGTAGGTATCGTTCCTTAAACTTGCTGCTTCAGTGTTACTGGAGCGCCGTGGTTTCGGGCATCAAAATGGACGTTGCACAGAATTCAAGTTCTGAAGATAGTAGGTAGTTTACAAGATAAGTGAGATGAAATGTCCTCGATGAAAAATGGCATCGCGAGTTTCGTCAAATAATAACCGAGCAAAAAAATCCGAGGTAGGTATCATATTTCATTAATGCCGCTCCATATTATGCCTTTTCCATACTATTTCCAGACATACCAAAATTCCCAATTCTCAACAGACATATAAACTTATACTTATATGTCTTGTGGTCGTTTCCCGAATGTCGTCGGGATGCGAATTGTCAATTGGATACCGTCCGTCGTAGATTTTACGTCTAAGAAGATATCCGAAGGGCTCCCACCTGTGTGGGCATTGACCTTTGGCTTCTTTTCTTGAGGTTCGTCATCTTCGGGTTGGGATTCGCCCGTTTGAGATGGTTTCAGGAAGGGTGCCAAATCACCGTTCTCTCCGGCCTTCTCGTTGAAGCGACCGATAATATTACCATTGTTGTCAAGAATGTTTCCTTCGTGGTCCACTTTCAACCCTCCAAGTGCTTTTTCGGGTATATCTGTGGGAGGTGGTGGGCCAGTGAAGTTCTCTGAAACGTATCCAATAACCTCACCACCATCTCCGTAGACTTCACCATCATCCGCAACTTTCTTGCCTACCATGGCAGGAAGGTCGCCCGTAGCATGGCCCAGCACTTTTCCTGACCCATCTACAATATTCCCAACATCATCTACAACATTGCCTCCAAGGCCATGGGCGAGACGGCGTAGATCGGGAGGCGGTGCCATGCCGATTGGTGAGATCTTTGAGATTTTAGGAATAGGCGAAACATTAGCAGACGGAGAATGTACTGAGGGATCTAAAACCTCTTCCGGTGGGTCTTGTAGTTCGTCCGGAAGTTCTGGCAGGTCGTCGGTACTTGGTAAATCTTGCGTTCCTGGGAGGTCGCCGGGGTCATTAAGGCCAGATGTGATGTTGTTCATATCGGGCTTTGTCGGTTGAGGAGGGCTGCTCACTACTTTCTCGGGGCGGGGAAGTGGAATCTCAATTCTTCGTTCAATGTGGGCAGGGTGGCCCATGTTGTCCGCGATCCGCGTGCCATCTTTCATGATTCCTGCTTTGCCAATAGTTGGTTTTTGGATGGTGCGACCCATGGCATCTTGAGAAGCATCATTCAACTTCTCTTCTCCATTTAGCACTCCAACATGGGCTTCCTTCGAGATACTAGACATATCAGGTTCATTAATGGCATTGACTGGCGCAGCATCTGATATCTGAGCTTTGGCGTCGTTCGTAACACCCTCTGCTTCCTTTGACACTTCTGCAGGGTTCGAAATATCTGTTGTTCTCTCGTTGATGTTCTGAATTTGACTTGAGTTTGTCACTTCAGTTGCGTCTACTTTCATAGGATCCTCAGCTAGTTCTGATGCCTTTGGCGTTACGTCTCTGGTAGACTCTTGGGGATCTTCTTGTGTCCGACTATTTGGTAGAATAACTAGTGCATCATCTGTAGGTAATTCTTTAATTAGACCAGATACGTCATTCGTCGATTCTCCAGTGACGTGGCTCGTCGTCTCATTCGTATCCTCTAATGCTTCCTTATTAAAATCTACCGCATGGTCGCTTGAGGTCTTGCCAGTTAGCGCCGATACGAAAGCACTCATCTCGGAGTTCCCCTGTTCAGTGAAGTACTTGGCAATGTCTATTGGGGAGTTTAAGGTGTCTGTGGGGTTGGAAGGTTCAGGCAGATCGTCGGTCGAGGAGCTAAGAAGTTCTCGAGGTTTTCCAGCAATGCTTTTAGCTGGACTGATCGTTTGATCGGAAGCACTGATCTCCTCTATTGAACTGTCGATAGGGTTCTTTTTCGCATCTAGCCCACCGGGTCCGTCTGTGCTTCGACTAAGAGTCTCGGTAGGGGTGAGGACGTCGTGGGACTGGGTACTCGAGGGCGCCGGAGTAGTCGGTCTCTGTCTTTTCACGGGGGTTGGCGTCTTGGTTTTACTAGAAGGCTTGAATAACTTCCTTGGCGGTGTTTGCGGAGTCTGCGGATTCATCGTGTCGGCCATGGCTAGGATGAGAGATCGAATGTGATTGGCATGGAGAAAGAAGAATATAGCAAGGTATATTGCTAGGATAATGTGGTAGAATAGGTCAAATGCGGAAAATCCAGACCATGTGAGAGAGATCATTCACTAACACGAGCTTAGCAGCAGCGCAAAGCTACGAGGGTATTCACCTACGAAATTTAGTTTGTATGGAGATAGATGGGGATAGGGGAGAGACGAAGTGGAGGAATGACAGCATGAAACTCTAAAGGTGAAGCAATAAACTACAACGTCTAGGGAACTAGCCTCAGCGCTGCTAGGTAGCTAGGTAGGTAGCTACAGCACTTCATCTTACATCTTACTATCTTACTTCATCTCACAGGCACCCCGGGTATGGTTCGTTTGCGTCATATGTATTAAGAAGGGGGGGAGCTTTAACGTGATCGCCAACGAATCGCGATCTCAGAATCCCATCTATGCGTGTAGGTTGACAGGGGTCCAGGCATTCCATACTGAGAAATATTGTGGTCGATGCTGAAAATGAACCTTCTCTCCGCCAATAACGAAACAAGGGTGATCTTTTTTGGTAATGAAATAATAAAAGAGACATCGAGACATTCATACAGCCATTCGCTGTAGTATGTGTTACCAATTAATCTGTAAACGAGATTCAACTGGTAAATCGGTACGTACTGTATCGGGCACATTTCTCTTTTCAACCATGAAAGCAGACCATTCTGATAAGAATGGAGCTTGGCCAGGACAAGCATGCCGAAAGTGGAGATGTGGATGAAACCCGAGCCGAACCGCGCCGCAAGTTAGCTAGCAGCTAGCGAGCCATGTCAATTCACGGCTGCTACGTTGTGATCAATTTGACAGATTCTGGGGTCTTGTGGTTGACTTATCGTGAGAAAAAGAATTGAGAAAGTTGGAAAAGTTGGAAGTGTTCGGCAAAGTGGATTAAGAATTTAAATTTTTGATTGGTGGAAGCTGTCTTTGTGGCTTCAACACGAATGTGGCTATGTAACTCCGTCACTTCCTAGCATGCACTAGACCTAGTCAAGTACTTGGGTTACATATATATCTCCATATTATGTGACAATGTGATGGTTAATCCATGATATAGGATTCATTATTCTTTGTGAAATCCTTTACTTATCTTGAAAATTGTATAATATTCCTAGTATTAAGTTACCATAAACCTGAAATAAGTCCGATATTTCGTATTGCTTTGATAAATATAGCTGCGGCTGACACCACTAACGAAGTCCATGTGTTTACCTGGTACCCATGTATGTCCCTAATGTAGGTACCTAAATGTACCCGCAAATATCCACTCTTTGGGCTATCGGGAATCTGTGCATAGGGCTAAGTGGAGATTTACCCCCCCCTTCCCCCTCCCTCCAAATTCCGAAGCTAGAGGTTGACAAACACTAATCCTTGCCCCTGAAACTGCTTTTCTTCCAACTTCACACCTCAACAGCTTACATAGCGACGCAGCAACATCACGCAATAGAACTACCATCCTATGTACTTCTTCGTCATGAGAAGTTACATAGCAAAGCTTAAAAACTGTAATGTCCAGAATAATGTAAGTCTCGTCAAATGCGAAGTTATATTAATCATACCTCTTAGTGAGTACAAGTGTCTCCTCTATGCGTATGCGTATGACCACTAACTGGAGACGCCGTATGAATTATACACAATTAAGTACATATGTAAGTTGTATTAATCCTGCTCAATCCGGCTGGAACCCCCGACACCGATGAAGATCGAGATGATCTACAGTCCCGGAACTGCGGAAGAGCTCATCCTCCTATCCAATATTCCAACCTGTCCTATGTAAAAGCAAAACCCTCGTCTCCAATTAGATACGAGATGAGATATCACTAAAGCCGCTTGACTCCATCGTTACAACAACTCATCACCCATTCCCCCTTACATAGCTTGCGGTAAGACGGCACAGGCTCACAGACCTTCCCTGTTAGCGGCAAGCAAGGCTGTTAGTATATTGACTCATCTCCCTAAGTGTCACTTTGGTAGAAGTCAGTTTGATTGACACCCAGCGTAACAAGTTTCTGGGTGTCTTGTGGATATGTGGTTGTACAGCTGGCACGCAACCCCCTAGCTAGGAGCGCACGCTAACGTGACGTAGGAATATTGAATATGGGGCAGGGATAAAGCAGAAGGTACCACGTACAAGAGAGCCAGCGTCAGATCACCGTGAATCCGAGCCTTGAGCGTCACCTCTATCTCAAGGTTGAGATCTAACCGCAACTTCAGCGGATTCTTTCCGCCTTCTTTCTGGGGCGGCTGTTGAACTTGCTGCATTTGCTGCTGTTGCATTTGCATCTGTTGTTGCTGTAGATATTGAGGTTGAGGCTGAGGCTGGCGCTGTCGACGAGGCGCTACCTGTTTCTGGTAGTCGTTCTCTTTGTCATCCTCCATCCATGAAGGTTGATTACGGCGACGTCGTCGCGATCGACTTGGCTTCTCGGATTCGACACGCGCCGGCCTGGGTGGTTGCGGTGGCGGCTTCGTCTCAGCCGCCGCTGGAGATTGGGCTCGGGAGCTCGTACTGTCGTTCTCTTCATTCTTAATATCTTCGCGTTGTTTGCCATTACTTGGCTTCGATTCGTCAACCTTTTGTTGACTGTCTTCCTGCTTCACTTCGTCTTGTGTTTGTCTAGTCTGAGAGGACGGTTGTTCTTGTTGTTCTTGTTGTTCTTGTTGTTCTTGTTGTTCTTGTTGTTCTTGTTGTTCCTGCTTCACCTCGCCTCCCTCACTGGGTTGCTGGGGTGTCTTACCGTCACTTGATGACATGTTTTATTTTGACGACTGCAGTTGATTTCGTATAATGTGGAAGATACAGCAAAAAAATAAATCACTATCATATGAAGTGAACAAGTTTCACTAGTACCTATGGCGGTCTCCTTGGTTTTATTCTCTCGATTCAGGATGGCATTTTCGAAATGCTATGGACTCTACGTATACACTATGTATACATGCTATAATAAGCGTCAGCATCTGTGACGCAATGGGAGACTCTCGAGTGAACTGAGTCGTATCCCAACCGAGATGTACTTCTCATACCTACATAACCCTGCTCTGGCCGGCATCTGGACCCCTGTCCACTTTCAGAGTTACTCTTCACCAATCAGCACCAATCGCGCACCGAAGTCGTGCAGAATCATCCTTACCCCAACATCAGATTTAGTGGTTTATCAAGGATGAAGTCATATATCTGTCTTACACAAGGACGCATAAGGTTTCGGGACCCTCCAGCTCCCCAGCTCCCCTCCTATTCCTGTGGCTGAGATTATAGGTAGCTCGTATGAGGAAGAGTGTATGTAGGTAGCATATGTTCAATTTCATCATCTGACTCCTAAGTCTGTTCCCAATAGCAACATGACGAGGCTCAAAACCTGTTTTGCCACCCACACACATCAGCTTCAGCGAGGCCAAGATCCGTCGCTTCTCCGTTTATTCATTCCCTCACTCCTACTAGGACACGAGGGATCTTCAAAGTCGCAGCTGAGTTCCTGCGTTGTACCTCTCAATTACGAGACATGGCTCTTTCCACTCTCGGGTTACTCACGATTGGCGCCATCCCAACGGTCATCGGCGTCGCAGAAGCAATCGACGCACAGAAGAAACAAAACCAGCAAGCGAAGGAGAGGATCAAGTTCAAGTTGACAGCCAAATTTTCACATGACGGTGTCTCGCCGCCCCAGCAGGCTTTCGTAGTATTTAAAGATATGAAGGTAAGTTCACGACTATCTGCGTCAGTGCGGCGTCCAGAACCTTGTCTGCACTGGCATTACACCAACCGGTAAAGCGATTTTCTAAACTTAATAACAGCTATACTTAAATCATCCGGCGTGTCCAGTAGAGGGTTATCTGTTCAACGGTTTTTACTTCGGCTACCCAGGACCGGAGAACCATCAAGGCCTGGTAGCGCCCATAGCAGACGATCCGCCGATGCTTAATTGGATCTACGCTGATAAGGCAACGGGGTTACTACGTCACGGATCAAGATCAGATACTGCTGGCCATACTATTGGGCCCTGGAGTTGGACAGAAGATGAGGAGTGGCTCACGCTCGAGGACGAGCAATACTTTGTAGCCGCTGAGAACGATGAAGGCACGTGGAACCTCTACTATGATAAGGACGGGAACTTGGACGAGGTGTTGGACTGCGACGTAGTAGACATTGACTTACATCGCGAGCTGCAGCTTGGCGTGTCTAGTCGGTATACGAAATAAGATCAACAATATTTAGTTTGGCCAAATTTTCAGGGGAAAAGGGGTTCACATGCAGGAACCTCGTGATGCAGTGATAGCAGGATAAAAACTAAGGCAGTAAGGGTCGTCTGATAACGAAAGACGTGTTAAATACTTCGAAATACATCTATATAGCCCTGGTAGACTTTCTTGCAGCACCTAATAATAAATCCTTCACACCCTCCCTTTAAGTCCGAACCCCTGTCGGGTAGGGACTAGAGATCGTCGGACTTTCTGCGGCTGACGTCAACATGTAAGCCACGCAGATTATAGTCAGACCCCCGGAAGTCTCCATATTGAACATTTGATACTGTTGGCGGCGTCGACACATATACTTCTCTACATGTGTAGTAAGAAAGACGCAAAAGCTACGAAGGTCCAAAATCAGGGTTCTGGTCTTGAATGGCCTTTGACGAGCGAGACAAGTTTCCCGATCCAGACCATGCGTGACGTATTATCTCCAGGTATGACACCTAATCTACTTGAAGTCGATGTACCTATGAGCTTTCACAGCCCTCCTCGATCGTATCTTATGTAGATAGTCTAGCCCGGCGGATTCATACCGGTTAAGATAATTTACCTTATATGTATCGTACTTCTTTCGAATATCTTGACAGTCTCTACATATCCACCTCATTTCAGCCACCATAGCTACCTAGGTACGAATATAGTCAGTCATCCACTTTCACATAACTTAGAACACGATCATTTCCATCATGTCGTCTCCTGCCCCTTCAGGTTCCGTGTCGAGATCCCGCCAGGGCCGTCGCCGTAGCCGCAACCAGTCTCGGCGACAGCAGGCTACCGCACCGCAGCCGGAACCCCAGGACCAAAAATATTCGGACGAGTACGACGATGACAGCGCAGAAGACATTGAAGCGGCACCGCAACCACAACCGCAACGCCGCCGACGCCAGCGCAACCAACAGACTCAGCAGCAGCAGCAGCAACCAGGCGGCGGTGGTCCGCTCGGAGGCGTTGGAGGAGTTGACCAACTGCTCCCCGTCAACAATGTCGGCGAGACAGCCAACAACCTGACCAACTCTGCAACGAGTACACTAGGAAACGTTGCTGGAGGTGCACTCAACAATCAAGGGGGCGGAGGTAGCGGGAAGTCCGATACTCTACGCCTTAGACTTGATCTCAATCTCGAGATTGAGGTTACTCTGAAAGCTAGAATCCATGGCGATCTAGAGTTAGCTTTACTGTATGTGTTCCCTTCTCCTTATTTCCACGTGACAATCCCCCCTTTTCGTCTACGCATTCTCCTATCTATAGCCATAGCATCACGCCATCTACCCCAAAGTTTCTGTGTTATTCAATATTTTACACATTCTACTGTCTGCATCATAGCAACCTCAAACCATGTTCTTCCCGTGTTTGAATGTTCAGTTTTTCTGATACACTATTCAAGGGACACTGCTTGAGCATGGACAAGGGAAAATTGCGTTATGAAAGATTGAAATAGAGCATGGGAAATAATTATAATGCTGCAAACAACAAGAGGATACCCGGGGATTAATTCCTACTCATGTACACATAAATATCGGTCATTTATTCCCCACCTTTGCATTTCAACTGCAATTGTCACTCAGATTGTCAATTGGACTCGCTAATTTGTCTAGCACTTCGTAAAGAACAATGTGATGGTTCACACTTCATATTCTATTCCGTTCTTCGAACATAATGTTATCCGATGGGGTGGAGGTTATGTGGTTCTCGGCTGCCAGCACGCCACTAGGCCCGTACGATCTAGGCATTATTTTATTCAACATGTACATACATATTTGGGCATATTATACTTGTTTAATTGACTAGCCATAAATGGTTAATCCTCCCAATTTAATACTTTAGCGATATTAAACTGTTATAGATCTGTTGACTTCAAGTTATCATCTTATAATCGGATTTCTCGTTCCCCTTTGAAGCCTTGCTGCGAAATCCGTTCTCGAGGTTTCTACCACGCATGGTTTTATTTTTGCCTCGAACTTCATACTTGGGGAATTCGGGAAGAGTTAAATTAAATGGAAATTAAGTTGTGTAAACGAATAGTTACCCCGACTTAATCCGCTTCTCTGGGTTGTACAGGGGATTATCGAGTTCTCCTTGGATATACCTAGGCAGGTAGGTAAGTAGGTAGGTATAAACGTCGGATTATAGTATCACTCAGAACATACGATATCATACCATAACCTTGTTTCCTTATTTCATCTCCATGATGTTTTCACGACGCTCTTAGTACTAGGTTAGATTCCATATGTCCGGAGGATACCTATGCAACGCCTTCTTGATTCAAGTTATTTGACCGGTTAAATGAGATTTGTTCTAGCTCATAGCCCTCCCCGGCAATTCCTCAATTTAATAAGGCTTGTTCTGCAGTAAGGCTACCCAATAGTAGGCTGAATTCTCGATGATTTAGCCATGAAGCTAGAGTAGGTAGGCAACCTTCCCAACCATATAGGAGCTTCGCTTGCGAGCGCCTATCATCACGTAGAAAATTTACCGCCACGCGCTTATTGGGCCGTACTCCATGTTCAAGACTCCATACATTTCGAGCTGCGCGTCTTAGTCTGGGGAAACTGGGGAACGGATACTACCAATATGCAGTAATGTCCCTTCTGTAGGGCATCCGAAGGCCCAGGCGCGCTTCTCGAGACAATGAGGAGGCACAACTCCCGTCTGTGCAGAGCCAAGCATGCCAAAACGTCACTGGAACGCTATAGATCAGACTTGTCTAGTACGATAATTTGTCGTGATCAAGATTGGTATCTTTGACGCCATCGTCTGGGTATCGAGGTACTTGTGTGTCTCTTCCCGGGATCCCTTTTCAGTTGCCTGGAGATTTGGTAGCTATCGGGCGTACGAGGCAAAGAATTAAGTATCACGGTACCTTAGATCCGCGAGTTATCGGCAGATATTCCCTAGCGCGTCTAAGATGTTGTGCCGGGGCGCCAAAAGGGGTCGAATAGGAATAGCGCCATGTAGAAAGGCATAACCATGTATCTGTATTGGGTCTATGTTCATTATCTCAGTCATCTGATGCTCCCCATGTAAATTATCATCCTATATCTTAGAGTAGATGTATAGTGAGCCTTATTTTTAGTTGACGTGACTACTAACCAGTGTATTGGTACAATATCAGGCGATCGTCATATTTAATACGGCACTTGGCATTTTTCGGTCCATGTTTTTCCTGTAGTGTGTTAAAAGGGGGTAAACAATACACCATAATAATCCAAATGCCTACCATATTCAAAAGTCGTGATTTCCTCATTTTATAATCCTTAGCTAAACTTATCTCTACTACTACCACAGGCTCGCTACGTACAACTACTACCGACACTACCTCGTCGTTCAGTACATGTTATCGTGTTTCTTTTGAGCGCCGTCGAATAAGTATTTAAAACGACCGATCGTTAACTCCCCCCCTGCAACAGTGGGGTGGACGGTGAAAGATCGTGATGTATGAGAGTGACTCAGTACCTTTCAAGTGTGGGCTGCTCTTCACCAGAACAATCACAAGCTTAAACAAAACAACTCTCCTCAGACCACACTCATTCTTAATATTGCCCATCAAAGGCATCCTCAGTCAATAACCAACACAGACCGCCACAGCAGAAGATATATGTACTTAGGTAAGTAACTTCAACCTTCTAACATAAACGCGTTCAGTTCCTGACCACAAGCAGCATAAAACTTCAACAATTACACCCTACAGCCAACAGCAAAGATGTCTAGAATCTACCACTATCCATCACCAGAGGTAGCAGCCGCCATGGAAGCATCAGCCGCCCTCGAAAACAAGATATTCCTCAGTATCATGGGATTCATGGTCATCGCCATTGTTCTTACGAACTTGTTTATCTTCTACCACCTCCTGCGTATGTCCCAGAGAAAGATCAACATGGAGAGCGCCGTCGAGAAACAGGCTGGTCGTGGAGATAATGAGATAAAGTGGTGGGATCATGACTACGATTCCGAGTAGGACATCAATCGCAGAAGATTGAAGAGGAGGAAGGTATCTGCATGTCAGATCGGGGATGATTGAATACCGCGGCCAACTGGGAATGAGGCAAGGAAACTAGGAAATATGGTAGTAATCTGTGCCTCACCGAGGAATCATGAGCAGAGATTCGACCTGGGCAGTTCGGACCGTTTGAGATGCCCGGGTGGCATAGGAGTCGTGGCATTACCGTCCCGCGAATTTACGACCAAGTCTCATTCGTATTAATGTACCTATAAATGCTATTGATGAACCTAATGATGAGATTGCGTACCGACCCGTCGGACGTTCATTAATTGCCACTATCCTTATTAAACGTGGGTCACATATTCATCTAACCTAATGAATGAATAGGTAAACGAAGACGAATGCATTTATACAAGACAACTTCGATTTTCTTTTTTCGCGCCGAGTCTTCGGTGGTGGTCGTCGGCCAATATCATTGCAGATAGCATCCACAATGAGACTAGCTCCCTCACCGCAGCCAAGTGTTACATCGAGCTTGGCCTAGAGATGGATGGATGCTATTCACGCGGTTATCTTCTACTTACAACTTTGCAAGGGTTCCCCACATCTATTCCTTGGCTTTTGGCCATATTCTTGGACATAAAAAGTACCGGAATGTTAATTTCTCCAGCGCTTGGGATTGGCTAATTCGGACTTCGGTTGACCGAGAGTCTTTAATACAAATGCGAGATCTGCCCCATGCGCGTGAAGTCGAGAGCCGGGTTTGCGGGACCTTATTTATTTTCTGTTTGGGATCGTCGCCACCATGTTTATACACCGAGTGCTTCACCTTGCCATCTCGATTGGCGTCTACCTTCATCTGTCCCTGGCTAGCCCGTTAGACCTTAACGAGCTGGGCCTCAAAGTCGAAAGTCGTGCAGATGCAGAACTGGCTGGCTATCTCGGAGCAATATTCCTCGGGGCGGATCCTTATGTATATTTTTACCTAAGCAACGGCAATGACCCGCTCTCCTTTACAGCGATGAATGGGGGGCAACCGGTACTACGTCCGACGAAGGGTACTGGTGGTGTGAGAGATCCCTATCTTGTACAAGGCGGAGGTGCCGAAGCTGGCCGAAAATGGTACATTGTTGGCACCGATCTCGACATTGACAAAGTGAGCGACTTTATGACGCGGTCGTGGTATCTCATGCTAACGGCATCACAGACAAGCTGGGACGCGGCCCAGCGGACCGGTTCTAGGGGTATACTCGTTTGGGAAAGCACCGATCTTATTAACTACACCGGCGAGCGTCTCGTGGTTGTGGAGGACTCGAGTGCTGGTATGGTATGGGCGCCCGAAGCGATTTGGGACGCGTCGAAGAGTTAGTCGATCGCATATACTCTCGGGGCAAGACGAAGCTGACCTTTCTAGATCAGTACCTGGTCCACTGGGCTTCGAAGTTTGTAAGTAGGCCTGTTCTAGGGTGACGGCTTCTGCTAACAATAAGTTATAGTACTCTACATCTGATACCCAGCATACCGGTTCGCCTTCGAATATTCAGATCAGGTACGCTTATACAAGCGACTTCAAGACGTTCAGTGCACCGCAGACATACATCAACTACGCACCTACCGATATCATCGACCTCGATATCCTTCCGCTCGACACCGAGGGGAAAAACTACCTGCGATTCATGAAGGATGAGACGGCCAAGACAGTATTCGTCGAGTATTCAAGTGCGGGACTTTTCGGGACTTGGACCCGTGCCGGGGGAAGTACGGGTATTATTACATCTGGCGTCGAGGGTCCTGCTGCATACCGCGACAATGAAGACGATGCCAAGATCCACGTGCTCTTAGATTTCTATGGCGGTGATGGATATAGGCCATACGAGAGCGTAGACCCAGAGGGAAACGAATGGACTACGAGCGACCGATCAGCATTTCCGACCAACCTGCGACACGGAAGTATTCTGCCTATAAACCAGACATTATACAGTGCTGTAGGTCAGAAATGGGGTTCCTGATACTTCCGAACTAGGCTGGGGCAATTGTTTGTTGATTGTCTTGTCATCCCCAGTTGTAGATAGAAGCTAGTCGTGCAGTCGTAGTAGTTATAATATGTAGATATTGGCTTGCAGCTATATTTGGTATAACTGTGATTATTCGAAGGGATTTTTGGTTGACCTGGTAAGTGACAGAGTAGCAGGTAATTGGTAACTTGGAAGTTTAGGAATTGAAGGATTGAAAATCAAGACCCAATGGATTGGTTCCATTTACTAAAGCCTCTATTACTGCATATGCACTCAGGTACTTACATAAAAAGTAGATAAGCAGCATATTCGGAGATTTCGGATATATCTTTCACCCAATTAGGGGAACATCAGTCTTACGATGATTTCTCCATGATGCCTAGCTAAGTACCTAGGTACTTGTCTGAGTCTAGTAGGTAAGCGGCTTGGCAAATTTATTAATTAATTTCGCCCAATCCCCAACCCTGGGAACTTTCAAACTTCAACAATTTAAGGCAGCTAGCTAGGCCAGCTGGGCCAGCTAAGCCTGGTTCCAGCAGAATCCCCATTCCCGAATCCCACATGCTGCTTGCAGGTCGAGCTAGCTGAAAGTACATAGGCAGATATATTCTGCAAGATGGTTGCTTATCAATCTCTCTGTAGCCATCTACCACAAGAAATCATAAGCGTCCAATGATCTTTCTCTCCGACCGTATGTGCTTACCTGCCGTGATCCGAGTGGACGCCGAGACTTCCGGTAGGAACCGTCACGAGCCAACCTCAGTGATGCACAGGCGGCGATGAAAACTACCAAAAAAGACAGGCAGGCCACAGAAGGACAGGGGGATTGTTAGACCCTTAGGATCTCCATTTAGACCCTGTCCTTTTTATTTTTAATCTGCCGGTACCAAAAGAAACCAAAAAAGCTTATTATCAATTATATGAGGCGGAAAGTATCGTCGTTTATGGTCTTCATTGTTTATTTCTATCCCTTTTTTTGCTTTTGCTCCTTCTTTGTCAACACTCGAAAAAAGCATTCACTAAATTCTCCTGGTTACCAACATGATATGACACATAGTTGACCGTTTATCCCTAACTATCCATAGACCCTTCCTACCTGTGTTACTCTCTGTCCCCATTACCGTAGCCTCCAAGTTCCAATTATGCCGTGGGCGACAAATCCTCTCTTCAAGCCGACGGCAGAGTCTACGGTCGATGTCGAAGCTGCCGCCGCTAATTCAAGTCCTAACCCCGATCCGACTCCAGATCCCAGTTCTAGCCCGCGACAAGAAATTACAGACAGCAATGATGATGATGGCTTCAAGGAGCCAACAGACAAGTTCAGCGCTCATCAGATCTTTTATATTTTCATCCTTGATGGAATAGGTGCTATGATTCTATCAGGCGCTATCAACTTCGCTATCGCATATGGTAAGAAGCAACCACTTTAATTCTATTTAGTCCCATCAATCAACTCACTGCTACCTGCACTACCGAGCAAGGTAGCATCGGTTCACGATCCCTGCGTCACATCATATAACCAGCCACATTTCCAATGCTAACACAGCCACAGCCATGTATGCGACCCAGGATATCACAACGAGACCCATTAGACTATGGTTGTTTCCAAATACCCTTGCTGGAGACGCGGCTGTCACCATCATCGTCCAGTGCCTCATCACGTGGCACATAGAGCTCTTCCTCGTGAACCGAGATCTGAGGAAAGGTGGAGTGCATCCTATCGGCTTCATCCCTGAACCTAAAGGCCGATTTGTACGCTGGTTCATGTTTTTAGACCGCACGGAGCAGACGCACGAAGTCAGGAGCATCGTGCATTGGCTGGGTTTCTTCCGCTCTCAGATCCTACGGGCTCTAATAATGGCTGTAGTCTTCTTCCCTCTCATCTGGGGACCTACCATCGGCTTCCTCATATTGTCGGGCAGATGGGAGGGGGACGATTGGTACTACGACAGAGTGTGGACACCGCAGGTTTTCAAGCTCATTCAGGGAGGCGTGCTAGGACTGCTGACCACACCACCCATGGTGATATTTTGGCTTACGAGATGCGGATGGGCGTTGAAGAATAACGAGGAATGCTACGGCGAACGGTAATCGTTTGGGAAGGCACTAATGACACCTTAGAAATAGATATATATTAATAATTCATTACGGGGATGTTGCTGATTCGCATCTTCGGCTCTGTTCGGTTTTACATTTTGGTTAACATAATCCGAGTCGAAGACTGTCGTCATCGAGCTTGGTAGCTGAGAATTATTAAGATCTCGACGAACTTGGGCTTCTTCCTATAGAACATCGAGACGCAGCTGACAGTGGAGGGCAAAGAGTCATTAATATTTTATTTAGGTGGTGATCGGCGTCCTTATGCAAGGTGCCGGAGGGCGGAAGCGCTATCGTCTGGCGATCATCCAGGGATCTGGAACACTGTCCGTTCTGCCGTCCTCGCTCCCCTGAACTACTTACGTCAATTTGTTGATCTATTGCTGATCTATCTACCTAGGTATTTACGTCATTGACGTCAGATTAGGACATTCGAGCGTCTGTTGTTCTATATAAATATGATTTATGACCTCCCACTCAAGATCATAGGAAGATAGAAATACCTATGATGAACTAAGCAAAATATCTAATCTTGCTCCAAAATTTGTCACATCCCATCCTAGAGGTATCTATTTTAGAGAATTAGAAACAGCAGTAACATGGCGAGTCCTCTAAGAGACGTTAACGCGAACGGACAGAAGACCAATTCCTCTCCCTCGGTAGCGGTATGCACTAGCTCATTTTCATATGTACCTATACACATACCAAGTATTTTTACTAATGTGTCACGCGTAATGATAGTCTTCAACCATACAAGACATCGAGAATAGTCGCAACAAAACTGCCGAGATGACCAAGCCTATTGCCGCTTCATCTCTGAAGCGCAAATCGGATGCAGTAGAGGACCGTCACAGCATACCTGATGTAGACGAGGGCGATCTCCGCCTCCATCGCGTAGACGAAACTTGCAATCAGATCCGCAGAAAGGTCAGAAACTTTATCGAGGGCGGAAATATGAAAGTTGGCGAGTTCCAAAAGACCATCGGAGTGTCTTCGGGCGCCTATCAGCAGTTCATGAGCCAAAGGGGTACATATAAGGGCAACGAGTGCGAGACGTACGCCAGAGCCTCTGCCTTCTTTAAGAAGTGCGAGATGCACGGCTTACAAGCCTCCCCACCTAAGAAAGCCAAGAAAGCCAAGAAGGGTGAGGGAAAGAAAGTCTTAGACGTTGGCGATATAGAATTGGAGGGCGAAGATACACAGGAAGTACCAGTGTACGATACATGCGACGAGATCCGCAAGAAGATCCGGGCTCTTCTGCGGAAGCCCGACGTCAGCCAAGCCGCCTTCTGCCAGGCAATATCTAAAGGCTTCCCCGAAGGAGGGCGCAAGGTACAGTCCAGGCAGCTGAATGCTTTTCTCGGCAAGAAAGGATCGATGTCGGGAAACACCAGTCCCGTATTCTATGGCACGTATGTATTCTTGGAGAAACAGCGGGTCAAAGACGGCAAGGCGAAGTCTGAGATGAGACGGGAGATGGAAAATATCCATCCTAACGGGGTGAACACTTCCGAGCCCGAGGACCGGTGGATATGTAGAGGTAACGAGCGTCCCTTTCATGATCAATATGGACGTGTCCGGTTTATTCCGGGTTGATATCCTCTAGGTATGTTTTTAATCCTTGCGGTTGAGATAAAATGCACGTTGTGTCTGGGATAGATTCACAGATGTTATAGGTATCATGTACCACTAGGGTAGAATATGATATATTGAAGAATAACGTGACTTGAAATTGAGTCGACGCTAAATTTATGTATACCTACCTATTCAATAGTGGGATGAAGTGAGTGGCAGGAACCCAGGTCGTCGACTTCTAGTTATCGAGCTGTCATTGACATCGCTGTTGCCCTAATACTGGCCTTGCTCTTTCCTTACTTACCTCACCAGGTTCCCCCTCACCTAAACTAACTGGAAGTACACACGTTTTCCATATTAGTAGCTTCCATGTTGAGGAAGACCATTCGTGGTTTCTTCCTACTTAAATTTACCTATTAGGTAGGTAGGTAGGTACCTACTAGGCAAGGTACCTAGAAAAAGAAACTGTCCTCCACTTCTATGGCCAACAACATTCAACACTTTCTTACAAGAAAACCATTCTTCCTTCTCACGAAAACTACATCATATTTCGTGAACATTGCATTTCATTCGACTGCTCTCACACCTCTACGTATGAATATTGAGTACCTAGGCACCTTAGGTACGTTCAAACTTATGATATGACATGATTTACAGCAACATCCAGTACTGACAACAATTAACCTAGTTACAAGGTTATAATAACAAATCATGACGACAACTAAGTCGATTGCCGAGATCATCAACGGCATGAATGCCGAAGGGTTGCGAGCAGTGATTCTAGCCTCATGCCAGTCCGATAAGACAGAGACGACCTCTAACTCCATCTGGGCCGAATGTTTGGCTATCGACGCCAAAAAGTCAAACTTGCCAGGACCTGCCGAAGACATTGAGAACACCACGGCCAATGTTACGCCCCGTGTTACGCCCCATGTTACCCCGAATGTCGTTCCTAGGCAACACCTCACAAAGATGGCCAGTCTCGGGCAGATGCTTCGAGAGCTCCACAAGGAACTATCTACCCTTGTATACAAAGTTTGTACAGTCCACGACATCCCGATTCCGAGTGCTGCCCTTTCTAGTACGGACGCCGAATTCCTTGATGAGACCGAAAACCCGACCGATCGTCAGCAGGACCTACGACGCTTCACTAGCGGCACTCAAGGCGTGCTATCCCGAGGCAAAGAGGTGTTAGGCCAAGTGCAGGAATGTTTACTTTTCGCAGCGCCGTCCCAATCTTCTACCCCGAAGAAGGTTTCGACATCGTCAGCGACCTGGAGTGGGGTGAATGATCCGAGATGGAACAAGTTCAATAAAAAGTAACTCGCAACATTCCCAGGTAGCTTAAGACGGGAAATATCATGATAGAACGCTATGCTATTAGGCTTGACCGTGTTTAGGTCAATCAGATGACTAAATAAATACCAAACGCAGTTTTGATCGATTCGTCTTAAATTACCTGCAACCTGCATACGGATATGTGATATCTCACTTCCATTCTCGTAGCTAACCCACATATACGGTTCATTATTAATCAGAATAAGACCTTTTTTTTTTTTTCAGAAGTCTTCTCCCGACAATAACTAGCTCAAATACGTATCCGTTCTTTAGCTGTGATTGGTTAGATGATCGTCAAATCAATATTAAACGGATGGGAAGTACTTATAGATACCTAATATTGAAAAAACTACGTTTAGACTAAAAGGTTAGGAATATAAAGTAAGTAACTGCATAATGAATTGTCACGTGGAAAACGTGGATCATAGCCCTTACTAAACCCCTGCTCATACGCTCTTATAAATACGATTTCCCCGGGCTATACTAGCCCGGTAGACCACTCAAAACCTTCAATCTTTTCTCTTGGTTTTGCCGTGACATGAATAAAACGACGAAGGGAAATATGAAATTATGAATACGACGTAACTAGAAGACAAAGAAGCGGCATTAAAGAAAATATAGGTATATTATAATTAAAGAAAACGTCGTAGTTAATGGTTATTAAAACGACTAATACGATGAAAGTAAGATTTATGGTATAGGTTATTAAACTTTAACCTTAGAAAATAAGGACCTACCTACTGTTATGGAATGTGGTGTTCTCGTCTGGAGTCACGTGGTTGCGTATAACTTGTATTTAGACCATGAGCCTTCGGCCACGACCCTTTTCAGGACCATCAGTTTCTTTTGCTTGGATCGTTAGCTTTTAGTATCTATCGATTGCTTTTCCACTGGCCAGTATGTTTTCTCATGTTATCGGTGCCGTTATAGTATATCAGCAGCTATGCTGTCGATATAGCTAGTTCCCCGGTTGCTGAAGCCCTTCTTCAGAACACTACTTATCTATCTGAATCCAGAAATTCATCGGCGAGTTCGTCTTTTTACTTTTTGTCATTGGAAAACTTGCCGTCTTCTTTTTCATCAGCGTTTTCGTCGTTGTCGTGTTTCATTGGCGAATTCGCGGTTCTTTTCATCGGCGAGTTTTCCCCCTTTCTTCAACAAGTCCTAAACCTCAAAGTCGCTTATTTTTAAACACGACGAACAGAAACTTAACAAAAGCTTAACACAATTGTGAAAACTATATTGATATTTACCTCTATCCTACATTGCCCGAGATATCCATCTTGTGATACTTTTCCTCGTGTCACATTTTTTAGACTGCCTATGATGAGGGTCCCGGATCAGAACAATAGGTACCTACCTAGGTTAATGATGGCCATTTGGCGGGTGCTATCTCTTGTTTCTAGTTGCTTAGGGAATAGAGTTGAGATTTATCGGAGCGTCTCCGCATATCCGGGGCGGCCTAAGCCTAGTAACTTCCTCTAAGCTACTCGAAATCGGCGGGCACGCGGCCGATTTAGGAATAGTTTGCCGAGTTACCTAGTAGACATCCTTCCGTACCTCCTTCCAATGTCTGCTTTACCTCCTGGTAGATTACATGCTCATAAATGTCTAACTGATATTTCAAATCACCCACCTACTTCTCACTCACCAACTTATAACCCAGTCCTTCATCACAATCAACAGGAATTCTATCTCTTCCATAGATATTATTACCTATCTCATCTCTTACGATACTGCCTAAGTGGTTTCACAAACAGTTAGCCGTCTTATTTCGTTATCACCTCACCTCTGACTTCTCCGAATTACCTCGAGTTGCCTTAGGTTAAAGGTCATCCAACCTCACATAACCTTCTATCTATCAGCTACGCCTGGGTTAGCACTGCATCAGTAAGTAATTATATCTCCTTGCCATGCCATTATCATCATATCATACATTGTATACCTAGATACATCGTATCTATTACCAACTCTCTACCTACTCTCTACCTACTCATTGCCTACCATATATTCTGGTGCTGTGTCGGAGATGCGATGTGTACCTAGGTGGTGTCGGTAATGGGTATTTAATTATTCATCTACCATTTATATACCTACTTCGCTCCATTCGCGACTACTTGTTATTATTCACACCATTGCCACCGTATCGGTTGCTGCTACTATTGATCGTCAAGTGTATTTCGAGTTAGCTTTTGTTGTATTGCAACCTCATCTGTATTTTTCCGTCATTAAGTTGAAGACGTTTTCTCCTTATTTTTGAAAACTATAATCAGTGACTACCTACCTGTGACGCTAATATTTATTTGCTAACTATGTATTGTGCTAGGAAATGGCACCCAAAAAGGAGCAGAACGCGCGCCAGGGTAACGAAGGAAACGAGGGAGGGAAAGACAAGAAAGCCCCTAAGAAAGATGACAAGATGCCGCCCAAGAACGAGAAAGTGACCAACAAGAAGGAGAAGGTACCAAGCAAGAAGGAGAAAGTATCCAACGAGAGCGAGAAGGTATCCAACAAGAAGGAGAAGGTATCTAGCAAAGAGGAGTCCAGCAAGAAGGAGAAGGCGTCCGGGAACGTTAAGGTGGCCAAAAAGACAGCGCATTCACCTAAGAAGGTACAGCAACCACCTGATTCAGATTCCGACTCCGATTCCGACTCCGATTCAGACTCCAATTCAGACTCCAATTCAGACTCCGACTCTGACACAGAACACGGTACCGAGTCGGCGGTAAAGAATGCTACCGGAGTAGTCAAGAAGGACGACATGTTCGAATGCCGCTACTTGGTCAATGGACGCCCTTGTGGAGCGAGAATGATGAACCAAGCACCCAACATCCGCTCCCATTACTCGAAAAAGCATAAGCAGAAATCTGCTTATAAGCAAAACCAACGAAAAGATATCTCTTGGCCATGCATTTGGGAGGACTGTGTGAATGAGGGCAGGACTTATCATAATTTCCACTCTCTGCTAGGACATGCCAGATCTGTTCATGGAATGAAGGGTATTTCTAAAAAGCTGAAGAGCGACTCAAGGAGTTTGGGAATGAAGATAGCAAGTGAGGCCAAGAAGAAGAAAGCGAAAGAAAATGCAGCAAATAATCTGTCGAATTCTTCTGACGACGCCGAGTATGAGGAAGATGAGGATGATTCACTCTTCGTCGACCCCCCTGACCGTCCCGGAGGTGATCGTGATGACAAAAACCAGCAAGACCGTGACCCTCCTGGTACGGGTGGCAGTCTACCAATCCCCGTTGCTTAAGGCAACGACAACCCTTTACGATACGGAATACACGTTTGCTAGTTTATGATTACCTACCTGCAGTTTTTTCATTTCTTCTTTTCATTTCGGATGTTTCTTTCCCAGTGCGCGACCTGCTCAGTGCTCACCTTGAAGTAAGTTTTCGTTCGTTTCTACATCTTCACACTGTTAACTTTTAACTATTCAACGTCCAACCCTACAATTATAATTCTAACTTTACTGCCCCGACTGGTTTTAGTTGCTCTCAAAAATCTCATCTCAATCGATTCCAAATTCCGAACATGCAGCAACCGATCTCTCGAAAGCTCGTCACCGTGAGACGCATCTCTAACATTTCGCCGATCACAGGATCGCGATACAATGTTGTTACGGTCGACGGATGGAGTGTTGTTGTCAGACGCAGCGAAAGATTCCATAGAGGCCAACTAGTCTTATATTTCGAGGTTGATAGCTTCCTCCCGCACAACCACAACTTCTGGGAGTTTTGTGCCCTCTCCAACGCTACGCTCAACAACGAACCTGGTTATCTGGTCACGACGACAATGATATCTAAACACCTTTCGCAGGGTCTCGTATTTCATCTCGACAAGTTCACCGAGTTTTCAGATTTCTATTCGCGAATGAAGATGTTCTATGGCACGGACGTTGTCGAAAGGGGGATAACGACCATGTCATTCGAAGATATCCTTGGAGTTAAGAAGTGGGATGATATCAGCCAAGGAGGCACCACAGATAGCTTTGGACAGCTACCGATCTTCTTTCCCCAGCCTGGCTGCCAGCGGGCACAGAATTTACCAACTCTTTTCAGAGACTACGGGGAAGAGAGCCATCAAGTTACGGAGAAGTTAGACGGCGTCTCCATGAGTGTCTACGCCGTCGAGAAAAATTCGAAGTGGTGTTCACTCTTGCCGCCTCTCCCTGAAGATTCACAACAGATCGGATCAACTCGTATCGGGGTTTGCAATCGGACCCAGGATCTAATCGAGTCCTCAACATCCTGGTTTTGGAAGACTGCTAAGCAACAACACATAATTGAGAAGATCGGTCAGGTTGGAGAGAACATAGTAGTACAAGGAGAACTTTGCGGTTTCAACATCATGAGAAATACCATCGGATTCGAGCCAGACGAACACGTATTCTTAGTGTTCAACATTTACGACGTTGACAATCAAAAATACCTACGACCGGAAACAGTAACCAGCATCTGCGGCAGGCTTGGATGGAGACACGTACCAATAATTTTCGACAGTATGAAACTGTCTACATTTGCGAATAACATTCACGATCTTCTATCTAAGGCAGAAGGAACCGGGGTGAAGGGCCGGATGAGGGAGGGTTTGGTATTCAAGACTATTGATGCCAAATTTACTTTCAAGGCCATTTCTAACACCTGGCTTCTCGAGACAGGAAAGGATCAAGGCAAGGAGATAGGTGGTTCTCATTAGGCTTTGATTTCGCAATGATTTTCTATTAATTGACGGGGACAGAGCAGATCAGATGAGGTTTCGGAGGATAGTAGTTGAACTGTTCTAAAAGTTGCAGTGCTTTCACTTCGCGATGAATTGAGAGCAATGAATAAATTCCCTAAATTCCCCACCTTCACTATTCCTCTTCTTCGTATTGCAATCAACTGATCTGATTGGCCAGTTAGAAAGTAATGAACTGAACCAACTGGTCGGATTGAAAAGAAAAGTGGAATGCAACGGTGATTGTCTTATCGATAGGGTCTAACCTGATGTGGATCCCCGATCTGAGGGTTTCCGCAGCAACGCTTGGACCACCTGCGGTGGCAAGCATTGGCTGCTGAGATAACCTCAGATCGCACGTAAATCTAAGCTAGTTATGAAACCTAGATCAATCAACAATTTACACACGAGTTTACCCTTACCAGTACAGAATAACGTCTATTATACATAGACGATATTCCGTACAATTAGGAGGCTCGGACGCACACTGATCTAGTAGGGTGCTAAGCGCTGTACTAATTAGCCCCTTAGCCCCTTAGCCCCTTAGCCCCTTAGCTAGTGTAATCTAACCAATTCACACCCTCACGAGGCTCCTTGACTCCACCCACCATTCTCAACATCTGCCTTCTTTAAACAACCTTCCTAACCTTGCCTGTCTCGACCTCGTAGATCCAGCCGCTGATAATCACGTCATCTGGCACTGTAGAGCTATTCCTCAGGTATTCAACGTCTTCTCTGGCGGCATCTTCCAAGTTGCTAAAGGGGAGGAAGTTGAGTGTAGCGATCTCCGCGGCGGCACCAGGACCCAGGTTTTTCTTGACGAGATCGTGAGCGTCCTCGTTAGAAAATGTCAACATGCCGCAGCCAGTATGCTTGATAAGGATGATCTCCTTCGTCCCAAGAAGTTGCTCCGATATGATGATAGACCGCTGACCGTCTCTCGCGCTGCCGCCGGCATTGCGGATAACGTGGGCATCGCCAAGGTCGATACCGAATGCAGCTGCCGGGTCGAGACGAGCGTCCATACAAGTCACTTATTGATAATCAGCTTTATATATCACTTCTTCAAAATGCTACTAATGATATTACATACGAATTAGATAGTGCTTGGCAGGTGGGAGAGCGAGGTCGCCTTTGGTAAAATTGCTGGCATACTCGGCGTTCTTTTCCGCGAGGTTTTTCTGGATCGAGGAAGTCATATCTGTGATTATAATTACCTAGAAGAAGCAGTTGTTAGAGCGATGGGTGATGTTGATTAGGTATTTGATTAGGTATGTTGGTTGCTGGTTATCTCATGAATTAGACATTCATATTTGTTACCTCGACCCAAAGCCGGTAACAGGATTCTTATACTGCCTTTTAGGGGCGGGCAGTAAAGGGATGACGCAATAATAGCTAAAACAGATAGCTTCAGCTTCTGGATAGTCCTCATCTATGAAAGAACCATTTGAGTTATTGATTTCGATAACATATCATATCGCCATATCAATAGTGATCACGTCATCATCTTAGTATTCCAATCTGCGGGGAATGATCGCCGATGTGGCAGAAATAATCAGAAACAATAGGTCGGAACAAAGGCCGACTACAAACGGCAATAATACTATTGATTTATGATACAATCCCGCAATCATGGCGGTAACTAACCCGGGCAGCGGGCAGCCCGGGGATGGTTCCTCATTCACCAGTTGGCATTCATTCTAGTTCAAGTTTGGTCACATTGTATCATTAAGTAGAGGATTCAATGAGAAATCTTCGCCATAAAGAGGGTAGTTTTGTGCCTTGATGATGGTTGTCAGATGCGACTTGGAAAGATTACAGTGTAAAACACTCTGACTAGGCACTGTACATCTCTACTATACACCACCATGAATCAATGTCTGTTGATTAAACAATGAGACACAATAATATATGAGAAACAGTTTGAAATATCCAATTCAAGTATAAAACTTGTCCAGCTAAAATTTAGATAGACTCCACCAAGGTGGATATACTAGGTGTGTACCCTAATCGTAGCGCCGAAAAAAAAATTGAAGAAAAATCTAGCTCTGCTCCGTTTCGATCGGAGGACCTCCGGGTTATGAGCCCGGCGCGCTTCCGCTGCGCCACAGAGCTTTTCTAGCTTCGGTGATATCAGAATCGGATGACAAACGCCGTGTAATTGCGTCCTATGAGTAGACAGATGTGGATCGATGTGTCACCCAACCTCTCGTATTTCTGGTCAATGCTTTCTCAAGGAGATAAAATACGAACATTGAAATTCATAGGCACCGATGAGGATCATACAATAATTAGAGGGAAATGGATAGAAGTTTAACTCATGACAACACCATAGTCACTTAAATATCAAACATGTGTTGACGATGACTACACAACATCACATAGTTAGAAGTTCACTTCTTATCCTTCTTTAGGTGTACTATCTAAGAAGAAACGTAAGATTTGGTATAAAGAGTGTGACATGGGAACAAAGACATGTGGCTGGCAATGCGTCCTTCAAGAGCTTCTACAGTTAGATGTATCAGGTAGATAAAGGGCGCGATAAAATTTACTGTGATTTTTGTTAGATATAGAATCTTTCTATGCATGAAAAGTAGAGAACTAGAACAATTTGGTAACAACCCTATTGTCATCTAGGTACCTGGTAGCTTTGAGGTTTGTACACAATAGTAAGACTATTCATTTTGACAACAGCTTTTGACTTCCAAACAACCAGTCAGTAGCATAGTAAAGAGACAAAGTCATTGTTTAACAACAAATAGAATACAACTGACGGGGCCCTCACTAAGAATATTTCTATATATACAGGTCAACGATGGCATCTCTCCAAATCAGAAAAATCAACAACAACAACTTAAAGTCGACGTTGGATCAATAAATCAAAATTCACGACTAGTAATCTCGAAAATACTTTCTCTCTCTCGTACTTCTACACATACGCAAGAACTCCTTCACCATGTGCAAAACCGTTCGCCAGTCAAACTACAGCTGTGGGCACCAAGTGCTCACCAGCATGGGCAAATCGAAATTCTGTCTCTTTTACCCGCACAACGCCGAGGAATTCCATGTCACAACCATCGCGTACATGGGAAGGGCACAATCAAACCTGTGCTACGAGTGCAAGGTCCGCAAGGAAGCGTTCGCCAAGGGTCTCCGCGGAGCCGAGAAGCACGAGTACATTCGCACCACGTATGCGAAGAGCCACGAGGCGAGGTCGAAGCAGAGCGCGAGGGATGCCATTTCCACTGCAAAGAAGAGCCGTAAATGCGACCTTACCGCGGAGAAGATCGCCAAGCTGAACGAGACCGCTCGTGCTCAGGTCAAGTACTACGTGCAGGGTAAACAGGCACAGGACACGAACGGGAGGGCCATTCTGCTCAAGACCATTCTCCAGATGCCCGACATCATCGACCGCAAGGTGCTTGTCGAGCTGTTTGGCTCTTACATCGTCTGGGACAAGAAGAATGGTGTGTGGAAGGGATTGCCCTCCGCCGACAGAGCCGTGCTTATGTCTATTGCTCGACGGGCGGGCATGAGCAAGACTTTGGAAGATGGATTCAAGGCACAGAAGCCTATCGAGGTGAAGTGAGAAAACAGAGACGAAGCGATACCTGTCAGCAGGAGTAGTTCAAGCTATCGTTAGCTAGCAGATTGCGAGAGCCGAGTTTAATCCATATGAGAGGGTGAACCTTAGTTTAGTTTTACGACACGTTAGTTTTGCGATCCGTTCGTTGGAGTTGGTCTGTTATGTTTACTCATTACCTAAATAAGACTATTGTTTACAATCATATCAGCATTGACGGCGATGTATAAGTGAGCCAGTATGAAATCTGCATTTAGGGGTATAATGTTATTATGAATAGTTAACTAGTAAATGTATGTATGATATGTGTATGTACGTGAGGTAAATTAGCTTAGAAATTACTGTCACAAGCTTTTGTGTATCTCCTTAGCTCTAGTAGGGCCATGTCTCTCAAACCCTTAAGAGCGACGCATCTTTTAAGATTCTCTCTTCAGCTCAACTTTGAATGTCCTAAGGTTCACACTCTGCGCCGACCCATCACCCTCTAGCTCGAAGATAAACTCGTCTATCGATCGAAATCCATAGGTGAGTCTATCCATGGACCCCCATGTATGGCAACTTGCATCAGGCCAGAACGAGTTTGCCTCCTTTGTGGCGAGTTGCTCAGGGGTTCCGATATCGAAGACGGCCCTCCACGCAGTGTGGCATCCCGAGCCTAAGTTCGTAGGATATAGTCGGACAGAGACGGCTCGACCTGCCGGGCTGCTTGACAACGCCGTGAACTTGCCGTAGTTCTTGATGATATCGACGTCACGGACAACCCAGTTAGACACGGCGAAACCCGGAGCATCGTCGAGAGAAAGTGTAATGGTCGAGTTTGTAGTAGCATCCGCATAGGTGCCGCCGAACTTTGGCATAGCCTCTGCCTTGCTAGCGTCCTCGACAGCAGGAAGCAGGCCTTGGACGATCTTCGAAAGAGCCAAATCGACTAGGTCAGCATTGGATTGCGGTCCACCCGAGAGGATCGTAATAACAAGGTCGTAATCCGGCACTAAGCATAACTGGTTGTTATAAGAAGCTAAATTTCCAGCTTTGCAATAGAATTCGATGAGGCGCTTATCCTTTGTAACAGTGTTAGACCGGAGGATCTCCCAGGGCCCTCCCAAAAGGAGGCCGGACGACGAAGTCGATGTCAATGGCTTCATCCACTTCCTCGTCTTAGCCGATTCCAGTACGGTATGCTTGAGAATACCAGTGCCAAAGGAAAGTAGATCAACAGTGTTTGAGTAGAAACCACCGGCCCTGCCTACTGTTAGCCTTATATATTATATAGGTACCTAATTGATATCGCGACTCACATGTCCTCATATCCTAAGGTGCTTCCCCACCAAGTCTCATTCACCGGAATAAAACCCCACGAGTTCTTCTTCGGGCCATTGAATATAGTAGTGTTCGTCATGGAAAGAGGATGGAAGATGGATTGCTTTACATAGTTTTCATAGGTCATGTTGGTGATTGCTTCGACAGCAAAGCCGAGAATGACGCTCGCAACGTTGGAGTAGACCGGGTTCGTGAACGTAGCATATACTGGATGACGTTTTCCGAAATCACGGAAGAACTCTGTTCTGTTGCACGCTGGAAGGCCGAGGACTCCAGCACATCCAGTTTTAGACGTCTCATCCAACTTGGGCAAACCAACTTGAGTCCAGTCTGTCGGAATGGTAGCTAGGTCATTGACCACTAAGATTGTTTAGCAAGATTATAAATAAGGACTGCTAAGTTCACTCACGATCCGTCCCGATACCGCTCATATGCGAAGCAAGTGCACCAAGAGTCACCTCGTTCCACCTAACAGTCGTAATGTCACTAATTTCGTCTGTCTCTCCTTTAAGTTCGAGTAACTCAGGGACATATTTCGTGATGAGATCATCCATCTTTACTTGGTTCTGCTGCAAAATAGAGAGGACTGCAAATATCTTGGAAATGCTCCCAAGTCGGTAGACCGTCTGTGAGTCAATAACGGAAGTTCCGTTAGGGTTAAGAAGCGCGGGTGTGTGATGGAGCTCTAGTAGCGGAGAGGCCTCATGTATGGACTTGACTGCGATCGAGATGCCGGTAGTGTTAAGTTCGGCAGTGATGTTTTGGAAAGCGTCCGCAACATTACGTATAGCTAATTGGACCGGCTCGTGTGCTGCGGGATTCGTCGGAGCAGGTAGGACTGGCCCTAAAGGAGGACAATGTCCATTGAGAGCAGCTAGAGCGACATTGCCAGCTGCAAGCGCAACGAAGACTTTCGTTAAGGGGTTGTGACGAAACAACATCTTGAATATAACAGTAGCCTAAGCAGAACAAGAATCTTGACAAGTTGTCATTCAGTCGATATAGATAGGGCGTGGATCACCTCTATATATCTCCATTGCTTTATTCATCTCCCCCATAGGAATTCATTAGAATTAGGCATTGCTAATCTGTAACATAGAGCTCATTAAACTCCCGAGATGGAGCTAAGTGCGAGCTGCTCTCGTCGATAACTCAGCCACTGGTTGTAAGGAATCATGATACAGCCTTACAATGATGAATAGCTGAGAGTAGGTAGGTAGGTAGGAGACGAGGAGACGAAGGAAGAAGCTAAAAATCTTAAAATATAATTTGCACTGCCTAAGTGGTCGAAGTTGCGGTTTATTTGGTTCGTTGATTGGTCGGATCGGTCTTTGGCCCCATGGGATCATCAGCTCTGCCGGAACAGGGGCTCGGACTTGGCCCCGTCGATTAGGTACCACTCCTACGCTGCCATGATAATGGTATATAGATGCAAGGGGACCATCAGCCGCAGCAATAGGCAAGGCTAATAAAGCAGGTATAGATTCTGTTCGGACAGCTCAGTGCCTTCAGATTCGATGCGGCACGGCAGCTCTTGGTTCTCACGCATAATTTAAAAACGTCTCACGGAGACCGCGAGATGATTGGGATATTTTCATATCTCTTTCTGATGTCGCATTTCGACGTATTAATGATATATTTCCCATCAGCATAATTCCAGGTCATTTGCTTTTGGAATCATTCATCTTCCGTTAAGTTGAACAACATGGACTTTTCAAACCGGCATTGCCTGCATAGGTAGAATATATGTAGTATGAAGAAGTATCAGGTAGGTAGGTAGGTAGGTAAAAACAAAACTGGTGAGAGATACTGAGAATGAATGGTTAGGTGTAAATACAGTGCGACATCGGATTTATGATTTCCCAAAGTTACAATGAATTGTACTTCGTACTACTCTAATGGACAGCAAAATGACGTATTACTTGCTAAAGTTGCAGTGACAACCCACCAGGGGCTACAGCTTCCCGCACTGTATTCTGCAATGCTAATAATAGCTGATCGATAAGGTTCTGGACCCTGGGGAATTTGTGGAATTTCTTCAACTTGGCCTTTTTATCTTTTTATCTTTTTATCTTTCAATCTTTCAATCTCATTATCTGTCGTCTCCATAACTTCTAACAATACCGACGAATAGATACACGATCGCTAACACGTCGACCCAATCAAGACGCTCAGAAGTCTTTTGTTTCCGATGAGCTTGTATTCCACAGGCTAATAAATATAGAGAGAATGGGCTTGCCGAAAACGACGTGGTCTCCCTAATGCCGGAATTAATCGCACGAGACGAAAGTGAAGGCGGGTTTGCCAACGACAGCCGCAATAATGAAAATCTCACGAGCTCGCAGAAGGAGTTGGTTGATGATAGGTGCGGGAGAAGTTTAGAGAGGGAGAAGCAGTATCGAGATACTTCTATAGTCAAAACAGAAAAATATCCAACACCGTCAACCGATCCTTTTCCTACTCTCGAAATCACCTCCTCGACGCCAGTCACGCCAAAACTTGAGGGACGCGAATCAGGCTTTGATATAAGTAACACGAACGAGAGGGCGGTGATCAACGGTAGTAGACATATAAATTCATTAGACGAGGCATTTAGCTACAGCAATAGCAACTATAATAGCCATGGCAACGGCAATGTCAAGGGACACACTTATTCGTCCGTTACAACCCCTAGTATTGCAGACAAATCTGTCTCTAACCGACCTACCGATTCCGTTGCCAAGCCACGTACGCAGTCAACTTCAAAATCAGCTACGAAGAAGGCAAGCCATGAGAGTGTTAGGAAGCTCTCTGCCTCTCAGATGCAAGCGTTAACCTCGTCGCCCGACTCACTACCTATCGCCGTAGTTCCTCAGCGCAAACCCAACGGCACCGAGTACCCCATGTCTGCCGGCGCTGCTGAGTCGGGATCTCGTCCGTCGATGGCCGAGCAACTCCGAAACGGCCCTCACACGCCCGTGGCAGAAAAGGATACGCCCGTGCCAGCTTATAACGATGCCCCTAGAACGGCAGCCGACTTTAGACGACCTCCAGCATCGCTACGAACACTGTCCACTCCTCCTATTAACAGGAGATCTTCCACCGGCCCCATTACAACCGAGTCAAATGCTACGAGACGAAATTCCTTCAACCCTCTCCCTCGACCACCACCCCTGAACCTCTCCTTTGTTGCGCCGAAACCTCCCATGCCACCTCCTAAAACAGACCGAGCCGATCCGTCGCCACCATCTCCTATACTTCCAGTCATACCACTCCCGCCCATGTCACTCCCTACTCATCTTCAGCTCGAACTTGCCGGCCAACGACCGAGTCCCCTCTATATTCACCATTCTCAATCCACTGATACGCCGTACGAATCTAGTGCGGTCAAGTTTGAGAGGCTGTTGAATTCTCTGCTCCTACCACCATACCTCGAGCGTATCCTTACCTTTGGTACATTAGCATGTCTCGACGCGTGGTTGTATACCTTCACCATATTACCTATGAGATTTCTCATTGCCCTCGGCGTACTTTTGAAGTGGTGGGCGTACATGATATGGAAGGAAGTCAAATGGGTTGTCGGTTATGTATGGCAAGGTACTTGGCGTCTATGGCAGAGAGGGAAGAGAGGACGAGCTCTATCGCGGCACCGGTCAGATAGCAGTCATGCTGCCAGCGAGTCTGAGAGAAGCCAGAGCCGGGCGAGTGAAAATCACTCTGCTACTCACCAGAACGGGGCTACGCGGCATCGCACTGCGTCTGAAGTTTCAGGCATGTCTGTCCAAGAGAACTCTCGGTTAAATGGAAATGGTGTCTTCCATCCTCCAAAGCACCCCATATCTAGACCCGGAGGATATCGTCATCGTCGCACGAAATCTATACCGTCCAATTTGACATCTTATCACAAGGCCGATCTCCTCCAAGGTTTTATCCTCATCTGCAGCGCCATGGCACTGATGAACCTAGACGCCAGTCGAATGTATCACGTTATTCGTGCCCAGTCCTCAATGAAGCTATATGTCATCTATAACATCCTTGAGGTCGGGGATCGGCTTCTCTCGGCTGTCGGTCAAGACATCCTAGAGTGTCTCTTCAGCTCCGAGACCCTTTCCAGGAACAGCTCTGGGCGATCTAAGGTCCTCTTACCCTTCGGGATGTTCATTCTCTCACTGGTATACAATGTTATCCATACGATGTGTCTGTTCTACCAGGTTATCACTCTAAATGTTGCCGTGAACTCATACTCGAACTCTCTCCTCACTCTCCTGATATCCAACCAATTCGTCGAGATCAAGGGAAGCGTGTTCAAGAGAATCGAAAAAGAGAACTTATTTCAGCTGACTTGTTCAGACATTGTTGAACGATTTCAGCTATGGATTATTCTGTTGATCATAGCTATGAGGAACGTTGTCGAGGTAGGCGGTCTCTCCGTAGTAGGAGCCGGGAGTGAACTAGACGGTGGCGCTGCGAAACCCGGCCCGGTCCATACCAGCTCGAGCATCCCTAACAGCTTCACTGTACTGCCCTCATGGATCCTCTCTGGCGAGGTGCTTTCTCCCTTCCTCGTCGTCATAGGCATTGAGATGATGGTCGATTGGATCAAGCATGCATATATCAACAAATTCAACAACGTTAAACCAAAGCTTTACAACAGGATGTTAGATATCCTCTGCAAGGATTATTACACAAATGTAAGTTAAATTCACCAAGGCAGGCTTTTAGGATCAAATACTTACGGTATATCTATGCAGGCATTTTCTGCGCCTTCGTTGACAAGGCGGTTGGGTTTGCCAGTTTTGCCATTATCATGCCTCTTCATCCGGGCTTCCGTTCAGGTCTATCACATGTTTCTCGCCACACACCTTAGTCCCCCAATACCAACTTCGACCACCGAGCTTTCGGTTGAATCATCAACTCCATCTTCGCCTGCTATGATTGCCGCACTAGAGCATCTTGACACGCTGCTCAGGAACGCTCTTGGCCGAGCAGTATATGGTTATCCATATGAATCTCCACACGTCCGGCCATTCTGGACCTTCTCTTCTGACGACGCAATTGCATTGCTGACAATGGTGATTTTCTTCTTTCTCGCGTGGGTTGTGCTTCTTATCGTAAAGCTCCTTCTGGGCATGGCTTTACTCCACTATTCTAGGGAGCGATACGCTGCCATGAAGCTCAAGGAGCACGCGGTAGCTACTGGTAAGGCAGAATATGAGAACTTCTCTCAGCCTGGCAAGCGCATTGGGTCATGGGGAGCGGTTGAAATTGGGGATGATCGAAGAAAGTTGATTTACGAGGACGATAAGGAAGGGTTAAAGAAGATGCGAGAACGAGAGAGAAAGACGGAGGAAAAGTTTAAGGAGAAAGGTGACGACGGGCTATCTAAGGTGGTGAGGTACGAGATGGTGGCGAAGCGGATATGGTGAAGACGCTATTACGATTCAGCTTCGTTTTGCTCAAGGTATGGCGTCAACGTCCATAGGACTAACCACTGCATTATATTTCGCATTGTATGGCGTCTAGCATAGTTCTTGAGCGTTCAAGAGCATTTTAATACCATTGGGCTGTTGGTGCCGTTGTAGCTACTAGGTACTCTACGGCATTGGTAATCTCGTCTCGCCTATCCTCCACGGTGCCAGTTTTTGTTTCTCATACACATCTCGTTAGCCAGCTCTATTCAAGTACGCGTGCTTAATGCAAGACCTTGAAGAATGCAAGGCCGGAAAAGAATCTCAAGAATAACAGTCATCCATGCTCGCCTTAATATAATAATCCATATGCTATGCTCCAAACTCCGGTATCCTTCGCTCGCTAATGCATGTATGCATAAAGTTTCCCATCCATAAAATGTGTATCGTAGTAGGTAGATGAATCATTCAAGCGCGAAAAACACCAAATCGTATGCACCGAATCGTCTCATCAGCATGGCCAACTGGAGGCATGCCGGCTTCCTCTATCTCATCCACTTCGGTTCGCCAAGAGGTCCCCGTCAGCTTACCGACTTCATCCCATAACTCTTGCCAGCTTGTAGCATTGTGCAGAAACTGCTTAGTTCTCTTGTCCCCTTCCCTGTCACCGGGCGTCGTCGTCCCGACCTGTCGCCCAAAAATCATGACGTCTGGGTCGTTAGGGTTGAGAAACTGCACCATCCGCTGGGCTGCCCGTATTTGCTTCTCCCACGTGAAGAGGTGGAAGAAGCTGGTCGCATGGATAATACTCATTTTTCCATCGAGTATTTCAAGGCTTCTACCACCATCACTACTCTCGCTACCCAGGCTGAGCACATCGCCTGCTACGAAGGTGGCCTTAAACTTGTCACGATCTTTGAACAGGTCGTACCCAGCCTCAAGAAATCGGGGCTCCAAATCCGTACCGAAAAGTCTCGAAGAATCGACGCCATCAAATGCGAGCTGCCGCAATACCTGTCCTACGCAACAGCCCACATCAAGAAAGCTAGCTGCAGATTTGGGCGCAAGTAGTCGATTTAACACTATCTGATACCGGAGATCTAGGGTGAACTTGAGGGAGAGAAAGCGGAAGTGGCCAACACAGACATAAGGGTAGATTTCCCACAAGCGATCTCGCTGATATAATATGTTAATACCATCTATCTCGAGTTAAGAGGGGAAGTGGGAGGGAGAGAAGGTTATACGCACTATCTCTAGAATATGCTGGTCGATATCTCTAGGGCGAATGCCACTGTACTTTTCTAGAAAACTCCTAATCGGCTCAATATCCGAGGGAATTTCTTCGACGTAGACCTTTCCCTTCAAGATAAAGTCTAGGGATCTGTCGGGACGGTGTTTGCTCCTCGTTTTAGTGTCTTCGGCTGGTACCGCGCAACGACTGTACCGTCGAAAACGCACGAGCAGTTTCTGCATACCGTCTAACGACGGGACGAGAAAAGATTGCAAATCCCTTCTCCTCTCCTCGATTGCCCCAGACTTGGAAATATTTAGTGGTCTATATTGATTTGATTGTCGAGAGGTACCAGGCCGGCTTCAAGTCTTTGGGACATTCACTTTCCCTTCCTGTAGGATGGGATTTCCTTGCAATTAATGGCGGATATGTGACCTGGGACATTGGTGACTTTTGCAACAATATCACTCGTTGGCGACTTTTTTATTAGAAAGAGCGAGGGATGTTACGGATATAATAGATATTTCGCTCACGTCTCGGTGTGTTGTCCGATGCTACACAAGTCTTAAGCACTCCACACCTAACGAATGGCACATGCGGGTGCTAAGAAGATGGTGTGAAGAAGGACAAACGTGCCAATCGAGTTGCAAGGTGAGGCATCGACATGTACAGATATAGAATATGGCGTTTGTTGTACGACCTTCTAATAAGCCGAACCAACCTATAAGGAGCAAGGATCGTGATATCGAACGCTAAGACCTTCCATGTCTTGTCTGGCGCCCTATTTCCTTTTATGAACTTTCTCCAGTAGACCGAAAAACGAAAGCACGCAAGAACGCAAGAACACAAGAACGCAAGATACAATATCGATAGTTACTAACATCAAATAAAGAAGGTGTATGCAGGTAGGTAGGTATTTATGTATTGGAGATGGCTAGCGCGTCGAATTCGCAAGGCTGGAAAATTGACTACTCTCACGAATGGAGCCGCTAACGGGACGGGTCGCGGAAAGGAAATCGAAGAATATTTAAAGGCCGGAGGAAAATAACGAATTCTTGGTTTTCATTGACACGGTAGCATTCGGTTTTAAAGCCAGGAATCAAAGTGCGTAAGTGATTTATAATATATGAATCCATCATCCATCCAATCCTACCATCTTCAAATGTCATAACAAATCCTAGAACGTTTTAAAAAGGTAAGAATGTCACATGTCTACCTATGTACCTACCTACCTACCTACCTAGGTAGTAAGATTTCCCCATTTAGAAGTCTGACACTACCGACCCTTACCCCTGAACCCGGTGTGCAGATCGGACGGGGAGGCAGGGTCCTGCAATGAACCCCGAAGAAACGAAACAGAGGCAATTGCGAAATGATATTATTCAGTCTCCAGCGCCGCTAAGGAGAACATTCCGGCTCAGCCCCAGAATAAGCCAAGATCTAACTAAAAATGAGCTTTCCTTCCTGTTGGTTACCTCTCGGCTTGGCATATCCAAAGACTACCTAGTAGACTCGGAATGATAACCGAAAAGTGATATGTTATAACCAACATTCCGAACTCCGGAAAGGCAGTTAACCTAAGATCTCGTTGTTCCAAGTTCCAAGGCATGTAGATCCTCTTATAACTCCATAAATTTATTTAGGAAGATTGACGAAGACGTAGCCGACATGACTAGATCTAGGTGTTCTGCAAGACTTCAAATAACCTCGAAATATTTGATATTTAGTACTATCTAGTTAGTTATATGTACGTATGTGCCTTTTCTAAATAATGACAATAAATCTCGCTCGTTGTTTAGATAGGTACCTATTCAACTGCTCTCCACCTCTGCTCCAGCTGTCCTACCAACATTATCGTACCGCCGTTAACCGCGCCGGAACCCACCGCCATGGCCTGTTGGCCGTACATGGCGCCCTGTAAGAGATTCATGTTCGCGTAGCCATACCCAACTCCTGCCGCGCCGTACGTATGCGAAGATCCCATTGTGATGTCCTGAAGCATGCCGGCCTGGTTGTAGAATGTGCTCGTCACGTTAAGGAACTTCTGCTGGTTCAGCGCCATCTTAGCCCGAAACAGCATCATTCGCATCTGCGGCACCGTCTCCGCCCATACGAGCCGTCGCTGCACCGAATAAGCGAGCAGTGGTCCCGGATTGGGTGACGGTGCCTCGCTACACTCCTTATACAGGTTACGCATGCGCGGACTATACATTTCGCACATCGCGGTCGTCTCTAGCAGCGTATTTTTCAGGTCCATCCTCGCTGCTAGTTGGGAATGTCGTGCGAATTCATGATAGCACTCGGGACAGATTGTGCAGTTCGTCCACCCGTACCAGTGCCTTCCCTTCGCATCCTCGTCGCGGGGACATACTGGCATGGAAGCATACACCGAGGCAAATTCGCTAAAGGACCTTGAGTCAAGCGTATAATACATTTCCAGAAGCTGCTGCATGAACTGTCTAAAGCGAGTGTGCGCGACGCTGAAGCAGCACCGCCATTTAGCACCGGCGGGTTGCGCGTCACGCTTCCGCACGAAGAACTGCGACACGTTGAGGGGCTCTGCGATAGCCACGTAGCAGCGAGCACAGATGCCGAAGTTAAGCGGGTCCGAAGGCAGCGAGTACCAGACACCATCCTCGATGCCGTCGTCCTCGCAGAACTTCTCGTTGGCGACCTTGCTCACAGCCGTCCAGAACGACTCGAAGTTCTTAGTCTCGTGCGCACGCGACATGGCGATCCTGATGCTAAATATGCCCATGCCGCACAGGACGTACTTGTCGGACGCTTTCGTGTAACTCTCTGCTACCTCCCACTTCGACTCCTCTCCGGTGTGGATCACTTGGTCGCAGTAGCATCCCGCGCAGAGGACAAGCCCCTCGGGTCCAGCTTTAGGGACGAACCAATTTTTGCCGTAGGTTAAGGCCTTGCCGCGCCCCGGACAGGCTTTTATGGACATCCGGGCTTTCGTTTCATTAACGAAGCCGGCCCAGTCGTTGAGTTTGCCCCTAGCTTCGTACTCCTTTTCGATGAAAGGAACGGCGAGGTCGCAGGCCCAGGTGTCACCTTCTGGCTGTGGCGGTGCAGGCTCGAAGTTGGCGGAGAAGTCGTTGGTTAGTATATGGTCCTCGTAACACGCCTGGCATGTTACAAAACCTGGGATCGCATCTGATTTTGCCCTGTACCACTTAATACCGACGCTTCCCTTAACGCCCTCTATCCCCTTACAAGCTGGAATCTGTGGGCGCGTGCACATCCACCCTACGGCCGACTCGAGTGAACCCTTTACGATCGCCTCTTTGAACAAGTAGTCCCGCATCCTGGGTTTGCTAAATCGGCATGCTCGCGGCTTGCCGTCGTCAAACCGCTTGCTTTTAAAGGAGTCCCTAAACTTAGTTCCATATATGTGGTCGACGTAACATCTCGAACAGACCAGAAATTCTGGCGCGTCCGGGTACCAGTACCAATCCGTTACGAAGGTAAGCGGGCTGTCAATGCAAGAGGTGACCGCTGGTGGCATTGGTACCGGGGATTCGGCATGCGTGTCTTTGGGTTTGTATTCCGTAGGCAACTCATAGATCTTGCTGCCCGGCGGGGACACTCTGGGGCCGGGAGAAAGCGATGCGGGGACATTTGATAGGTGAGTCTGACTAGAGTATACCGCTTGAGTGGTTTGGTAGGAAGCGGGAGATTGTGAGTATGTCACTGGTGGGTCAACTATCCCTAAAGACTGGAAATGAGTCTCTAGATCCTTGCGCGGTGGCGATGAGTTTGGGGATGGAGACGGGGATGGGACATAAGGAGCATAAGGCGATAGTTGACCGGGTGGCTGAGGACTCGATACCGAGATATAAGATGGCGATGGTGGAATTGAGGAGCTTGATGGCTCTTCTGGGAGTTGATTATTAGAAGTCTCTTTCAAAGGCGTATATATAGGTGGTGAATAGGGAGTTCCTCCCGGAGAAATCTTATGGGGAGCGCTTGGTGTTGCGGATGGATGGGTTGGCGTGTATGATTTATAACCACTAGCAGGACTCTGTGAAATAGGTTGATGTGGTGAGAATGAAGGCTTATAATGTGGGCTCGAGTAGCCGGTATTCCGGGGAGGAGGTCCTGGGGAAGGGGGAGGGAATGTTGTCGAAGTATTAGGACTCTGTGATCCTGAACTCAGGGGCGAAGGCGGCCCGGATATATTAGGCTGAGGATATGGAGATACCGGAGAGTTAGGTAAGCCCGGTGTGATTATTCCCGGAGGCGGCCCCGGGGGAGGAGGTGGGATAGTGAAGTTCAAAGGAGGATGTAAGCTCGGGCTAGATAGCCTACTAGCGTTCTCGTATCCAGGGGGTCTCGGGGGAATCGGCGGGGGCTGAGGATCCGGTAGATAACCCGAGTCTCGGGGAGGAGGTCCAGGTGGAGGGGGTGGATAGTTCCAGTTTGGGTATCCTGTAGGAGACGGGGTAAGATTGCCAGTCGGCTTAGGGTTCCGGGGCGGGAGCGGCGGTGGGTTGTTAGGTCCGTAATAAGACATTTCGGCCTCTTCACTTGATTTTCGATGCCTTACCACTCTCTCCGATATGGTCCGACTCAGCTGATTGAGCTAAAGAAGATTTTCGAAGCTTAGGTATGATATATCTTTCATAGCGATGCAACCATACTTCGAGTTTCTTACCAACAATACCTACAGTCCTGCACTCTAATCTACTAGATGGTATAGGAGATGGTAAACGGACTGGATAAGATTCAACCTATCCCGTAAATGAGTGCGAGGTATATTTTTTTTTTTTCAATTTTCTTGCCCGAGGAGCAGTGCGGCTCGAAATAGTTTCAGCTGAGCTACACTAAATAGAAGTCCACGGCAGCCGCCCCAATACTATCGGCTTGGCACAAGTGGTCCGTAATGAAGGCTTACACAGCAGACGTACGAAGTTCGATGCAAAGCCACCCGCTAGGCTTCAGCTCGGGCTCATCCCTAGCGTCTGGATTACGTATCGCGCGAGTCCATAGAACTGTTTCTCATGTTTCTCATGTTTCCCATCGCCTTGCTTTGGCTGAATCTCACGTGTTTACTATAGGTCCCGCTCTATTTCCGAAGTTGACTACGTATTTTACACGGCAGGATGCCCACCTTAAGCTTACCGATTGACTTAGCAAATTTCATACGACGTTGAATAGGCTCGGATTACGTGGTGTCTTTGCTGATAGGAGGCGCGGATTTAGACCGTTTGAGTTTCTAGTAGCGACCGCCGTCTGATAGTTTTGGCAGAAGCTTCTATACCTACCTACCTACGCATACTACGGATTTTAGTTTTGGGGTTGACTGGTAATAAACGTTGGTTGAAAGCTGACGAGGTTGTGTGGGATATGAGATGAACGTGCTTAGCACCTTGGACCGAAGTAAACATGGCCTTCATTGAAACTAAAGGAACATGGTTATTCCATTCTAAATATTATATATAATGGTTTTCCTGTCATTGTATTGATTAGAAAAGAGTTACCATGATAGGCCACAATTTTCCATCCAGACGATACTTAAAAGGTTTATGAACTGATGACCATTATTATAAATGACCTGTCAATATCATTTGGGACGATGCTTCGTATCTCAGTAAGCTAGGGTTCTGCATTTCAAAATACGTATTTTGTATATACGTATTTTGTATTGTATAATACCGTATAATGATTTACTATACGTATAACGGGTCGGAAAAACCACCCGGCCCCACATATATATCGGTGGGTATGCAATATTTTGGGAGATATACACCTATTAAAGGAACACTTTTATTCGATCATTTCAACCATTATTTCAACCACCATTTCAACCACTTACACCTTTTCTATTAACCCGATCGCATTAAAAAAAGATAAAAATAATAATAAATAAAATAAATAATAAACGTTATATGAGAAAGAAAATAAATAATATTATCTAATAAATACAACGTGGTGGTGGTGTAAAATCTATTATACGTGGTTATACAAGTCAAAATACATGGTTTATATGTGTATAATGGTATAATGCACGTATTGCATTTAAATACCGTATTTTGATTCAAAATACGTATTTTGCAGACCCCTACAGTAAGCTGTTGGCCTATGGCGGAACAGTGTTAACCGTCGCGTCATCCGAAAATCTGATTTGTTCTCACTGTTATTGGGCAGCGGAGATTCCAGCAAATGCAGGTCTGCAAAGTGATTGCAACTCTTGAGAATATTTTGGGTGTTGTTCTTTAATGTTCTCCAACGGCGCCTCTATGCATCGAGATGCTAACCAGGTGTAGAGATCGTCACTTGATTGGCGGAGGCGCTTTTCCACGCATGGCTAGAACGAGGGGTCCTTCCCGGGACCATGATGGCCGGGTCTCTACTACTGTAGGTGTGTAAGCTACTTACTGTAGGTATGATGATGATGCATGAACGGCTATCTCTTTATTGCGTGATTTCAGCGTGTTCGATATGGACCTCGGGACGGAGGGAAGGCAAAAGGGGCAATACTAAATCGGCACACGGTCTGATGAATAACCTTAGAAAGTAGAAATTTTGTATTCATGCGTTCATAGGAGCCTCACGGTCACGCCGGGAGGGGTCATTTGAGGCCGTTTATCTATTCGGATTCGGCGGTGAAGACATACAGTAAGGCTAGCATCTTCGGAACTAGCACTGGTGTGGCCTAACCCTGATCTACCTAGGTAGGTAGGCCGGCAATCTGGCGGTTTCGGGGATGCTTGGAATTTTCATCAATAGACGAATTTCATCCCACGGGAAATGCATGCGTGACAGGCACCCCTCAATAGTAGGTAGTCTGTTTGTGCGGGAGGTGCAGAGGGTGCGACAGTAGAGACCGGTATTAGTTATTACTGTACTCGGACGGATTCAAATGTCTTGGCTAGACGAATACTTGCTATTTCTAAGATTTCTAAGATTTCTAAGATTTCTAGGAGGGAATCACAGCAACTGACACGCCGTAACGGTGCTTCCGACCTACATGTATGTACGTACGTAGTAAGGAGCATACATACCTCGGTAGATATCTATGTATACATCCCGAACATACGGAGCTGTGATATTTAAACCATCTCCCATACGTCTTTCACACCTCGCGGAATAGTTATATCACATTATGATCGATATGCATGGCGCTCGAGCGACGTCGGGTTTCTCCTCCCGCGCAAGGCACGGCAAAGGAAGGCATATGCGGGTGTTGGCATGCACTCGTAAATAGTGCCACTAGACTCCAAATCTTCAGTCAGACATACACATCCATATACCCATCCCTCAGTGATAGATACCATAGATAGGTACCTACCTACTAGGTATGTAGGTATGTATATGAGACTGAGGAATGGTAATGGTATGCTTAAGGACTAAATACCTTAGATATGCGGGGCGAAGGAGAGAAAGGATAAAGGAAGGGAAGGAGAAAAAAAAAGGAGAAAAAAAGGAAAGGAGAAAAGTTCCCCTTCAAGTTCCAACACTGACATGGACCTTTTGTCTTCTGCCTAGTACTAGGTATAATATGCGTGATGATCACGAAGATAGTCAGTCAGTTAGTCCAACCAGTCCAGCCTCGTGGAAGAAAAGTACCTAGAGGTAGGGATGAAAATTGAAAAGACAAAGAAATAAGAAGAAAAGGGTACATCCCCATACAAATATAGGTCAAGTATGTACCTACATAAGATAATATACATAATATTATTGAAGGGATGAAAAGGGGATGCATATTATTATGTTATTAGTGTGTTATTATGAAATTTGGGATCATCTGAACTTTTGTTGTCACTTTCCCCAAGAACGGAAACCAGGTGGTACTTTGTGAATGGCTGTGGGGTCGAATAAGATGCACGTTATTTTGGGGTAAGCACCAGTTCATTTGTTTTTATGTTAAGACTCTACTAGGTACATAGTCTCGAGTCAGTATGTATTTAAAAGGTGTGCATACCCGAGTATGGCATTAATCAGTACGGTATTTGCCAATTACTTACTGTATAGAGATTTGTAAGTTTGCCTTTAGCGAAGTTTTACATAATCGCCACCTCGACGGTAACTGCCCTCGGCTGAAGGTTTTGCTACACTAGTACTTATTGCGGGTACTGTGCCTCAGTTCCAAGGGTCAAAAGTACGAGGTACATATGTACATCTATTACATGCCCTTAGGCAGGCGCGCCTATGTTGAATGGTACGTGCGTTGGGATAGCGCGCCTCAGCGAGGTTGGATGTACCTAAAACTGCTAAACACGGGGAAGGATCCAATTGCACTGGTAAACTGTATGCTGCGTGTATGTTGTACCTTCCGTGAGAGATGTACAGTAGATGTACCTAGGAAGTTGCTAGTGCCTTAGCCAGCCTAGGCCATTCCCGACGTCTCCCCTCCTTGAATTCTGAACATGATTGCCGTTTTGTCATTTACAACCAAAAACCTTCCCGCCAAATCGCCCAAATCGCTAACTCGTCAACCCCCGTCAAACACCAAAATTCTATCAACCCCCGTTTGTGTACATACTCGTGTCCAAAGCAACCTCGCGATATGGTATCCAAGACCACTCTTATTCTCGAACTACTATTCTAAGGTGTAAAAAGAAGAAGAAGAATAAAAACAAGGAAAACGTCACGACAACCTTCGAGAATAGAGAATACGCGGCCACGCCCTATTCGAAGTACGGGTTCTTTAGTTTCTCTCTACTTCATCCCTTCATTCTTCCTTGCTTGCCTACTTAGGAAACCGCCCTCTTTCAACAATAGAACGTCGACTCCATTCTCCAATCCTCGATTCTTCAGTGATATAATCCTTCAACTCGCTTGCAACATCAATCGACGGTATTCTTCTTTCATGCCAATACTACGGTTACGACTTCGAGTTCTCGACATACATGGTTTCTAGTACGATAAAGGAAATAATATGAGGATACCGGCACCATCCACAGACGAAAGGATGGAGCCTGGACGGCCTCAGTCTAGCCAGACTACGGTCTCTGTCAATTTTGACGATGCCGACTCCGTCTCCCCCCATCCACGCATCAAGTTCGGCGTCGCGGAGTGCATCGAAACCAAAACGATCACCACCACTACTACCACTAAGCGATCCTACCCGCCACTTCTCGTGAGAGAAACTAAACCACTTTCATCTCTTGACTCTAAGGAATATCCTCTGGCTCAGAAGCCTACACCCCCCGAGTTGGCCAAATTTACCTTTAATGTTGCCCACTATGGCGGCATATCTTGGCCTGTGGATGACGATATCGAGCATCAACAAGACGTATGTTTCCCCTTCCTTTCAGTCTATCAGTACCTCTTTACTAATGGTCCTAGTCCCTATCCCAGTCCCAAGAATCCACTAGTAATGAATCCACTCAAGAGATCAAGACAGAGCCGTCATTAGACGCCTCTCATTCCCAAGTCAGCCGACGCTCATCAAAACCCTATCTACAGTCGTCTTCACGCAGAAGCCACAGGATGGACTCTCGAGCTGCTTCGCCTGTTGTCGGTGGGTCCGTCAAGAAGAGTTCGCAGAAGCAATCGACGCGATCCTTTACCCCAAACCTCCCGCACGCCGTATCAGACAAGCTACGCCGCGCCCTGACCAACGGCTCCCGCAGGGATACCATCAAGAATAATACGAGCAGGTCCGCGAGCGACTTTCCGGTAACGCCCGACGCCTCTGAACTGATCCCCGTTCACGCGAATCGACCTCTCAAACTCCGCAATTCGAATCTCGATTCGTTTGAGACCCCGGAATCGAACAACACTAGTCAATCACAGTCCTTCTTTGACATCTCGAGCCCTTCCGGCAGTGATTCACATACCGTCTTTAGTAGTAATGTGGCTACTCCCCCTATTACCGACGCGGACGCAGATGCTGAGCTATTCGCCGATGCCGATGCCGACGAGTCCCTTCAACAATCTATCCGTGCGCTTCACCACCCACGACCCATCAATACCCTTGCCGCTCAGGATGCGAGCCTACCTAGTCCGCGTTTGTCTCCGACACTACAGGCTTCCAGGTTCCATGAACTTGAACAGGATGATGAGAACAATGTTGAGCGTGAGGACGTACCCCCCCTCTTCTCTGACGAAAGGCAGAACACGATGGATTATGAATCTGGTCTGTTTTCTGCCGCCAGCGATCCCCCGTCTATGGTTGTTAGACGTTTCGAAGACGCTTCCCAATCCTCTCAGCCGACGATACTGGACACCCGCTCGATGCTAGAGACCTTTGATGCCATGCCCGCCGAGATGAAATCGTTCATGATGTATCAATTTTTGCGCAGATGTTCTAGAAAAACCCTTCATGTTGTTGCCGACGTAGTCAACCCGGCGTTGAAGTGCGACATCTTGAAAGATCTACCTCTTGAACTGACTCTTCACATTCTTTCTTACTTAGATCACCGCGATCTCTGCCGTGCGGCCCAGGTCTCGAAACATTGGCGGGGCATCATTGACAGTAACGAGACCGGCTGGAAGGAAATCTTCGACCGTGACGGCTTCGCCCTGGCCCCTGGTGAGCTTGATAGGGCCGTTAAAGAAGGATGGGGTTGGCAAGATCCGGTGGGACCTGAGGGGTGCGAGCGTGATTATAGTACGCAGGCTCGACTTACGTCTACCGAATCTGAACTGACTCGGTCCTCAAAACCCGACCCGCCTCCGCAAAAGTTGCGGACTTCAAAGCGTAAGAGAGCCTTGAATAGCTTTGGCTCTGAGCGATCGAAACGTCGAGCGAGCGCGCAGGAGATGGCAAAGGATGAGAAGACTTACACGGGCGAACGAGTCCACAAGTCCGAGGGACCCATGTCTGCCGCCAACGCCGCTGCTATAGCCGTTCCCGATCCACACATCGGCCTTCCGAGCCTCAGGAAGCTTCATCTGTTCAAGTCACTCTACCGCCGCCATTACATGATTCGTAAGAGCTGGACAAGCGGCAAGGTCAAGCCTAGTCATGTCGCATTCGCAGCTCATCCTCGCCATGTCATCACCTGCCTGCAGTTCGACGAGGATAAGATTATTACCGGGAGCGACGATATGCTCATCCACGTCTACGACACCAAGACCGGCAAGCTCCGCCGCCGTCTGGAAGGCCACGAAGGTGGAGTCTGGGCTCTGCAGTACGAGGGAAACGTTTTAGTGTCTGGCTCGACCGATCGTTCCGTTCGAGTGTGGGACATCGAGAAGGGTCTCTGCACCCAAGTATTCTATGGCCACACTAGTACCGTCAGATGCCTACAGATTCTCATGCCCACAGACACCGGGAAAGTGGAGAACGGGCAGTCTGTCATGATGCCGCCGAAACCTCTTATTATCACTGGATCTCGCGATAGTCAATTGCGAGTTTGGCGTCTCCCCGAGTCTGGATCTAGGAGGTACATACAGACCGGACCGCCGGCTAATGATGCCGACTGTCCCTACTTCATCCGCACGCTTCAGGGCCACAACCACTCGGTCCGAGCTATCGCCGCTCATGCCGATACACTCGTCAGCGGAAGTTATGATAACACCGTTCGTGTGTGGCGTATCAGCACTGGTGAGACAGTGCATGTTCTGCAAGGGCATTCTCAGAAAGTGTACAGCGTCGTTCTGGACGTCGCTCGTAACCGATGCATATCTGGTAGTATGGATAGTTTCGTGAAGATCTGGGATCTCGAAACTGGGTCTTGCATACATACTCTAGAAGGACACTCGCTGCTTGTCGGGTTGCTTGACCTTCGTGACGAGCGCCTCGTCTCGGCGGCGGCGGACAGCACTCTCCGTATCTGGGACCCCGAGAGCGGGCGATGCCAGTCAACGCTGACAGCTCACACCGGTGCGATTACTTGTTTCCAACATGACGGGCGAAAGGTTATTAGTGGTAGCGACCGAACCCTCAAGATGTGGGACATCCGCACAGGCGAATGCATTCAAGACCTTCTCACAGACCTTAGTGGGGTCTGGCAGGTCAGGTTTGATGAACGCCGATGTGTGGCGGCTGTCCAACGAGACAACTTGACTTATGTCGAGGTAAGTTGAGCTCTTACAGCTGCGGTGTAACTTATAACGGAATGATTACTAACCCAACGACAGATTCTTGACTTCGGCGCAGTTCGTGACGGCAAATCTCCCGAGGAGCTTGGCAAGCGTATTCTCCTGAATGCCCCCGAGGTCCAGCGAATTATAGACGAAGATAATTGACCGATCCGAGTTCGCGTGAGTTGATTTCGGCGGCCACGGCACAACTCGATTCCAAAGGCTCGCTTTCATATCCGCAACTGGACCGTGAATTTTTTCGAAGGGGGTTTAGTCTACAGCCCGAGGCTGCCCATTACTATACCGAGAGCACGTGGAAATATGCTGCGGCGAGAAGCTCGAGGCGATATACGCAGCTACCTGCTTATATTCTATACTCTGTATAGGATAGGCATTCTGTATCCACCTAGTCTTTCACATCATGTGTATACGAGGATCACATTCATCGATGAGGGTTGCTCGCGGAGCAACCTTTTTTGGGCCAATTATGCTGGCTGAAGTTATCTAAGACGAAGACGAAGACATTCAACTGTTTGTTGAGAGTATTTCGCGACGAGGCATATGCCACGCAAATCTCCATCCTCCGTTATTCATCACTTATCACCCGTCACCCGTCACCCGTCACCCGTTATGCAATTGGTGGTTTATTGTCGCCGGCTGTTTATAATGCATTCATAGCTCTAGGATGAGCTCGAGAAACGGAGTATTCGGAGGCGATCGTCAAGTTTAATTTGAACATAAGCACCGCAGTTGTGAAAATGCACTTCCATGAGCGGGCATCGATCAAGGTCAAGGGGGCGTTCTAGGCATCGCAACATTATGGGCGTTTATTTACCCGAAGGAAGCATATCACAAGGCGTAATAGGCACTTTGTCGGGATAAACAAGCACGTAGCACATTACTGAGATTAATTAAAAGTCTTGCTCTAACTTAATCGTTCTGGCTTCTAGATATGTATTGTGATGTGACATATATTGCTCCTGGCGCTGACAGCTGAAGGCAGGGGTTGGTAAGGATCTATGGGTGTAAACCAATCACAATGACAATAGAAGACCTTTATCGGATTTCAATATCTCTTCGTAAACTCAGGAGAATAAGCGATTTTTTAACCTTTATTTAATTGATACATATCATAAACAGCTTTAGAACTTGATAAACTTCCAATGGCCTCCCCCCTACTTCCCTTCGTCACCCTTCGACTATTAGATGTGCCGATGCATAGTACAAAACGAGATATTGCAGCACTCTTTGAGCTGGAGGATTTAAAACAAATACTGTTTATATCTCTTGCAGAAGCAGTTCTACCTTCTTTTCCACCATCTCAAGTAGCAACGGTCACCTTTGCTAGTAGCTCTCGCACTTTAGACAAGCTTTTAAGAGGGGGATTCATTCCCGACAAGCAAAACTCAAGTCATAAAATTAGTTTAGGGGATGACTTTTATGGCTTGACCCCTCTAAATGACCCCGTAGAACCGAAGGATTGTGCGGAGTAAGTCTACATGAACCAGGATCTCAAGCCTTTACTCATTTTGGGACAGTTTGATTGCAGTTACAGGTCTAGGAGGCCATGCCTTCGTATCGTGGCAAAATGCAAAGGGCCAGATGTGGCTTCGTGATTATCTGCCGGCTGACGTTCCCAACCTCAGAGTATTCACATACGGCTTTCCATCCACATTATGGAAAACTACATCCACAGCCACTCTTTCCGACCACACGCATCACTTTATAAGCCAGCTCAGAAATTGCACGAGCATAGGAAGGGTAGGAAGAGTATCCTTCTATTTCAACCACGATTCCATGAACCCCCTAACAGGTTAGTAGCATCGCCCATTAATATTACTTGGACACAGCATCGGATGTATGGTGATTAAGGATGTTAGTGCGCGGCTGGTTGCAACTATATCTGTGGCCATTCTCATGCTAAAGATGACTAGGCCCTGATAAAGCTGTCAGAAAATACTTCCAAAGATGATGTCAAATTATTCAAGTCTATTTATGCCATATACTTCTTTGGCGCACCAAATCGAGGACTCAACAACGATGCTCTGCTGCAAATATATGGCAACCAACTCCCAGGTCAAATCATACGGGATCTGGGGGCCGGATCGGCGCTTCTTAATACGATGAACGAGTCCTGGATTGGCGTATCGAAATACGTTAAAATCGTGACCTGCTTTGAACTCTGCGTCACGCCCACGTCTCGTCTTGCAGCGGATGACCCCGAAGGTGGTCCCAAGAGGAACGGATCTCCTGCAATGATGGTGTCCCGTGATTCGGCCTGTTACTACACAGAGAATGAAACGAGAATACCTATCAATGCTAATCATTCGATGCTTGCCAAGCTTGATAATCAGCCTGGTAGTGCGTATTATACCATTGCAAGGGCAGTTCAAGAGCACGTACAAGAGGCATTAAACTTGAGAGATCGAGAATGCAACTTGAATCTGAATGGCCTGAAGCAAGAAGCTGCTAGATTACATGCGACAATAGCAGTTCTGCAGGACATGGTGGCGGAATGTGCGGACCGCACAGCAGATACACAATTCGAAGCGATTAACACATTTGCTTTCCCACGGGCTTCCCAATGGAATCCATTTCAAGATGCGCGTCACGAAAGTATTCTTGTGACCAAGGGGATCTTCTTTGACAAATATGAATCGGGTTTCTCAGCAACGAGTAAAGATATTTGCAAAATGCTTCTCGAAGGCCAGCAAGCATTTCCCAATGATTCTTTGTTCCAGGATAGCCTATTTCAGGCTACCTGTGAGGCAATAAGAAAAGCAAATGAGGCGAGGCTTGTCCGAGATATTTCACCCTTAATTGTTCCTTCGGCCGAGACATTTGCCCTACGCGGCGACAAGCATCTTGACATCCTGATCGAAAGCGTCAACCAAAGCTGGAGTAGTGCCATATTAATTATTGAGGACTATCCGCAACCGAATTACTCCCTAGGGTTTAGGCAAGAGGCTTTTACGGAGAGCCAGTTAAAGAGACTCGAATCCTTCGCCGGCGAACTGGTAGACAATTCCTACTTCAGGGCCACTGAATCGATTTACTTTCCCTTCTTATCATCCCAAGTCGGATGCGGCGATATGGGACTTGAGATTGCTGACCGACACAATATGCATAGCATGACGATAGCGGTTAGAGGTATTGTTGAGCTTTACAAGCTCGTCAAACGAGAAAAAGAACTCAATGGTGAAGTTCTTGCATTCTCAATATCGCACAGCGAGCGCAAGGTAAGAATCTATGGCCACTATGCCGTAGATGACGGAAGCCAAACCTCGTTCTACCGCCACCTTCTTCGGAGATATGACTACACAGCCCTGAACGGAAGAGATAGGTGGGCAGCGTATCAATTCACGAGAAATATCTATGACGTGTGGGTACCAATTCATCTGAGAAGAATTTGCTCGGTTGTCGATGAGTTACCGCTCGAGCTTGTTTATGCCTACCGGTAGGAAGGTAGGTAGGTAGGTGAAATTGAAGCGGGCGGCGCAGGAATAAGTACCTAATCAAGAACGCCTATGGGAGGTATTTACGCATTTTAATCCACTGGACTTTCAACCAAGAAACCTTCATATCTGTCCGTGAAGCTCCGTTCTTCAATTGCCGCAGCACGTACTCATCCCGATCCCGGATTATGCGCGAGATGATCTCGGTTGTAGAACCCCATTCCCTGACTCTCGGAATAACCAAAAACTTACCCTGCTCCTTAATAAAGCGGTACGGATCCGGCTTTCCCGGGCGATCGGTCGTGTCGGCATGAGCAAAGTAGTCGATGCGGTACTCATCCATGAACTCGGGCGACAAGACTGGCTCACAACTCTGGATGACCTCGTCGACGTATTTGCATCCTCTGACTACTTGTGCACGATCGGTCGAGGAAACAACCGTCAAGCCCTTCACGCGGATGGTGTCTGGGTCGGTAGTGACTCCTACGATGAGGTGTGTGTTAGGGAAGAAGGCTTTAGCTATTTCAAGAAACTGAACGTGTCTCGAGTATATATTAGCCTAAGCAGCTATTGCAACGGTTGCGGTCGTAGAGGGAAATACCCCGTGTGGAACAAGTCAAAAACGCCATGGACAAAGATTCGAACGGGTCGATCAGAAGGAGGTGGTTTGGTTGAATATCCGATTGGGTTAATAACCAGCAGGTCCGTCCTTAGCGGTGGATGGCCTGGCTCGGAGTTGTTTGAGTTATTTGACGTTTCTCCCATATTATAGGTAGGTACCTGATCAAAGCACAACAATTATTTCCCAAGTTCGAATTTAAAGGAAGAAAAATGATGTACGGTATGGCTCACGAACTTGGTTGCGGGGTTTTAAAAACAGCTTCAGCCGCATTGGCAAGGATTCCAGGTTGTCAGCGCCGTAGGGGTGGTTGGGTACTCGCCTATCACGCACACTATGATTACCTATATGCATGAATGTGTTAGCGTACACTTCGACGAAACACAAATATATTCGTCCAATCGATGGATGAAGGGCAACTTGCTTAGTACCATGCAATGCTGCGCCCTCACTTCCCAGGCAGCCTTGGTAGGCGACTATCTTTAGCAGCGGATGACAACTCGAATGTCTAACTTTTATGAATTGCCATCTCTAAGAAGACTCTAGAGCCTGTCGCTATTATCGGGATACGATGTCAACATGTCCCTCCCGCGTTTCAATTATGGCGCTTACACGATCGGTTGGATTTGCGCTTTACCCAAAGAGATGACGGCGGCAATAGCAATGCTCGACGAAGTTCATGGCAGTCTCCCTCAGCCTGCGTCAGATTATAATAACTACAGCCTTGGCTCCATAGGAGAGTTCAACATAGTCATCGCTGGTTTGCCAAGTGGGGGCATTGGAAGCCACTTAGCCTCTGCCGTGGTCACCAGAATGCTAGCTACCTTCCCTAATTTGAAGATAGGGCTCATGGTGGGCATCGGAGGTGGTGTTCCGAGCCAAGAGAATGATATCAGACTCGGCGACGTTGTTGTTAGCATCCCGGCTAATGGATTCGGCGGCGTCGTACAGCATGATATGGGAAAGAATACCAAGGATGGCGGATGGGTGCGAACCGGATCACTAAATGGGCCGCCGTCAGTGTTGAGGACAACAATCTCGAAGCTGATAGCGCTTCACCAGATACATGGCAACAAGATCGAGCTTTATTTATCGCAGATGGTGCAACGCCATCCTAATCTGTTCCTCCAATTCACTCGCCAAGAATCCTATTCGGACATACTGTACGAGCCAGAGCCTGAAGATCCGGATACGTTTCAAGGCTGGAAAGAAATTGGAAGGCCGCCTCGAAAACACGATGAATCCATCAAAATTCATTACGGGTTGGTTGCATCGGGGAATCAAGTAATAAAGAGCGGCCGAATGCGAGATCTGATTAGCAGCCGCCTTGGCGGTGTATTATGTTTTGAAATGGAGGCTGCTGGCTTGATGAACGAGTTGCCGTGTGTTGTCATACGAGGCATATGTGATTATGCAGACGCCCACAAAAACAAGGAGTGGCAAGAATACGCTGCTGCAGTCGCGGCAGCCTACACGAAGGAACTTATTACGGCATTGCCAGTAGCAGTCCTTGAAAAGGATGTTTTTCAAGAAACACAGGTGATATCACCAGTCATCTCGGATCACTTTGTCGCTGTACAGAGCCAAACACTAGGTACGTCCTATCTATAAAGTGAAAGCAGCCCGTGAGAAGAGCGGCGGAAAACCTATGTCCAAGATAATCTCTTCTAGCCTAGACACTTCCTCACCACTAATATTATGTTGTCAAGACACAAAGCCCCACTGGATTGTGCCCTTCTCTAGAAACAAGCATTTTGTCGGGCGCGAGCAGGAACTTTCTACGCTACAACAATGGTCGTCATCGGAAGATTCTTGTCACAATATGGCTGTATTCGGGCTCGGCGGTGTAGGCAAAACTCAAGTTGCCCTTGAGTTTGCTTACTGCACAAGGGAACGAAATCCGCACTACTCCGTCTTCTGGGTCCCAGCCACCGACCATCTGGCATTCGAACAAGCCTACTTACAGATTGGCCATGTGCTCAATATACCGGGCATAGATGCGAACGGGGCAGACGTCAAGCAACTTGTTAAAGATGCGCTGAGCGACAATAAGAGAATAGGCCCGTGGTTGATGGTAGTTGACAATGCGGACGACATCGTCATAGTGTTCCGGCAGCCAACTAAAGATGAATTATCAGCGCCAGCCTTGATAGACTATATCCCATCCAGTCTCAATGGGTCTATACTTTTTACTACACGGAACCGTAAGGTAGCCGTAAAACAAGCCGCCAGCAACACCATTCTTCTAGAGATGATGGGTCCGGAAGATGCTAATAAGTTGCTGGGCAAGTCGCTGTTGCGGCAGGAGATACTTTCGGATGTCGACGCTACTCAGGAGCTTCTTGGCCTTCTTGGCTTCTTGCCTTTGGCTATCATCCAGGCGGCGGCTTACATCAATGAGAATGATACGACCATTGGCGAATACACGAATTTATATAACGATAGCGAAATAGAAGTGATGGAGGTCTTGAGCGAAGATTTTGAAGACAAAGGTAGATATAAGGGGATAAAAAACTCCATAGCAACAACATGGTTGATTTCTCTGAGTCAAATCAGTCGCACAAATCCTGTGGCCATCGAATATCTCTCTTTCATGGCCTGCCTAACCAATCAAAATATCTCCCAGTCACTCCTTCTACCACCACCATCGAAGAAGCTAGGCCTGGAGGCGGTTGGGACACTGAAGGCATACTCGTTTATCAAGAAACGAGAAAGCGGGAATGGCTTTGACATGCACCGGCTCGTACACCTAGCTACGAGGAATTGGCTAAGGAACGAAAGGAAGCTGCAGATATGGACTGACAGAGCAGTTTTGCGGCTAGTCGAGCTTCTCCCAGCCGGTGGACACGAGAATAGAACGGCGTGGACCGAATACCTACCTCACGCGAAATACCTCTTGGGCTCAGCTATAGGTGCGGAGGGCGATTTACAAGTTGTCATATTGGCAGAGAAATTAGCCAAATGTCTTTACAGCAACGGCAAGTATAGCGAGGCACACCAAATTTACGAGCAAGCACTGGAGCTACGAACTAAAGCCTCTGGCCTAGAGAATCCCGATACTTTGAGAAACATGTTTGGTATGGCCGAGGCCCTGAGCCATCTAGGCAAGTATAAACAAGCCGAAAACCAGCATCGGAAGATCCTGGAGCTCAGAAAAAAGGTGTTGGGGCCGAAAGACCGAGAAGTAGGAAGAAGTATGAACTATCTCGCTCAGGCAATGTATTATGACGGGAGATATGTTGAAGCGGAGCAGGTGCATCGAGATGCACTTGAACTGCAGAACGAGGTACTCCATCCCGAGCATCCAAACGCGCTGACAACCACCGGCTATCTCGCCCAAACATTGAGTCAGCAGGGAAAGTACGAGGAAGCCGAGGAGATGCATAGAAACTTACTCGAGACTCGGCTTAGGGTGATGGGAGAAGAGAATCCAGCTACTCTGGCGACCATGAGCTGCCTTGGTGTTGCTCAAGGAAACCTAGGGAATTTCGCAGGCGCGGAACAGACTCACCGACGGGTGTTGGATCTTCGCCTAAAAATTCTAGGGGATCGCCATCCGCATACGTTGGTGACTAAGAGATGGCTTGCCGATGCGCTTCTACACCAAGCAAAGTTCGAAGCGGCATGTGGCCTAAATCGGGAAACTCTTGAATTCCAAACAGAATTGCTGGGTGTAAAGCATCCAAACACCATCCTGACTCTGGGTAACTTGGGTGACATACTTTTTGCCCAAGGGCAGAATGATCAAGCCGAGGATGTTTATCGGCGGGTGCTAAATCTACAAATGGAGATTCTGGGACCAGAACACCCAGAGACTTTGGGAGGCATGAATAGCTTGGCGAATGTACTATACAGGCGAGGGAAACATGCCGAGGCTAAAGAAATGTATGAAAAGGTTTTGGAAGCGCGGATCAGGGTTTTGGGACCGCAACATCCGAAAACGTTGGCGACAGGAATATGACAACCCCTTCTCGGTAAATTATATATATCGTCCTTGTTTCCCCCAAGTCAGAGTCTCAGAGGATGGATTGAACAGTATCAACAGTTCTTTCAGTGGATACGCTGCCTTAGGTTCTGTATAGTTCCTATTCTTAAATTACCTACCTAGTAAGCCGAGCGTTCTCAGTGCCAATATCTTCTCCAGATAGTCAAGTCTTCATCTGTGCCATGCCACTAAAATTATAGCATTAGGAATGAAACGACACAAACAAAGCATGATTATTCACAGAGCATGCTGTGTCAAGTTCAAACTGACCTCGAACTCAACATCTATTATTTGCTGAAACCCTTCGCTAGTAGTCGGTCTTTCATAAGTTGATACAAGGCCGAGAAATGGAAGTCTGGGGTAGATTGGTCGCTGCTCCGGGTTGTACTGGATGTTTGGCTTCGTGAATAGACCGACTTAATTTATATCTTAATGGTGGAATCGCCGCAGATCGACTCACCTGCGTACCGGCAAGAGCTCGGAACGAATCGTTGTGTAGGCACAATTCGGTACTAGCTGTAAAGCGCATTGCTATAATTCGCAAATCATGTTCTTGGGCTACTGCCAACCATTCTTTTCTCGATTTGGCATCGATGTTTATGTCATCTAAAGTTGCGAAAAACTAATAATTAATATTTTAAATGGTTTCTTTTTTCATTCGAACTTTTGGAGTAGGAACGCATACCAATAACAACCTGCAAGCTTTCTTTAGAATGTCTTGTGCACCGGAAATGATGGTGGTACTTACGGACTTGCCTTCAGCCAACAACTTGTGCACATCGTCAATGCAGGTACCTTGGTCGCTCCACGCTGCCGGTGCTACGCGATGATAGCCACTATCCATTAAAGAATGATGATAATAGGTTGTTTTGCCAGCACCGGGAAGGCCAACAAGCATGATGATGCGGCTGGGGGGCCACGGATCACGAATGTCTATAATAGGGTCTACTTACTTCGAAGTCAGTTCTCAGGTCCCATTAGGGTCAAATTTACATATAGTATCTAGCCCTGGAGGTATATAATACGTACGCTCATTTCTTCTCGAGCCTGACAGGTTCCAGGAAGGATCAAACTTATGCCCTAGCTCCTCGGGGGGTTCGTCTATGAACAGCGTCTCTGGAGTATAAAAACCAATGCCTAGATTCATAGCGAAATGTCTATCGATGTCGGAGTAATCCTTTTCTCGACCGGCAGCATCCCCCACGACGAAGGATTGCGACGCGACTATGTTTGTGCTCCTCAATAACCCTCCGAGCAAAGACCACATACCGACGCGAGGCTTTCTACAAATGTCGTTAGCGCAGGCGACCATAACGATAGTAGGAATCCCAAGCTCTTTCATAACCAATTCCATCTTGCGTTTAAATAACTGTGCTTCAGGTGCTTCTTTTCCGTTCTTAGTTAGACGACCCTGGTTTGACACGATGACTATTTGATGTCCTTCTCGATGAAGTTTTCCGAGTTTGATTGGAACCTGTTCATGCCACCACTTCCAGTCGTGTTCATCAGTGCCATGAAGAGTCCCAGATTTAGAAACAATAAGTGTCATGTTCTACGACCATTAGTTAGAGCAAAATGTGAGGGAAGAGTGGAGGAAGAGGTTACTAGATCAACTAAAACGGCTTTCTGAACGTGTTGTATAAGCTCATTAGCGATGAACTGCCTCCCAACTAAGACTATTCCGGGCGACCGAACCAAATCCCATTCAATGCTACTACTCATTTTACCGAGTTGAATGTTAAGCTATATACTAGGTAAGTTATAAGTAGTCTATTACTACTAGGTAAGAAGAGTTAATGTTGAGATTGAGCTGAAGCCTTGAGCTGACTGAAGCCTCTACCTAATTGAAGGGTCACGTGTGGCGAACGGAGGGATCGGGAATCAGCACCCCGACACGAGAATCTCAGCATGGTATCTATCCATACCTAGGTGTACATCGATGTGTAGGTAGGTAGGTAGGTAGGTAGGTGTGCATCGTGATGCGCCTTGCCCGATTGCTTTGAAAGTAGGTGTTTAGAAGAGAAGACATAATTTAGAACCTTAAAGCCACTAATAATTATCATTTTCATTTAGGGGAGTTGGTCAGGGGGTTGAAAGCATGGACCACCGCGTTAGATCACAGCTTTTAGTACCTAGTACCTACCTGTACCTAGACCTAGCTAGCAACAAACAATTTTGAACTTTCGCATTTCCCACTTGACAACTTTGGAACTTCATATGTTCATATTCATCTCACAATTAAACCACTTACCTAGGTAGTAGTACCTAGGTAACTACGAGTGATTGAACTAAATCATGTCTGATTACGATTCAGGGGATGAACTATTGGAGAGTATCGATGCAGACACGCTCGTCTTTGGAACGAAGCGCTCGCGTTCTCCAAACGACGAGCAACCAGGTCGCGAGGTCAAGCTCGCTAAGCGTTCCAAGGTCGATGATGAATTTCTCGGAGATATTTCCAAAAAGATCTTGAAGGAGAAATTCGGTTATGACGATTTTCGTCATGAACAGTTCTCCGCCATCAAGACCATCTTGCGAGGCGAGAACGTGCTTGTCATCTTCCCCACTGGAGCCGGAAAGTCCCTTTGCTACCAAGTTGAGTCTTTCGCCTCTATTCCATTTTCATTTACTAACCTTCGCCTGCTTTCAAGATCCCCGCAGTTACCTTTGAGAAGATTGATGCTGTGAGAAACGACAGAGATAACATAGGACCAGGCATAACTATTGTCGTGTCGCCTCTGATCGCTCTCATGAAAGACCAAGTGGATGCTCTATTACGTAGAGGCATTACCGCCGCTTGCTTGGACTCTACCAAAACCTATGAGCAAAATCAGCAAATCAAGGCCGACATAAGAGAAGGCCGACTGAGACTGCTCTACTGCGCACCCGAGAGACTGAACAACGAGGGCTTCGTCGAAAGCATGAAACATGTTCCCGGAGGCATTCGGCTAGTGGCCGTCGACGAAGCTCACTGCATCTCTGAGTGGGGCCACTCCTTTCGCCCCGATTATCTTAAAGTCGCCCGCTTCGTCGACGAGATCAAGGCTGAGAGAGTCATCTGTCTTACCGCCACTGCCACTCCTCGTGTCGCCGATGATGTCGCGAGGGCTTTCAATATCAAGCAGTCCGACATATTTCGCAGCTCTCCTTATAGGCCCAACTTACAATTACTAGCCGAGTCGGTACAAACGAAGCAAGATAAGTATCCGTTGATGTTCCGGTTTTTAAGACAACATCCCGGACCTACACTTATCTACGTGACTCTTCAGAGACAGGCCGAGATGCTTGCAAACGATCTATCAAAACAAGGGTTTGATGTAGTGGCGTTTCATGCCGGCCTCAAGACAGATGTCAAGACCCTTATTCAAGACAATTTCATGGCTAACAAAGTAACTATCGTCGTGGCTACAATTGCATTCGGCATGGGTATCGATAAACCAGACATACGAAATATCCTCCATTTCGACCTGTCTAGCACGATAGAAGAATATTCACAGCAGATTGGCCGCGCGGGACGAGATGGCAAACCCAGTCATTGCATGTTTTACATCTGCCCGGATGACTTCTACATCCGCGAGAACTTTGCCCGTGGCGACTTGCCGTCACGACAATCACTACGTCGGTTATTGCACGATCTATTCCACATGGAAATCAAGGAGGCGCCAGAGGGCGAGGTCATCAAACTAAACCAGACAGCTCTGGGCCGAGAGTATGACATGCGCGCAAGCCCCCTCGCCATCTTGCTTGCAACGTTGGAACTGCGCTTCGGCTTGCTCAGGGCTATTACCCCGGAGTATGGTTCGTACCAGTTCGAAGCGATGCCCAATTATTACCACGCAGCCAAAAACGACAAATCCCAGGAGGGCAAAGCCATCTTTAAGTACGCCACGAAGGCCAAAAAGTGGTATAGCATCGACGTAAATCTCGTCGTATCGCGCAGCGGGCTCCTGCGAGCAGACTTGATACGGAAGCTCAACGAATATCACGACAAAGGAAGAATCTTGTTGAAAGTAGGCGGTGTCGAGAATCGTTATAAGGTCCTCAAGAAACTTCCTAGCACGCCGAAGGAAATTGACGAGATCACGGACAAGCTCTTCGCCGACATGGAATCCCGTGAGGAGGATGCATTACGGCGTACACAGCAGGTGATCGACCTGATCACCGGCGATAGCTGTTTCGCTGCAGCTCTAGCCGAGCATTTCGGCATGGGACTGCCGGATGAGAAGACTAAGTGCGGTCACTGCACTCACTGCCTCACGAGAAAACGCATCGTAATGCCGCCTAAGCCGAGTCTACCTGTCGACATGAAAACCATCCTACAAGTTCTTGCCGATTGCGACGTGCGAGACGATCCAAGATTTTTAACGCGCGTCGCTTTTGGTATCAAAAGTCCCAGAGTTCTTCAGTTAAAGCTCCACCTGAAGAGTATATTCGGATCATTGGAAGAACACGACTTCAAGGTATATAATCCCCCAACTATTTTTGAGTGATGAGTTAACTAACACTGCAGATTAGTCTCTGTTGAGAGAGTTCACTCAAGCCTGTGAGAAAGCAAATAAGTCCGAGGCTTAACAATGAATTCCGGTCGGTCTGCAACAATGAAGGGAAGGAAAGGGAGGGAGAAGGGGGTTACGCTCTTATTGTGATACGCATACCTACCTACCTAGTGTTGGTGTATGTCATCATCCCTCGCATGAGACGTCAGGTCCGCGGGTAAGCACCTAGGGTGAGTGGACAAATACTAGTGTTCAAGTGTGTTTTGCAGTGCTAGGCAATGTAGGCTTTTTTGATGAATAGAGCTGGTCAGTAATCAGTCATTAAAGCCATATAATGTCTAAACTCGAACTCAAGCACAGAGTCCAGGTGGTGTCTCTTAATAGGTGGGTAGGTGGGTAGGTAGGTAATTCATGCCATATCTATCCTTACTAAATATGAGTACGCGCGTCTAATCATTTTTCTGTATTAGGAAGCCGTATTATCAGGTCGACCAATGAATGGGGATGGCCTGCGCCGTGTATGGAACCCTACCTAATACATACAATATTACTCCCAACGCACGTAGCCGTTCTGGATAAAGTCATGACAGTGCCATATCAACCGGGATATCCGATTCCGCTACCTGATAGTGATCACTATGGTACCAGAGTCTCGGTACCATAACAGGAAGGACGGCTAATCGTAAGATCATGATATTTTACAATTTTATCCCATTTTGGGATATGATGGTGGGATAAAACCATCGAATGGCCCTTTCTTTCGATCAGGCTGAGATCTCTAATATTCGCAACTCGTATTCTCTTCAAGACACAAATCGAAAATGAAGCCTTTCCGCAAATGCCATCTTCTCTTGCCACTCTCGGTCGTCCAGGCAGGATTGAGTCAAGCTTTATCACCTTCTAAGAGGGCGGGACAAGTCTCGTCCTGCGACGACCTATCCACGCCGACGACATTCTCGCTGACGCAAATATCATACGTGAAGATAGAACAATATCCAAGTATGGCAACCGTTCCCAATTCGACGCAGCTTGTTTTTGAGGTGGTCAATAACGCCAACGGCGTCTCGACCGGGTGTAGCCCTCAGAACGTCGAGGTTGGGGGTCAGTGGGGGGATGATAGCAATTACTGGTATAAGTGTGTTGACCGGAGCTTGGAAGTAAACGGGAACGAGTTCCCCCTTAGTACGAGTGTGCACATCATTTGGGATCAGTGGAATTTGAGTGTGAACCAAAGTTGGAACTGTGGTGATCAGTATGTTTCCTTCCCCTCCAAAGAACGGTGACTCTAAATCGTCGACGAGAGATGTTACTGGGCAGAGGTTGCTAAATGCAATGCTTACAGGTCCGTTGTGAGGCATATTTCCACCACGACACTTAAACCAAGTTGCCAGGAGACCAAAAGTGCTTTTCAGTATATTAATGAGTGCACAGCTCCCGACTTGGAGGCACCTGCGGCGTTTCAGTAAACAGCTTTTCATTAGTCAGGCGCATCATTCTACTTCAGTAATTTCCCAGATCTCCCGGTATATGCGCCAGTCCATAGGTACCGATCGTACAGTTTCCATCGTGCCGCCCATTCCATTCTGATTCATACAGTCGTAAAATTCGTCAAACAGAGATCCCCAAGCTGTTTAAAACCCGAGGCAGAGTACTTCCCGCAAATTCAATCCTATGGCTTGGAAAATCTGCTCAAGGTCAACCAGAGCCCGCCAATTCTATTACCAACATTATCAACCATGACCTTCATCACGGAGCCAGTTTCCTTGGCGACACCGACCAGCCAACCCACGCATCGGTATGCTAAATACGCTCCGCCAAACGCTACTATGAAAAACAATAGTCTTATTAGCCTCTTCCAGAAAGTCGCCCGGTTGGATGGTTCTGGGGTGCCTGGAACACGATACCCAGCTTGGGCCGACGGCCTGTACCCATATGCCGGATGAGCACCTGGAGAGCTGGCGGGGTAACTGCCTGGATAGCTGGTATATGACTGGCGAGGATATCCGTGAGACGGCAATAAGGAATCCCGTTCGCTTGGGGCGGTAGTACGAGTATACCGAACCGGGGTTGGGCTCGTGATCGGGCTGTGCTGGGCACGAGGGGGACTGGCGGGACTATCTAGCCCTCTGAGGGCTGACACATACTCGCCGTAACTGCCCCGGCGTTCTCGAGTTATGGGCATGGTCGGGTTCGGCTGCTGGACATGCCTGGGAGAAGATACGGTGTTCGAGGACGGATGAGGAATCGGAGGAGAGAACTTAGCGTGCTGGATTAGTTGATGGTAGGACTTTCGCGACAGAGCATATTCGGGTCCATGGCGGTCGTAGGGTCGTAGCGAGCTCAGTAAGATGCGGTGATGCGTCTTCGTCTTCACATACGACTTCTTCCGCAGCTCAAGCGAAACATCGTCAAGGCTGAGTAATATCCCATTGTCCGGGTGCGGGTTGCAAGGCCGGATAGGGAGGTGTTCACGCCTGACATTCGGTTTGTTAAGGAAGCGCGTCTCAAAATCCTTTCCCTTGAGTGATGTCATCTAGTTTATTTTCATTAGAACGAGTTAGGCTACGACGAAAGGTATTCGGTCCACCTATACGGGTGCCCGGAAGACGTACCATAAGGTATACAGCCTTTCCATCTTCTAGCTGTGGTGAGAGTACCACAACCGGATGGTTGCATCGGTCTTCTTCGAGATCTGAATCGTATTCATCGCGGTTGTTAGGTAAGTCTTCTTTGCGAGGTAGCCATAGTATGCATCCTGCCAACTGCTGAGGCGGCCGCGGTATCCCGTTCTCGCGAGGCTGCCGCGACTCGCGCGGTCCTCTGCGGACTGACGTCGCCGTTACCGATGCTACCGTTATACCAGGCATTTAGATCATTTGGGGCTGTCGGGCTGAGCTAGGCCCGGAGCAACAACTCTCATGTAGGTATAGTTCGAAGAAGGTGGATTTTCCGAGGATGGAAATGGGGGAGGCTCCCTCTTCTTTTACTCGCAAAGTGAGGCGGGGTGATGTGATGTGGTATTTTGGGGATTGAGAATTCAGCCTGGGCGCCTATGAGAGATGGACGCGAGGGTCTCGTCCGCCATGTGGTGCAACCAATCTCGGCGTCGCTCCAACCTCCAATGCGTTAAATGCAAGCACAGCCACGTGTAGCCAACCATTGAGAGGGCGACGGGGAAGCAAAGACAGGCCAGAGCCTCATATGAAGTTGGCGATAATTCAGGCCAAAGTTTTATGTCATTGTTGATGAAACATATGTGTGTTTCTCATATTACCAATGATATGTTATTGATATCCTGCCATTGGTGTGCGTAGTTCTGCTACGCCACTCAACAGCAGCAAGACCTGTAAGGAAATCTAACGACATTGAACCGCTTAACACGACCCATATGAGAACAAAGCATAATAAAATACCTGTCATCCAGTTAACATACTTAGACAGGCAAATATCAGATCTCACTGCGACTTGAGTAGCTGTCAAAATTAATATGAACCCCTATTGACCCCCACTCCCACCCCGACCTGTCACCTGTCGTGTCTTAAGGTAGGTACCTAGGTAGGTAAGTTGCTTACCTATAACTAAATGTAATCAACACTTAATTTTCTTCAACTATTCAATAGACGTCTAGTAACTCATACTTATATGTACGATATAGACTTAACATAACCTCAATCGCAGTGATTGTTGGGTTGCAATAATGCGTCGATTGGTGTACCTAAGGAGTTGCTCGATGTTCTAGGTAACTTTCTGAAAGTTGAACATGAACTAATGGCGAAAGACGAAACTTCAATCAATCTATTCGAGTGCAGTTTCTCGTTGATGTAAAGTCAATATAAAACCTTCCAAGTTATCATAAATGCCTACCTACCTACCTACGTAGCCATATAATTGAATTAGATACTTGAACAGTTGGGCTGGCTATGATTCTACCTAGTTACAACTACCAACCTTGAAGATCATTGATTAAAGGTACGTAGGCAGCTTAAATTTCAGGATGAACCATATTATAACTTACGAAGAAGAGCACTAAGGCATTCTAAGTCATTCTATAAGTCTTAAGATGTCGACTGACCTTTTAGTGATATAAATGATATCTAGATTAAGGCAAGTGTTTTAAGCTAAGCAAAATCATGACGAGTAGGTCATTTGATAGTCAACTAAAGAATGGGCCTTACTGATTATCCTAACTAGACTGCCCGATCAGCCAATATAGCTTCCTAGATGGACAATAGTGGCGGATCTATTTCGGATACGGTTACATACTTGCCGTGCAGCAGTAGGCAAGTGGCTACTAATAAATGTTCCCCATTCTAGATGACGGGTAGAGTTCTTTCCGGCCCCTCACTATCCCCTGAACACTGACAATAATATAAATATCAGGTAGTCTTTTTTAGAATTAACGTGTAGTATAGGTACATTACTCACCTCATCTATCGGCTAGTACCAAGAACCCAAGGTGAAATCACCGCGACTTTCGCCAAGATGACTCTCACCGTTCACCATCTCGGGGTGTCGCAGTCGGATAGAGTCGTCTGGCTCTGCGAAGAGCTCGGGATCGATTATGAGCTGCAGAAGTACGACCGAGCCCCGATCATGGCCCCGGCGGAGTACAAGGCGTTGCATCCGTTGGGGTCGGCGCCTGTCATCGAAGACGGCGACGTTAAAATAGCTGAATCAGGCGCTTGCGTGGAATATATCTTGCGGACTCGGGGTAATGGGAAACTGGCGCTCAACCCGGGAGACAAGGACTATGCTGAGTATCTATACTGGTTCCGTAAGGGAGAAAAGTGATCTCTGGTAGAAAAGACGGCGGCTAACAGTGAGACGAGACTTCGCGAACGGCACTCTGCAGCCTGCTCTGCTACTTGGCATGTCGTTGTCTCGGGCTAGACTAGACGAGGGAAACGAGTTGGTGAAGCGCAATAGTGCTAGACGAAAACAACTCTCCGAATTTATGGACCAGCGCCTATCCAAGATACCCTGGCTCGCGGGCGAGCAGTTCACCGCGGCAGATATAATGAATTTTACCTGCCTTACGACGATGCGTTGCTTCGCACCGTACGACCTCGGAGCTTACCCCAACATCTTATCCTATCTCAAGCGTGTCGCCACAAGAGACGGGTACAAGCGAGCGATGGAAAAAGGAGATCCAGATCTGCAAATTGACCAGTTGATCAGGGCTGCTCCTCCGCCTATGCATAAAGCCGTGGCGGCAGCCACCCAATCCCGCGGACGACTGTAGGGGGGGATGATAAGACATCTAAGTACCCAAGTAGCTAAGAAATCATATTTCTCATTAGTGATATGACCCAGATCTAACATTTAGTTGAATAAAGGGTTACGTACGCATACTCTGTTACTAAGAACCTGTGACATAAGATGCCTAAAAGACGTTAAGAACTATGAGCCTTAAGATCCGAGGGATGAAAATATATTGCTCAGAGCTTAGGCGGTCAGCATTACGGATTGGAAACTGTCGAAAGGGAGAGATGGAGTTTCACGAGCTTTCGGTCCCGAGCCAGTCGGCCGGCTCTGCAAGCCGGGATGTATTATTCAAGTACCTACCTGTATCCATGATGCTTTTACCAACCAGCCTTGTCTCTGATCTAATCATGCTTTTTTAGCTGCATGACAAGTCGGCGCTTTGCGACTTTGCTAAGTCCGAATTCACTTAGATACTTACCTAGGTACTCTTGCCTACCTACTCTCTATTAATATGAACGGGTGGAGGATCATTGGGGGATACCGTGCTTACATATGATGAGGTTGGTGAGGTTGGTCAGCTTCAATTCCTCCCTGAAAAGTCAGCACGGCATTCCTAAGGTGCGACATTCACGGATGTCTTTTCACGATGATACCTGGACAGGAAATAATAATCTAGCAATTTCAACGGCACCCGAACAACCGATACCTCCGTTTGATGCGTCACGTTAGGCACCAGATGGGCACGTTGATTTGTCGAACGCCCCGGGCCCTAACAACCTGCCGCGTAGCGGAATGATACAATGGGCCGAAACATGACAAGGTAACACAAGTGCTGCAGTCACTATATGTAAGAAGACAGAGGAGGCTATATACTTAGGTAGGGAGGGAGAACAGAATAGCTACCTAGGTAGACAAGCAAATCTACTGATCGAGGACTGCTTAACACCGATGCTACCCTGCTCAATTTATAACTTGGAATTATATTGTTCTAACCAACCAAGCCTCGAATACTCACCTCCCTACCTACCTGTCCAGGTAGGCATACACACACCTTAAGCATGTCCCAACATCTTGAGCATCGAGCTGCGTTCGAGACCCATATTATCGGGTTCTTCTACCGCCAATGGTTAATGCACCAGAAGCCGTTCCCGGAAGGGACAAATCTCTCGGGCCAGACGGCTGTCGTGACCGGCTCTAACTCCGGCCTCGGGTTTGAAGCATCGCGACAGCTATTCCAACTAGGCCTCACTCACCTAGTCATGGCCGTGAGATCACAGGATCTAGGCGACACAGCCGCCGCTAAGCTGAGGAGAGAATTCCCAAATTCGACCATCTCAGTTTGGCTTATTGAAATGGGGTCTTACGAGTCCATCACAGAGTTCGCGCAGAAATGCGACACTCTCCCGCGCATAGACATCGTGCTCCTAAATGCCGGTCTGCGGACTGATTCTTTTCAGGCTCACGAAACTACCAACCACGAAATTACCTTCCAGATCAACTACCTTTCTACAGTTCTACTGGCTGTCCTACTCCTTCCTGTCTTGAAGTCTAAGAAGTCGACGCTGCCGGGGGCGATGCCGCCGCGCCTCTCTATCGTAACCTCCGACACGGCATACTGGGCCCCGCCGTTCAAGACACCCGGCCCGGTGCTTCCCCAGTGCGACGACCCTAGCGTTTACGCACCGATGACAGCTTACCCGCGGAGTAAACTACTGCAGCAACTTTTCATCTCTAAGCTCACGGAGTATGTTAGCGCCGACGACGTGATCATCAATACGACCAACCCGGGTCTTTGCAAAGGTACCGAGTTCGGCACCGACGTGGAGATGGGTTTCTTCGGAAGGTTAATGTACTCCATCTTCGAGAATATAAATGGCAGGAATGTGCAGACTGGCGCGAACGCCATCCTCAGTGCTGTTATCGACATGGGCAAGGAGAGCCACGGGAGCTATATTAGCGACTGGATTATCCAACCGTATGAAATGCCTCTCTTAGTGATGTTGACACTTAAACTAACTATCGAATAGGCATCTCTCGCTTTTTTACACGAAAGAAGGGCAGGTTTTGAGAGAGAGGATATGGGAAGAAACGATGGAGGAGTTAAACTTTGCTGGCGCCTCCAAGATCGTCCAAGATATGAAGCATTAGCTTTGGAGCATATTTGATTCCTGATCCATCATGAAGTTGCTAAAAGACAAGGGGTTTTTATCTTATCATGGCGACATTTAGGATCAACGTGTGAGCGAAGAAATGGGTTTTCTTATTCGGGGTTGGGAATGGGCATTGGAGGTGACTCTCAATACTAGTTTTTAACTAGGTAGTTAGGTACCTAGGTAGGTAGAGATTATTATACACAGCGATGTGAGATCTCAACATAAATGGGAGGATCTAACTACCTAGGTGGGTAGGTAGCTAGCAAAGTGCAGATGACCAGGGGTGATAAGTTCGATGAATATCATGGAAACCTTGGAACTTATATGTACAGGAAACCAGGTACACGGCTCTTCATGGCACATTCACAGGCCTATACCCTCTATCTTTTCTACTATGTCGAATATATGAGCTTGCGTGAACTTCCACCTTGGTTACCTACCTACCTACAAAACCTGTAGGTGGGCAGTCATAGAGCGACGGTTCATACCTGTTGAGGTGAGTTTTGACCTTGGATACAAATTATTATAAATATATTGGTATTATTTAGTCTCTGTCCCAATTTTTGGTATCCCCTACGCCTAACCTATGAACCGAATATGTTACGAACCTTCAAGTACCCAGGAACCATCGCGCCAAGACCGTAGATTCGTTAATCATTGATACTACCCACCACGGCGAACCACAAAAGAAAACAACTAGTTCAGACAGCCCCCTTCCCCCATGACGACAGAGCCGCCGAGTCGATACTCCGTTCCCTGTCCATCTCGTGCATTTCCTTTTCGACCTGCCGAATGTCTATATTGGCTACAGCGTCTGCGCCGTCGAAGATCCATGCGATCTCCTCTAGCGTAGGACCCTTTGTCTCGACGTAGAAGAAGTAGACGAATGCCAATTGACAGAAATCCCAGAGCTACGCAAAATTTCAGATTAGCGCTTATTTGATCTAAATGGAACAATCATTGCAACGCAAGAGATGGGATGGTCTGTAAGATTCAGGAGAGAAAAGTACTTACGGTATAGAAAAGCATAAAGTTCCAATGCTTTGGCATCCTATTCCAAGCAATCCTGTTTGTCTGGTTGCTGAGCGCGAGGATAGCCTGTACTGTGATGTTCATAATCATCATACCCTTAGCACGCAGCTTGAAAGGGAGCACCTCAAGTGCGTAAGCGATCAGCAGGCCCGAAAAGCCAATATCGTAGAAAATACCAAACAGCCAGATAAATACCAGCTGTGCGTAACCAGAAGCCGTGTTAGTTAAGTCCGAGTTCTCATAGATGGCGCCGCAAATCGTCCAGCTCACGAACGACACCACCATCCCCGATGTTGATAGTAGGAAGAGTGGCCGTCGGCCGAACCTGTCGACGTTGAGAGCGGCGATAATTGTTACGATGAGGTCGAGAATCGTTTTCCCACCGCTTATCTATAAACACCACGTTAGCAATCGCTCGACGATTTCGACATGCCGTAATAATGCCCTTACTGCGAGCTTCTGGTCCTGAACCCTTATCCCCGCGCCCTCATAGACGGTATCCATGTAATTCGAGAAGAGCGCGTTTCCGCTGTACTGAGATATAACACCCAGGGAGACGAGGATGGCCAGTCGCCATAGGTTGCCCTTGGTGCGCAAGAAATCAAGATAACCGGCGGCGCGTGCGACTTGTTTCTCCATCCGCATCGTCTCTTTAATTTCTCGGAATTCGAATTGAACGAGTACATCGTTCTTGTCGCCGCCGGCGTGGTACGTAGCTAATATATCGAGTGCCTCATCGTGACGATCCTTCGCTATGAGATATCGCGGGGACTCGGGGATCCAGTAGATGAAGGTGATCTGGATTAGCGAGGGTAGGATCTGCATCAGAGTGATCGACCTCCAGCTCCAGTCGTTCATGATCTGTGCAGTACCCCAGCCAACCCAGGCGACTAGAAGAGCGCCCAGATTCCACAAGCAGTTATAAACTGCCGTTACGGGCCCGCGATGCTGGGGGTGACAGATTTCCGTGAGAAGCAAAGGAGAAGCCATCTGCGACAAGCTGTTTCCGAAACCAAGAATTAGACGACCGGCAATAAACACTAGATCATGTGTTAGCAGACAGATCTATACATATTGTCATGTTTTAACTCCTTCGCGTACTCTCAAATCCATTGCAGAACGCCGACACACATCCTCCAATTATCATGAAGATACACCCGATCGCTATAGAGGTCTTCCGGCCCCAATTATCAGCAACATACGGTCTATTGGTATGGTTAGCGATGTATCTAAGTTAGATATCAAGAGCGCATTCCTACGTCAGGAAGAAGCTCAAAATACTCCCGATGTTGAACATATTCACGAGGAGTCCGAGCCAGCTATCGGCTACCTCCTGAGAGTTATCAGGGCCGACCTGGGTCTTGGGGAAGTATTGCTTCCAGCGATCGATTTGCTGAGAAGTGTTGACTAGCATTCTACGCAGCAATTAGTCGGTCACTCATCAAAAATCAGAAATCAAACATTTTCCCTTACCCATCATATCCAGTAGTTGCAGATGCTATCATCAATACACAAGCCCACGCGTATAGTTTCCGTAGATGCGGCTCCTTGGTCCAGTAGACATATTCGAATTCTGGTGCTTCCCTTTGCGCCAACTGCTCGTGTTCCTCCTCATGGCCCTTGGACACGGGCTGACGAGGACGTACCATGCCGACGTCTACGTATCGTCTTCCTCACACGAAAGTACCTAGTCGTTGAAATCGAGACCGCGGGCTAAACTATTAAGTTCCGACAGACAAGTTAAAGCCTATTATGTGCCAGAGCAGCGCAAAGCATGCACGACGTGAGGAGGGATATGATGCCATTCAAGTACTTTATGCTGGCAGCGCAGCTGCGGCTAATAATTAATACCATAATGAAGCACACCCGTCTACGTCCTTCGCCAAGAAGATATCCAGCGTATAGAAAAGCAAGGCTCGATGGCTTTACCTTGTCGCTACCGTAACGACGGCTAATGCATGTCACGATAATGCGGGGATAATATATAGAGGATCGTAGATGGGTAGCAGTTGGGGACGGCCCTCGACCAGATTCCACTGGGGTCTTGCTGACTAGCGGCCTATCAAACCGACAGCCCGGCTACGATCTAGTTGAGATTCTCTCTCCTCACATCCGAATAGAAGAGATTTATGGTACATCTAAGGCTCCGGATTGTCATTTTCGGGAAGCCCGCGGTCGTAAGCTGTTGCGGAATGTGCATTCGATAGCTTTTAAGCTTGGTCCGTAGCTTGCACATTATTTAGTTCATTAAGGACGATGGTGGTGACGATGAAAATGGGGGCGGCTCCAGTCTTTGATCAAATATGGAACGCGATAGAAATCCAGCAAAGACCAGTTTCCCCAGGTTGTATGCGATGTGCGACGGCGATGATGCACGATGGAACTTGGACGACGAGTTGCGACGACATGTCATTCGATCTTCGTCGAACGACACCCTACCTACCCGGATCTGGGGGACACGAAAACCTTGGTCAATCTGTCCAGATTTAGAAGATAGCAAGCAAAGATGAACTATTCTAGACTTCGGGGGTGCATCTTCCATCGCATGTGCGCGGTCCGGCAAGCTAGTGGGTAGCTCAACTACTATTGGTCGTCAAGCTGTCACCTCAGTGGCAGCATCGAAAGTAATGAAGTTGATGGTGGACTAGAAAAACTAGAAAAGGGCCGGCCGGTTAATTGGCAAAAGTCGGAATGAAACATGCCTCGTAGGTAATGCGTAGAAGAAACCTAGACACGGAACCAAAATTCAATGCGCTCCAAGCCTCCAACCAATCACTCTACTCCCCCTATTTCTTTTTAGCTAATTACATCTCCAAATCTGTTGGTGAAGAAAGATGAGGATGCATTATATAATGTACATTATACCTACCTCCTAGGCACAATAAGAAACAAAGGGCTTTGTGGCGTAAAACGAGGTCATAATTCCGAGTCAATTCTGAATGCCAAGTCTACCTCGTTGGCATCACGTTCCTTTTATTACATGGTAGAAATTGGTACACACTCGCAAGCCATACCATTCCGGGAATCCTGGTCCCAATTCGTCCTATCGCCTTTTCCCTTATTCCCGATGACCTATCCATAACCACGGAACTCTGAACCGTAGTATTCCTAAACTCGAATGTCCAATCGGTAAGCCATTAACAACATGAAAAGAAAGAAAACGAGTGTATCGAGGACAGCTCTTAAACTAGCATCGAGCCTAGACAATCCATCACACCCTCCATCATAACACGGCATCGTCCATCTCGCAGTCGGACTCGACAGTGGTATGGAAACGGTTAGGGTTAGAACCGTTGACACCACTAGAGGCGTGTGCACCGACGGCGTCTTCAGAAAAGCTTCCCAGCTCGTTGATGCTATGCATGGCCCTCAGTAGCTTGTCCATTTCTCCTTTGAGCCGCAGCCTCCTCTTCGCCGTTCTGTCGTCTTCTTCCATCAACCTATTATACTGACTCGGATCTGCCAGACGGTAAACCACCATTAGTATCGTTTGCCATCTTCGTCGTTACAGCATGACGCGTGGGGATATTAGACTCACCAGAGTGACCATAGATATGAAACTTCTCATCTAGAGACATGTCCAGCTGTTGCTCTCTAAACATACGCAAGAGGTTCGAGTTCACGTTCATCGTTACTCCTTCTACAAACCTTGCCGCGGCCACTACCGATAGAAAAGAGTTAGCAAGGTAAGAGACAATTCTAGAGATCCACATATCGCAAGATGTCTTTGGGAATACGCACTCATGTAATAACCACGGACAAACCCTGCCACCTCGATTTCAGTGTCGTAAGGGTCCTTTCCAATCTTGGGGAGGTGGGTATCGAGCAGCTTGCGTTCTTTGATCTTTTCTTCCTCCGTCATGTATTCCAACCTCTTAACCGTGTACTCCCAATCGAGCAGGGTCAGAGACTTCAGGCGAATTATCCCGCGCACGCGTTGAAGCTGTCCCATTTCCTGTGCTTTGTAATTGTGAAACGCATCGTCATTCATCATGTAGAGCTGGTACGTCTCAGAATTGAACATGTCTGAGAGACGAGCCCTCTGAGAAGCGACTGCTTCTTCGATGAACTGCTTCAGATGATCATGGCAATCCTTGAAGATCAAACGACGGCGCAACACCCCGAGAGACTCCTCAAGAGCAGCGTTGGCAGTCATCTCTAAGAGCTCTGCTGTCTTGAGGATATAAGTGTCTAATGGCTCCTCCCACTTCTTCACGGCGTCTAGGCATAAAGTCTCACGAACCTCGTCCGGGACTAGGTCTCGTGGCATACCTGGCCGTTTGGTTCTTAGTATCCTGTTACGGATGTCTTTGATGTCCATGGCGCATCGACCGCGGTTGAAAAACCTGACGAACGGGCTCGGCCGGGATGCTGGCGCGCCCATGACGGACGATGCGCGGGACAAACTGCCTGCTGGGAACTCCTCGTGCTTTACTGGCGTGGTGACGTTGTCCTGGCGCTGACGCCTGCTAGGCGTAGAGACATTTCGCATAGTTGAGTCGTTGGGACGAGGCCTCTTCGAAGGACTTGGCGTTGTAGCCTCTGACTCGACACCAGAAATATCGATAGTCTGAAGCTCCGAGTCTTTGACCTTGCAAGTCGGCTTCATCTTGAACACGCAAGTCTGGAACTGGCTGTTCAGCGTATTCCACTCGGAAGAAAATCCAGTGTTCCTTATAGCCGTCTTCACTTGGTCTAGAAATTTAAATAGGCTCCTCTTAACCTCGTGCTCTACATTGGCCGGAAGTTCGGGGAGAGCATCCAACTCATCTCTGATCGTAATGATACGCCTATGAACCGTCTCCTTTATGGATGGCAGGCTTCTGGCAAAAGCTTCCGTGAGCTTGCACGACAGGAACTACTACAAGTTAGCTGGTTATCTACATCATAAACTAGGTACTTACCTTTAACAACACCTCAACGCCGCAGCGATCAGGGAAATCAGCGAACTCGATCGGCCATGGGCTATTACCATCAACCTGCCGATTGAAGAAGAGTTCTTCCCATTTCGTTGCATCCTCAAGAGGCTGACTCGGCGGTCGCGACGTGGCGAAGAAGCCCTGGCCGACCAACTGCTTCTCGCCCCGAAACATAGCTAGCCAGTTGGGAATATTCTGAGGGGGGAGCTGGTCTGCCTTGGTCATGACGCCGATGGTTCGTGGCGCTGCTTTAGCCTTGCGAATAATACCTAAGCAGGTGGAATTCTCTAAGTCGACGTTCATAGGAAGAGCCCACATGATGATCGCCTTCTCCCTTTTAATATATTCCAGGGTTAGTTTCTCGACGACCTTGACCACATACTCATCCTCTTCGTTTTCTGGTGATTGGAATACGCCGGGCAGATCGTAAAAGCTCAGATCGGGAAGCCCAGGGCCTTTTATCTCTAAGGCGACGATATTTGGCGAGAACTGGGCATCTGTCTCGCGAGCAGCCACTGGAGCGGTCCTAAGTAAGCAAAGGATATATATAAAACAGGATGACTATAAAAAGGATGGCTGGGTAGGGGGTATTCGACTATCGACTAGCGAACTACGACTTAGAGTAGGCAGCTATGGACTTACAATCAAGAGGTGTTTCTTTAGTAACGGCACCTTCGCCGGGGATGAAAAGTTCAAAGTTACGGTTGTGATTCAGAATCGCGACTTGAGCCCAGCGAAGGACTTCTTCAATCTCGGAAGGATCGAAAATGGTTTTGAACGACTTGCTGTCCCGATGGGTCATCTTAACCCAGGGCGGGAATGGATTTGCCGCGGTAACATCTGAAGTCTTAGGCTTCCGATCTGGGAAAGGCCGAAAGTCATAGTCTCGTTGAAGAGATACGGTGCATGACCAGTGGTCAATCTTGCTACTGATTAGGCGAATATGAAGTGGGCAGCGCGTACAGACGCCGGCGCTACGCGGGAGGTTGACCCGTGCTAGACCAGACATCAAGCTGGATTTCCCGGCAGACTGGTCGCCAACGAGAACTAGCTCGGGCAGAGCAGCCACATCTAAAGGGTATTTAGTCAATAGGCACGATAGGGCTTAGAATAGGTAACTATTACTTACGAGATACGCCGAGCGTCTGAAGATCACCGAGCGTGTCATTGCACGCCTTTTGCTTCAGACCAATATCAGTAAATGTCGGGTGTGCGAAGCTCTGGTGAGCAAAACTGGCGTCGGCATTCTGGGAAGCGGGTGACCCCTGCCGACCGTTTCTGAAGCTATCAGGTAGGCGCCTCATTTCCATAAAAATAGGCTCTGTGTCATCGTCCTTTCGCTGATACGTCTCAGCGCTCGCTGTAGGCAGATAAGGCTTAGCATTAGTAGATTTAACTAGGTAGATATTGAGAGGGTAAGCAGAATGGATACTTACGAGCATGAGACCTAATGAAAGATCTAGCTACAGACTGGGTATCCAGATATTCAGTTGGAGGAGTCTTCCGCTTTAGTGGACTAGGGGATGGCGGCGGCATAGTGTTGTCTGATATCAAGCTTGCCGCTGGCGAGCCAAGACGCTCGTGTTTGACCGCCTTACTAAGACGTGCCATGCTATGTTCTAATTAGAAAAAAAAGCATTGATGACGACAAGGAAAGTCAAAGATAGAACTCACATGGAGGGTAACTACTTGGGTAAGTAGGAGATATAATGATATATTGGTAGTTATCAATGATTGAAGGAACTCAACTCGGAGTACCTAACTAGGTATTCAGTGAAAAGGGTAGAGAGATATCTAACATGAGATTGAAGCAGAGATGACTAAGACTATGATAGGTATGTAGTTGTTAAGGAAGTAAAACAGGTGAGTGAGGATAGACGACGTTCAGGTGCATGCACTTAGTTTCTGAAGATAGCATGCGTGGAGGAACTTAATAACGACGATGAGGTGGAATGAGGATGTGATGTTGGTGGGTAGGAAAGGAAAGAAGAAGAGGAAATCGTTGAGCGGGGGGAGAGAAGGAGAGAAATTTTTGAAGGGAATAGGGAATTGGGACTCGAGACTCGAGACGAGTGCTCGCATTACACCTTGAAATCATAAAGTAACTGTGGTGATATTGACTCAAAATGAACTCGACGGGATAATAGTGATTGTTAAGAGAATACGCTAGATAACGTGTGGACACTAACAAGCTCTATCTAAGTCAAGAGTATAGAGGAGTAGCTATTCACACTTAAACCTGTGGTACCTACCTACAATTAGGTAGCGTCCGGGGTGTTTCCTAGGGTGGGTATAATTTGGTGGCTGGTAGCGGGGTACAAGAAAAGATAGGCAGGACAGGCAACAGTCTTTGGACTTGCGCAGTTATCTCGTTGAAGATGATTGGTTAAAGAGAAAACTTAGAAAAAGCAAACTAAACTTCACAATTCCTCCTACAAATCTCTATGGTGTCGGGTGAATCCGAGTGAATATATCAGTTATCAGTTTTAATACAACAGGGAAGAACAGAGAAAGATGCGCACGGAGTACCTTAGATGTTATCCACACTGTAACTATGTACTTGGAAGTCCTACGAAAATACAATGAGTGAAAAGACTCAAGTTACTACAGATTATAATACTGCCACAATACCGCCACAATACCATACATCATTAGGTATAGATATTGACCCTCCACTCCAATAATTAGGTAGGTAAAACAGTGTTACTCCATCATATAAAGGTTATTATATACTTCATCATATGTATCAAGAATTAAAGGAAATCTTGTATGGCTCTAGAATAACTCGATTTCATCTGAGATTTGCAACTTCATATTATCTACTATTACTAGCAATCGTTCGAAGGTGAATTCGACCATGTTTTCAAGGAAACATCGCCTTAAATGATGGAAAGGCTTAGTCAACCCCCAGGTAGAAATGATAGAATACCCAAGGTACCTAGTAGAGATATATCCAATATTTCGCACAAGTCACAATTTGGATGTTAATGTTGCTATGTCCTTTTAAGTCTCTCCGATTCGATCATCTAGTAAACACGTGTTAGCTGTGACTCCCTATCAGGTTGGCCATCTCATACCCAGCATTTCGTCCTACGATCGGCCCTCCTTCTTCTTCGTCTCGAACCCTTCTCCAACCTTCCCTGTCTTCCGTCTCCGTGCCAGGAGGTGGGCATGGCTCGCCACACTCCCGACTACTCAGCCGAGGCCAATACCTGCGGTAGCTGAAGAGGCCTACCGTAAATCCCAGTATCGACCCGACGGAAACATCATACACATCATGGCGGTAGTCTTCACAGCGGCTGATGGCTATCAAGGTTGCCCCGACTAGAGGGGCAAGACAGATCAATGAGCGGCCTAGGTCCTTCTTGTCACGAAAAATCCTCAATTGGCCGGCTAAGAAGCAGGCCAGGTACCCGAGACCGCTGAAGGAAAAGCTGGAGTGCCCCGAGGGGAAAGATCGCCAGCCGTCGTGGAGAATATGGTGGTTCGTCTCGGTGCACACGTCGATCGTCACTAGGACGTTAGGTTTGGTGCCGTGAGCCGGCTTACATCGGGCAATCAGGTCTGGCCTCGGACGACCAACCGTGTTCTTTACAATATCGGTGAGGAACGAGCTGAGGATTAAGGCAATGGCAAGGCCGAGGATAGTGCTATGGTGTTTATGGAACGAGGCTCGGGCGAAGCTATTGTACAGCAACACAACCCCAAGCGGGACAAATAGTGCATAGACAAAGTTAAGCCAGACAGGCACTCGTTCGACCTCAGCGTGAGGAAACGATATGTTTAAGTTGTTGATATAGAACATGCGATGGAATGGCTCGACGAGGAATTGGATTAGGAGGTAGGCCGTCATTAGACCGGCGAATCCTACATAGTCGGGCGCATAAGAATGCTTGAGAAACGGTTAGGTGAGCTCTAGCTAGATGTTCTCGAGAAGTGAAGTGGAAAGGGGAGAGAGGTGTATATCCATACAGTCCAGAACCTCGCAATAGATCCTAATATTCCTCCTTGCTGAAAAGAGCCGTTCCGAGTCATTGCCACGATAGCTGCAAGTCACCGTCCACGAAGAGCCTTAAAGACACTCCACAGCATTTCCTTAACAGGAACTAGAAGAGAAGAGGACCACGACAGCAAAGAACGACGGCGAGGACAATTGAAATTGGTTTGATTACAAAAGATACATATGCAGGAAAGAAGAAAAAAAATATAAATGAATAAAGATGTCAAGGCTGCGAGGGTAAATTTGAGGTCGTGTGCCCGGGTTATATAAGGTTCTAATGTTGGCAACGATGACGGGAGTTCGACTTTAGGTACCTACATGTAGTTTTCAGGTGCCGTTATGTACGTTTGCGCTGTGCATACATATATTAGATACTTCCATTTTAGTATATACATATGTACATATGTACCTAGAACTAACCCCAAATTCTCACCTAGGTGAGCCTATGTAAATTCAATTAAGTAGGTACGTTGGTACCTACTAGCTGACTTTTTTTTAGTTGTCGGGTCTTTTCGCGAACCTCTTGCGCTATGTTTACCTACCACTTAACATCATATTTTTAAGTACCACTAAATAGTACCTAAACCTCTCTACATCTCGGCAACAAATATTTCTCATCTCTGTTACGATCCCATTGTTTTCAGATATGTTGAAATCAACGTATAAACCGTCCCCAAATCTCCCATCTCTACCTCCTGAATGGACAGAGCATAAAGCTCCCACCGGTCACACCTACTACTACAACACAACCACAAAAGAATCAACGTATCAACGACCAACTAACTCACCAGCTCCAACACTAGGAGCTATTTCTCAACCCACTCGGCCTCCTCCCCAAGACCCTCACGCGAGTTTCTTCCAGTACTCGACCGTACCCCAACTCTCCGATCCTGCGGCTGCGAACGCCTTCCTCGCCCAGTATGACCCGTCGCGACAACGCCAAGCGCAACAGCAGCAGCATGGGGGGCGTGGCGGGCATCGTGGGACGCCCGATGGGAGAGGGGATCGCCCACGCCCACAACCGACCGACAAGCCAAAGTCCAAGGTTGCGATTCCGGGTTGCGAGCCGTGGCTACTAGTGTACACCAAGTACGGTCGGCGGTTCGCGTATAACCCCGTGAAGAACGCAAGTTACTGGAGGATACCTGAGAAGATAATGAAGGGCGTGCTAGAATTAGATATCAAGGGCGCCAGGGAGAAGGCCGCCGGGACCCAGGGCGAGGGAGCAAATACCACCGAGGAACCCATATCTGCGGAAACTCAACGAGAAGTTTCTGTCGGGGTTGCAGCTAGGGAAGTGGAAGAGCAAATCCCTCTAGATTCTGATTACGAAGAAGTAGAAGTTACGGATGATGAGGGCGAAGGGGAGGATAACGAAGACAATGCCGATGGGCATCACTCGAAACGACAGCGTACGGAAGAACCCGCAGGTGACATGCCAATTGAATTCAACGAAGACGATTTTGCCTACCAACTACAAGCCATGGGCGACGATTATGGTCTTGACCCCGGCGAATACGACGATGGGAACCCCGACGCGTGGCCAGAAGGTGCCGAGGGCCTGCCCCTCTCCGATACCGACGCGAAAGAGCTATTTAAAGATTTGCTAAATGACTACGGCATCAATCCTTACTCGCCGTGGGAGAAGCTAATCGAGGAAGGCCGCATCATCGACGATTCGCGATATACCGTGCTCGACACCATGAAAGCCCGCAAGGAAATCTGGGAAGAGTGGAGCCGCGAACGGATACAGGTCCTTAAAGAGCAGCGCGCCAAGGAAGAAAAGAAGGACCCCAAGATCCCTTACCTCACGTTTCTGCAACAGAAAGCGACACCCAAGCTCTACTGGCCCGAATTCCGTCGCAAGTATAAAAAGGAACCGTCCATGCGCGATTCGGCCCTCAACGACCGCGACCGCGAGAAGTGGTACCGCGAGCATATTAATCGACTGAAACTTCCTTCGGAGACTCTTAAGAAAGACCTAACTACACTCCTACGGAGCGTACCCCTTCGCGCCCTCAACCAGACGACTTATCTTACAAACCTCCCTCCCCAAATACTCGCCGATGTACGGTACATCAGCCTAGATCCGCAAATCCGCGATCCCCTGATCGAAGCGTACATCCAGACGTTAGGATTGCCGCCTACGGAAGATAAGATAGAAGAGGACGATGCAGCACAAAAGGCAAGGGAGGAGCGAAGAAAACGAGAGAAGGCGCTCGAGGAGCGCGAGCGCATCGTAGCCGAGGAGAAGCGCCGACAAAAACGACAGCTAGAATACGGAAAGGCCGTCCTAAGAGAGGAAGAGCGGGAGCTAGAAAGGGCTATGAATGTGGGGAAGAAGGGTTTGCAAAGTCAACTGTTAGCAGCGCAAAAGACCGGTGAGACCGGTGAGTAATTTTACTATTACAACATAATAAAATTCACAAGAGACCTAGTTCGCGCCTATTATGAAGTCCGGCTACGATCAAATATCTAGGTACACATCACTTGAGATGCATCAAGAAGTGTTTCGGAGCAAAGCTCTAGTTCGAGCCTTTTTTTTTCCTTCCAAATCTATCTAGAGGCTATATAATAGCCCTTCGCCGGATCTAACACGCAACACTTGGCGACTATCTAAATTTAGAATCCAATCATATTAGCCAGTTATCAAACCACGTGATAGCTTGCTCGAAGGCCTGCTCTTGAGCAAAGCGCTCGATCTTCTTGCTGGTGTCGCAGCGGACAGAGAAGCCGTGAACAACCTGGGAATACAAGTTGATCTGGTAGGGGTGACCATTCTTAGCGAGGATCTCCTCGGACTTATGGCGCTTCTCGGCCGGAAAGATCGCGTCGGTCTCGGCAGCGGCGATAGACAGCGGCGCCTTGAAGCTCTCAAGCTCATCCTCGTCGACGAAGGAAGGGTGGGCAACGAAGCCGGCCTGGATACCGTTTTTGAAATGACGAGCAACGTACTATGAAGATAAATGTTAGCAACTTTATTATTTGGCGAGGAAAGGGACTGCAGTGAGATCGAAAACATACCTTGGCACCGAAGCAGTAGCCGACAGCACCCAGCTTATTAACGCCCTGCTCCTTGAGATACGTAATAGCCGTCTCGATGATAGGGTCAACGGCCTCTTTGGTGTGAGGGTTGTCGCCGGTGCTACCCTTAGTCAACCAATGCATAAAGTCGAAGCCTTCGGAACGGTTCAGGCTTAGGGCATCACCGTTGAAAGGGTCGATGATAAGGGTGAGGTAGCCCCTTTCGGCGAATTGGTCGGCAATCAGCATGCTGTTCTGCCAGATTCCGATGACATCCGGAATGATCAGGATACCAGCGTCCTTAGCCGAACGAGCATCGGGAATGGCCTTGTAAGCATCGTGCTGGCCTATCTTGAAAGCTGCGCCTGCTGGCTCGCCTCTGCGAGAGGATATAGTTAGTCATGCTCGAATTTAAGAATGTCATAAAATAAGTATGAGAAGGAAAGAAATAAAAAGAAAACAAGCAGTGGGAAGAACTTACTCGTGTCTAAAGCCCTTAACGCAACAGTCTCCAGGAGGGTTGGACGCCATTTTATTTATGTCGATTACTGCGAGGTAGTAGACGTTGGAAGTGATGGTGCAAGTCGTAACCTTAGTGAGCTATATAGGTTATATGAGCGACCTATGAAGAATAGAGATCGGGTTGATTCGAAGGTGTGTAAGTGATGAAGAATGAGAATTGACGCAAAAGGAGGGATGAGGCCCAGGTATTTATCAGCAACGAGATTCCTTATTACCTTCTTGGATAAAAGCTTCAATGTTCGTTTTAGCTATTCCGGCTTTGTGACCCCTCTATCAAGGCTTCGATGAACGAATAAATCCCACTCACCCCTCTATTGTCCCTGGACCAAACAAGGTCCATTGTATTGTACACGATACTTTTGTTGGCCGCTCGCCGCTCCGAGGCCCCACTCTCTACCTAGGTATGTAGACTGCGGGATCCATCAGCACGTCAACACCTTGTACTACGTACGTACGTACCTCTTCCAATGTGTACCTACCTAGGTAGGTAAGTACATTTACATAATTACTTGCACATTGCGAACACTACCTGTACATAGGTACCTACCTACACATCCATGATGATGTGTTGTTTCATATGTTTCATATGTTCCATCTTCTTAACAACAAATATTAAAATTACACCAAAAAAAGATTAATTCAAAAATAATCATAATATGTTCATGGGATATTATCATGTATCATATTATAAGGCTAACCAAGAAGTAATACCGCATCTATGTAGAAAGGATAGGGTATATTACTACCAGGTAGGACTTATTACCCACTCTTACCGGGTTAACGAACCACACTTCTAACCCCACCTAACTCCGAATATCCTCCTCCGAATTCTCTCGGCATCAGGATTCTATCTACTTCGGTAACACCGGACCTTAACAAACCACCTGTCCACTTCGCCATCTCTTTTGCAGTATCCTGTCCCAACGTTTCTTCGGGTTTGGCGATCTGCTTAGAACCGGCTCTCCCGCGGTTGGCTCCAGATGCTCTCCTCCTTCTCCTGAAGCCTTCTTGCCGTTGCTGCGAAGCGAAGTATCTAGTTGCGGTCTGGGTGATGCCCCGAACGGAATCCAAATTCTGTTCTTATACTCTGTCGACGGTCTACCGGAAGTACGACTCTTACCACTCTCCTGGCTTTGTCGTCCCAGCGGAGGAGTGCACGTCGCTACACTAATTTTAGGCCCCCTGGGGTCTAACTGGGTCGTTGTTCTCGGTGGAGGTGTTCTCCTTGTGCCTAGGAAGAGGCGTAGAGCCTGTGTTGGCGTTACCGGTGAGGGCGTCTCACGCCAATCCTCGAGTGCGAAATCTCTATGGGCGGTTGCCGTGCCTGGCGTGGAGCTTGTCCCGGTCGTGCTCGGGCGAGGATTGGATGAGGATATGCTCTTTCGATGACCCATTTGGAGCTTGGGTCCCGCTGTCTTCAGGGATTCCCTATCTGGCTGTAAGGGAAAAGCATGGTTTGCGATCTTCGATGTTCCTTGGTATACCTCCTGCTTTTGGCTGGTACCTCTCCCGGGCTTCCGAGAAATCTTTTGAATCTCGTTTGGGGATACGTTTTTCGTAGTCTTGCCTCTTGGATATCTAACTACACAGCGACTCCTGAAGTTCGTCCATGTGTCCTTAGGTTTCACCAATGCTGCTAGGTCGTCACCTTCCTCATCCTCGTTCAACGCCGACGACGTCTTAATGAAACTGGGTGTGCGGTCTTGGTCACGTTCATGGCCACACACACTTTTCTGATTCCTGACATTCCACCACTTTCTCCTCCGATTTTCTATCGGGGCGTCTGGTTCTGTTGACGCTTGAGGTGGAGATATTGAAGGTGTGTCCGAAGGATTAGACTTGGAAGTCTTGCCCCGGTTCTTATTTTGCCGTGAAATGCTTCGAAACGTAATTCTAGGCTGGATCGGGGAGTCGCCTCTAGTCTGAGACTCTGGGGTGAAATTTAAACCTTTTCTCCTTCGGGATGTAAGAGCATGCACCCTGTCTCGAAGGAGACTTGGAGTTGACTTGACTCTCTCGGCCTTCTGCAAACGGTCAGGGGTCTGTGTTGTCTGGCCTCTTAGTGTGGTAACTCGTTCTGTTTGTTGGGAAGAGGTTCTCGATTGGATGTTGTCCTCTACGACTCTCGCGGTTGTAACGCCAACGCCGGTATCATACGGGTGCGTACTCTTTCCAGGCTTGGCTTTTGTAAGCATGTACTTTTGTCTCTTAGGACTTTCGGACAGGGTTGAAGTGCTGAACCGTTTCTGCTTCCGCGACTCAATGAGCTCGGCGTGGTGGTCGATATCGTCTTGCTAAGACTCGATCTTCATGTTTATCCGTTGGAGAGGAATGGATACTGCCTCAAGTGCCTTGACCCGTCGCGATTTAGGCTTGTTCCTCGGTGCATCCTCGTCGAGATCTCGAGGTTCATATAAGGTCTGCTGCGTAGGCCATCGATGCCTGTAATCAACTGCAACATTTTCTTTCTTCTTCGACCGCTTCCCCATCTTACCAATTTAGCCACCCTCTAGCTACAGCTTTAATGTGTGCTTGTATGCCTATTAGCGTGCCTCACCACTTGGATTTGCTTATTGGCTCGAAATTGAGGTCGAAAGCCTTAGAAGGAATTCTATTCAGTAATAATAACTAATAACTTCCACAAGACGACGAGGGACTAACACATACCTATATAGTAGTAATATAACATAATACTAACAATACTAACCTACAATGCGCGTTGACTACATACTACTAGGTATGTAAGTAGTTGATGATAATACGTTGGAGCTTATGATGTTTCAGGGTTGGCTTCCTAGGTAGATATCCAAATCGTACGTAGAAAGCATCAATGTTAGATCATCAATATACTGTAGGTACCTAAGTAGGTACTTGACTTTAAGATATTTCAGGTGCGAAGCCTCATTTGAAACAACATTATCTCTAAGTGTTGCCATGTGGAATTCAGTTTCCTAGATGTACCTATCTAGTACCTACGGTACCTAGGTACGTACATGTAGATATTTTAAGCTGAGGTTCTTACCTGGAAACTTCAAAGTGGCATTACCAACATACCCCTTGCAGAGTATGAACTCTTGGGTCAATACTGGCAGTTGCGCTTATCATCCGGTTCTTGCCATACTATCATCAGCCCGACCCATTCATAAATATAGTAACCCCAGATGGCCATATTCTTAACAATTCGCTTGCTCTCGATAACATATACAACCCGCAAACTCTATTATCTCCATACAAAAGCCCTCCCCTCCTATAGAGGTTCCCCGGAGGTAGTTGTCGTTACATCAATTCAGCTCGGTTGTAGCCGGTCCCGGCAGCAGGTGTATTTGGAGCCTCGTAAAGGGGAGGGGCCTCGGTCATCGGTACTTGGTATTTTGGTTGCCCCGTGGCGTCATACTGCGCTAGAGGAGGATAAGGAGAATGTGTTCCAGAGCCAGGAAGCTCCTGCGGTCCTGACGGCACAGGCGGCGGCGAAGCGGTCGCAGAGACGCCTCGCTGATATTTTTTAATAAAGAATATACCAAGGATTACGAAGGCAATAACGGCAACGCCGCCAACAACACCGCCGACAATGGCGCCGACAGGAGTCCCCGAGCTAGAGCTACTGTTCGACGATGAATTGGTAGTTGTGGAAGATGAACTGCTAGCTGTTGATGTCGAGGACTCGGCCGTCGAATCACTCGTCGTTGTAGACGATGAAGTTGCAGCATCCCCGGTCGAAGACCCACTTGTTGAATCATCGGTTGTTGAAGAAGCAGAAGTATCAATTAAACTGAGAGGCGTAGCAAGCATGTCGAAAACCCGAGTGTTGCTTTGGGTATCGCAGTCCCAGGCGGTAACTGTTGAACCACTTGTCTTCAACAACTAGTCAGCATTTGGTCTCTCTCAACAAGTACCAAACGAGGTTCTCTTTAACCCCCAAATGTTGGACATCTTCGGGGAACCGTTACTCGAAATCTAGGGGCTCCACACTCACAGAGAACTGCCAGGTGATACAGTATGGAAGGGCTGACTGGCTAAAGCGCGGGCAGTTAGTATAAACACTAAGAAGTTACCTGCCTAGGTAGACATATATGTGCGAGGGGGGTGGTGGCTTACCAACAACGCGTCTTCGCGCTTGTGCCACAGACACTTGTCGGGTTATAATCATCGCATTGGGTCCAGAAAGTCGACGAACACGCCTTCAACCCACCCGTACAACACCCCCGGAAGCTGCCGATATCCTCGCAAGTTGCAACACTGGAATAACAGGTATACGTGATCCCAGCTACGGTATCAGGTTAGCTAGGTGGGTTCGCGACACCGTCTTCGCTCGAGGGGAAAGGCTCTTACGGTCAAGGGAGCCGAAACCACACGTATCATGACCCATACTATAGCCATCCCGTCTCAACAGTTCTATCGACGCATAGGACTCCGGAGCCGCTGTCGGCGCGGGATTCCGTAAACCTGCAAATGCGCCATCGCCAAACTGCGTAACGGCGGGCAAGAGAGGGAGCCTCGAGGCTGAAGCTGCTAGAAGGAGCTCCAGTTGAAGCAAGAACGAGAATATTGTACGTCCCATGGCTCAGCGAAGTCCTCTATCACTAATCGTATAGAGTTGAAAAGTTCTACATCTGTCTGAGTGACTGGCAGGAGAAGGAAGTCGGTTAAGATTGCGAGAAACGAGAGACGTTCAGCTCGCCGCCAAGAGGACAGGCCTTTTCAGCCCCCCGAGTCGTCTTGCACTCGTTCATCGTCCCCTCCGACTCGCTCCGCCATGTTTTAGATTGAGCTGAGATTAATGGGAACTGGCGTCGGGACTAGCGGCGCTAATCAGCTAGCAACCACCATCGAGGCACCAGAGATACGGTCCACGATGCTGTAGGTAGTAGATCCACGTTCTTCGCTTTGACGGCGATTCTACGTTGTCTGACCGAGTCTCGAGTGACCATCCCGACGTAAGTAAATAAGAGACATACTGTTCAGCGCTTGAATCAAGTCGTCGTCAAATTCATATTAAATTAGGCATCTAAGGCTTGGGGTTATAACTAAGACTATTTAGTTCCAAAGTTCTTAGCGATATTCAGCTTAAACAGGGGGTAATCGGTAACCGTACTAGCTAGAGCATCCACTAATATACCTGCTACGGTACCTATAAGGTAGGTACCTAGGTAAGTATGCATGTTGTTTGGCCTGTATGAAGACTTTAAGACCTCGATATTAGTAAATACAGTGACTTGCGTTCGAGAACAACTATATGAGTATGGGTAACAGGTAACTAAGTGAGATGTTACTTTCATTCAAATCTGAGATGGTATCGTAGTCTAGTAAATCACATTAAAAATGGAAGTAAATACATTTATGAACGATAAAACTAGAGTAATTAGAAGTAATTTCAAACATTGATAATGATGAATGGATACTCGAGATTCTCACATTCATACATAACTTGAAGCTAACACAGTATAAAATGAAATACAACCTTAGGGGAAACATAGGCGGGGTGGGAACTGTCCCGTAACGGTTCCAAGGTTGCTGTAACGGTTCCAAAATTTTGGCACGGTTCTTAGATTTAGGCACGGTTGGCACGCTTTTCGATTTTGGCACGGTTCAAAAATTAAAAAAAATTAGAAAAATTAGAAAGATTGAAGCGTGCCAAAATTTCAAAGCGTGCCAAATCGTTTGAAGCGTGCCAAATCGTTTAAAGCGTGCTAAATCGTTTGAAATGTGCCAAAACGCGGTTCTTTAATGTAAACCTTTATTTATAGATTTAAGGTTTTATCTTACGCGCGTAAATGGTGGTGTAATGGTAAAATCGTAAAATTGTAAACTTTAAAATCGTAACCTTAATAGTTCGAATCTTATGTAAAATAAAAATAAAAATTAATAAAAATAATAAAAAATTAAATTAAAATAAATTAAATTAATTAATGATTAAATGAATAAATATTATTAAGTAAATAAAAATAAAAACGATTAAATGAATTTTTAATTTTTAAATTTTAACACGGTTCTATATCTTGGCACGGTTCCATATGCTGGCACGGTTCCAAAATATGGTTGGGAAGCGTAACCATTCCTTTTTTTTGGAATTGTTCCAAAATTTTGGAACCGTGCCAGAATTTTGGAACCGTTACGGGACAGTTCCCACCCCACCTATATTTCCCCTCAGGAATTTTACTGTAAGAGCATAAGGTTTGCCTTAGTGACTGAATGCCCTAAGCTATAGTGGTTTATCACCAAATTTTAGCGTTAGCTTGAGGGGGACACAGTAAATATCTCTCGTACCTAGTACCTAGTACCTAGATAGAGTACTTAGGTACTTACTATGCATTGATGTCAGACATAGACCCCTCCTGCCCTCGTACATACTTTGGTGCAACCTAATGCTCCACGTGCATTTACCGGTTTGGAGGGGTAGCTACCTGTGAATTACTTATCGTGCCTATCAGAGAAGACCCGTTAAAATTTTTGATGCGACAACCCCACCTATCAATTTCAAAACAAATAAATCTTTTTTTCCCTTTCGATTTCCTCCTTCTAGTTACCCAAACCAAGCAAATTTTCACATTGTCGAAAGTGTCAATCGAGGATCACATCGTTGACCTTAGGTCTTCGATGAAATCCAGCTGAGGTTTCACTTTCGTTAATCTAATCTACCTAGCCTATGCTAGAAACCCTCGTTAACGTTTATATTCGTCAACGCGATCAGCTTCGACGCTGATCACCAGTAGTCTTTTTGCCATGGACCAACAACGACTTGTCGAGTTGCTCCAGGCATCTCAGATTCGTATGTTCTTCATACTTTCATCTATTCGTTCTAACACTATTTCATTTCATGTTTTGGACCGCCGAAATACCTAAACACGTAATTGCTAACAATACTTCATCTCACAGCTGATACGCAGAAAGTCAAGGCAGCAACGGCAGAGTTGCGCAAGAATTTCTATCCTCACCCGGAAGCTTTACTCGGCCTCCTTCATGTCATCGTGTCCCATTCCGAGGCAACAGTGCGCATGCTTGCGGCCGTTCAGGGTCTTCGTCTTGTCGAGAAGCACTGGGGGAAGATTGCCGACGACCAGAAGCCTTCCGTCCGCAACGAACTCCTCCAAGCCATCATCAGAGAGCAGAATGCTAAGTGCCGTCATGGCCAGTCTCGCGTCATCGCTGCTATCGCGACCGTGGATTTCAGCAACGAGCAGTGGGGTGATCTACTACCTGCTGTCATGCAACTTACTAATTCTGACGATGTCGTTCATCGTGAGGTTGGTTCTTACATCATATTCAGCCTCGTTGAAGCAAATCCTGCCTACTTCGAGGATCATTTATCAACCTTATTCGAACTCTTCATCAAGACTATCAGAGATCCCCAGAGTCGTGATGTTCGAATCAACACTATGCAATCTATCAGCTCTACGTTGATGCTGATTGACTGTGACGAGGATGAACAGTCTGTCAACGCCATCCAGGAGTTCACCCCCCTCATGGTCGAAGTCCTGAAGGATGCCGTCGACGGCGGGGATGACGAGAAAGTGCAGCAGTGCTTCGAAGTTTTCCAGACCTTCTTAGCATATGATGGTGCTCTACTTTCTCGCTACTTCAAGGACTTGGTGCAGTTCATGCTCGATCTAGCTTCCAACACGAGCGCTGAAGATGACGTGCGGTCTCAAGCCTTGTCCTTCCTCGCACATTGTGTCAGATACCGTCGTCTGAAGGTCCAGGGGATCCCTGACATGGGCGCGCAGCTTATGAGAAAATCCTTGATGATCTTATCCGAGTTATCTGATGATGACGACGACGAGGAGGATAATACGCCGGCCAGGAGGGCTTTATCCGTCATAGACCAGCTCGCTTCTGACCTACCACCGCGGCTGGTCATCGTGCCTTTGTTAGATGAATTTGAAGGCTACGCCACCTCGCAGAACCCAGGGCAACGCAAGGCCTGCGTACTAGCTCTTGGCACATGTGCCGAGGGTGCGCCTGATTTCGTTTCTACTCAGATATCGTCGATCATGCACTTGGTCTTGAATCTTCTAAAGGACCCTATACAGAGTGTTCGTCATTCTGCTCTCTTGGGCCTCATACACCTGGGCGAAGATCTATCTGACAGTATGTCGGCTCACCATGACGCCATCATGACTGCTTTAGTCATGAACTTGGATGAGGCGAGCAGCAACGAGTCAGACGAGAAGAACGCCGAAATCATCCGCTCTGTCTGTGGTGCTATCGAGTCCTTGGCCGAGGGCTTAGGGTCCGAGATCATGGAAAAGTATGGAGAGACCATGATACATCGTATTGGAGCCTTCCTATCCCATCCGGATCCTAAGGTCAAGTCTTCGGCTGCTGGCGCGCTCGGTGCCGTCGCCGCCTCTATCAAGGGCGCCTTCATTCCTTATCTCAAACAGACCATGGAAGCTCTGTCATCTTACATCGTAGCCGAGAGTGGCGAGGAAGAGCTGGCGCTGAGGAGCTCCGTATGCGACGCCATGGGCCGCATGGCCGTCGGCGTCGGTGCCCACGAGTTCAGTCCATACGTGATGCCGCTATTAGTAGCTAGCGAGAAAGCCCTTCATCTCGGCAACCCCCGCCTCCGAGAGACGACTTTCATACTGTGGAGTCAATTAGCTACGGTCTACGAAGGGGAACTCGGCGAACCCCTTGCGGGGATCTTTAAGGGCCTGTTCGACAGCCTAGAGCAGGAGGAAGAAGACGAGCCGGAAGGCATAGAAGGCCTCGTAGACGAGGAGCTTCATGCGCACGCGAAGAAGGGTAAGGCCAAGGGTGCCGAAGATGTAGACGACGAATATGTCGACATCATGGATGACGATGACGATGACGACGATGATTGGGATGACATGGTTGGTGTGTCTGCTCAGGCATTCGAGAAAGAAATCGCCTTAGAGGTTCTCGGTGACGTCATCTACGCCGCCAAAGAGAAGAGTACCCCTTACATCGAAAAGACGATCGAACTCGTAGCACCCTTCGTCGAGCACAACTACGAAGGATGCCGGAAGACTGCTATCGGCACTCTATGGCGATCGTATGCCTGCGTTTGGGCAGTCATGGAAACTCAGACTGGCCTCAAGTGGGAGCCGGGCTTGCCCCTGAACTTCACGCTACTGCCCAACATCGCCAAGCTAGGCGAGATTGTCACTACCGCTACCCTTCATCTATGGGCAGAAGAAGCCGATCGGTGAGTTGTTCCCTCCCTTTTTACACATATCCTTTTCCCCGCTTGATCTTAATGATGACTACTTTACGTTATACCCAGCTCACTCAGACGCTATATGCGGTTGCTGAGAACACGTATTTGAACTAAATCTGATTTTCAACATTCTTACCTATCCTCTTTCGAGACGCCTTGAAAAGCAGCGGATGCTAACTTCTGGTCAGGGACGTCGTGACGGACATCAACCGGAGCGTCGCCTCCACGTTGAAGGCGTGTGGGCCGGCGATACTGGGACAGAAGGACATGGTGGCCCAGACCGTGTCCGTCCTCCAGAGTATCATCGACCGTTCACACCCTTGCCAGCTGGATCTCAGCGAGGAGGACCAGGACGCAGCTCAAGGAAGCTCCGAGTGGGATTGGCTCGTCGTGGATACGGCATTGGACGTCTTGATCGGCCTCGCCTCTGCCTTAGGCCCGCAGTTTGCTGAGATCTGGAAGGCATTTGAGAAGGCCATCGTCAAGCTTCTCAGCTCCAACGAAGCTATCGAGCGATCGACCGCTGTTGGTGTCGTGGCCGAATGCATCTCCTTCATGCGCAACGGAGTGACTCCTTACACCTCTACTCTATTGCGCCCGTTGTTACACCGTCTCTCAGACGAGGATAAGGAGACCAAGTCGAACGCCGCATATGCGATCGGACAGCTTATGTATCACTCGGGAGATGCCGAGACGTATCTCCCTGCGTATAACGAGATCCTGGGTAAGCTCGAGCCGCTGCTGCAGATCACGGATGCCCGATTGCAGGATAACGCGGCCGGATGCGTATGCCGCATGATCCTAGCCCATCCCGACCGGGTTCCGATCGCAGAAGTGCTTCCTATAATCGTCAACTTGCTTCCTTTAAAGGAGGACTTCGAGGAGAACAAGCCGATCTACCAGTGCATCCACCAGCTCTGTAAGTTCCACCTGACTTCGTGCGGCTGTTGCCTTCACAAGTCTCCGGAAACCCGCCCGTGTTCGCCATACTAATAGTGTGTCCTTTAGATTCGTGGGAAACCCCAGCGGTGCAGGAGCTTACGCCCAAGCTTATGAACATCTTCCAAGGTCTTCTACAAGCAGACGACGACCAGCTGGACCCAGAAACGAGAGAGCTGGTCCAAAGCATGACTTCCGCTCTTTCCTCTTAGGATTTTGGATTTGATATGGTAGTTTCATGGCGACTAGGAAAAGGACATTACGGCAACGGGTATGATTAGATGAGTCGTATGAGTCCACGAAGAACAGGAGCCACGGTAGTCATCGGATTTGTACATAAATGATTCCCCCAATAGTTGATTCCCAAATATCCCATTGCGGGATTATTTTGCCCCAGGCTCTGCTAGTTAAATCTTTTCACGGTAGACGAAAGTGCATGATAGCGTCGCATAATAAGTTGAAAGCTTCAAGGTTAGACATCTAGGTAGCTACCTACCTACTCTTAGTGCTGTATTAGGTACGTTTAGTTAGGTAGAAACGAAACCAACGATAGTGGAAGTATAAGCTCGAGCAAATTGGACGTTGAGGACAAATGAAGTTATTGGAACACACTCGCCACCTACCTATTCGGAAGACTTCGAACTGGTCTCTTGGAACCCCCTAGGAATGAGTGACCCGGTTCCTACCGAATAATCACTTAGGTAGGTAGTTAGGTATTAGCTTCTTTATAACTCAACTATACCTACCTAATGTTAAAAATAAAATAAAAATAAAAGTCAACTATCAAGGGCCTTGGAAGTCGGTAATTAATTTGTTGTCGGTGCTCCCGAGGTTGATAGGTTACCTGCCAGTTTCCTATCTTCGAGGTTTCAAATCCTACCTGCCCTGCCTCGGAGCCAGCCAAGTCTCGTTGCAAGAATCATAACTGAGTCGGATATGTGACACAACTAGATGCCACGCAGATCAGTCTTTTTACGGTATTCTGTCACCTGTGATCCTACCTACCCTTGGACTGTCTGCAGACCAATGGGGCCCTTACTACGTACATGGCTAAGTACTTTTAGCATAATTGTTTTTTCGCTGAATGAACGAGCGCGCAGGACGACGAGATGACAAGGTCTCACCAATCTCGACGAAAGCCAATGAAAATATCGCTTGGACTAATTTTAACAGTACCAATTTCGTCGTCTTCTGCTGTATCTTGACGTGTATGAGCTGTTTCCGTTGCAGATGTCTCGTTCTTATTTCTCCTGTTTCTCGGAATGTCTTATGCGTAGGTAAGTTACATGTTGGGATGAAACGCGTAGTGGGAGAAACAGGGCTCGGAACGTGGTTGGGACAATGGAAAATTGGTGAGTCGCTTATGATAGTATTTACATAACTACTAGGTAATATCAGCCAGCAACCGAAATTTGGTCGACCAGTCCAAGCGAGCTGCTAAAGCTCGGGGTGATATAAATCGTGGGCGGTTATTTAATGAGAAGAATTTTCAAATTTGAATGGATGGTTCTCGGCCACATACCTAGATGCCCCTTTAGCTAGGTACTAGACAGAAGTGACGGGATTTTCAGATTCCGCCTCTTTTGCACTTTTCGACGAAATAAATGTATATATAGCAGTATCAGCTGTCAGCCATCAGCTGTCTGTCCTGAGAAGGTTAGGTCAAGTCAAGTTCGTCTATAATATAGTCTTGGGCGAAGCAGTAAACACCATCAGTCTATCAGCCAACCGGTAGCCAGCCAACGTCTCGTAAGGTTGTCTCGTATTACGACTCTCTTCCCCTGCCGAGTCGAGCCGGGGAGGTTTATTCGTGCATTCTGCAGACCACATTGCAACGATTGCCCCTGCGTGGTGCGTTGATATCTCTTTGGTTCTTGTTATTGACAATGCGAGTGAGTCTTTTTGATGGGAACTCTATCCAATAGGTAAATAGATCCGCCCTACCATTAGTCAATATTGCACCTATCTGTGCGAGCCTCACTGGCTATATTTATGGGGTAAGGTTGCATCCTGATACATTTGAGCGTCCAGGTTGTCATCTCATGATGGACAGTGAAAATAACACACTGTCCTAGATTTATAGGCTTCTGCTCCTCTATACTTCCCCTGTTCCTTTACTGCCTTACCCCAGACTAGGGGATCTAAATCCCGCCCTGATCCTCCCCGCTTGTAATTGATACTGTGTTTTGGGGGTTATCTGTACCTATTTTAAAAGGGAAATTTACGCGCAACTCACTTCGTGGTATGTCGGTGAGGTCGGTTGGAGTAGACCGGAATATTTTCTCAGGCCATTAATACAGACTTTTATTATTTCGCCGAGTATCGAAACTTACACAGAATTCCCCAAGTCGATGCCGTTGTTAGTTGTTAGTTGTTCAGCATAGGATGCGTATGGCATGATAAACAGGGAGTAGGATCTAGAACGAAACAATAAGAATACTACTAAAATCATAGAGCATCCTTCAGACTCGAGAACTTCCCAACCTGCCAACTCTCTGCATAGTATCTCCATCTCTCCAACCCCCTGGCGCTTTAGATCACTCCCCCCTGTCTCCCCACCAATGCGCCAGTGCGCCGCTTATGCCGGTGGGTCGCTAGGTAAGGAACGTCATCTCCGATCTGGGTTGCCGTCGTTCGATTGCCGCCGCGGACGGGAAATAGTGATTGGCGCCTGGGATGCTTGTCTTGGGGTTTTAAGCTTGATTTCAATCCTAGAATACATATGTCAAGTGAGGAGATACGCACTGACATAGGTAGACGGACTGACGGACTAGGTAGGTCGTTATCTTTTGTCTTTCACCGGGCCGTCTCTAGATTCCATTAAGATACAGATGTTTCAGATAAATAGAAAATTCAGCCGTCGTCTAGGATATCTGTAGGACGGCTGCATTACTCTAGTCGCATCTAAATAACATATGGCGAAAACAGAAGACGAACCAGAGAGGGCTTCGTGCCTGAAAAGGGAACACTATGAAGCTACTGCAACACTGCTGCACGCGCCTCCGGTAATTCTAGCTCTCGCACCCCACCTGGTACGTTCTGAAAGGTGGCACAACGTGAGATACGGCAGTCAGGTGTAGGCTCATGGCAGTACTGGTGGTGTCACCTTCGATTCTACAGCATGCTTGAAATCTTAAACAAAATGCGACCAACCTGAAAAAACCAGTGACTATTAGATAACTACCACCAAATTGACATTCATTCATAATACATAGCTTGGGAACCCAGAGTAGGTACGCTTCGTACCTAGCCGCCTTGGTAAGTACATACATGCAAAGAATGTATGTATTGCTTCCATATTATCCGGTGATATGTACCTGTTCATACGGTCATAGCTGGAGATATTCCATCCACGATATGTATGTGTGATCTTGACTGGACCTGGAAAGATAAGAGCACCGAGCCCTTGTCATTTTAGCTTCTCCACTCCCACTGAGCCCTGACTAGGTACGGAGCTGGTCGATGTTGATCCTTTCGATCCCCTTTGTGGAAAAGATAACAGAGCACATGCATATACACATCAGTTACCTGATTCACATAGTATACGGCCTCCTCGGCACCCAGAAATACGTGTACTTGAAATGCTAAAGTAGATAATGGTGAGGATCATCATTAAGCTAGGTGACGCTTGGTGAGAAAGCAGGGAAAGTAGGGAAAGTAGTAAAAGCGATCAGCACCTCAAAGGAAATGATTAGGTATCAATAACAGACCAGAACAATATGGCCTAGGCATTGAAGAATCTTCATCGTCAAAGAGCACACAAGCTTCAAACACCTAGCCCATTCAGGCAAAATCTATCAGGTTCAATCATACTACATCATACAGGTAGTGCCGGTCCTGTCTTAAAAAATAATGATGATACTCGTAATCGAAGGGATACATACATAGGACAAATACAAGGTATTAGGTAGGTGTGACAAAGCACAGGTAGCTGAGATAGGTACTTGGAACTTACCTTCGGTAGGTAGGTATATACCAAAACTGGTTAGACGCTTTGCTCATCCTCCCTTAGAAAGGAGCTGAATATGTGAGCTGCAACCCGATTCTCTTGCCTCCGAATTAAGTCATAATAATTATAATTGTTTTCAATAATACTACCAAGGACAGTAAGGGGATCGGCTGGCAACAACCGTGAATTACGTGTAGGGCAGGGGACAAAAGCCGATCCCTCAGTCTCTCAAGGCCTCCCGGATCCTGGTTGGAGGAAGCAGGAGGAGTGAACCGGGGTGACTCCTGCATACATCCAGTACATCCAGTACACCTGCGGGTTGTTTTGGCTCTAATAAGGTGTGAGTCGAAGACAATGGGACTTCGGATACGTAGGGTGGTGGTAGATACCTTAGTCGATACTGTAGGTGCGTATGTGAAGGCACGTAAGGCACAGATCAGCGAATCAAGGCTCGGCATACGCATCCTAGGAATCCAAGCTTTGATGAATAGCAACGCAGTCATATAAAACTGGAATAAAGGTCGCCTTTCCCAACCCTCTGATCTTTTTCCCTCTTCTCCTTTCCTTCCCATCCCTTTACTATTTTACACCAGTCTCGCAATAAGAGTAGGGTGAGAGGCAAGAGGCAAAAAGTGAGACATCGGAGGCAAAAGTCATTCGCTACTCAAACCGTCTGTACAATATCCAACCTTTTCTTCCAACCCACTGTCGACGTACAGTGCCGATCGCTTAAGAACAAACCCACCCGCATCGACAACATGCAATATACGTTCGCTCTCGTCTCCGCCCTTGTGGGTGTTGCCATCGCGGCTCCCCAGGGCGTCACCGACAAACTGACTCCGACCGCCGCTGCGCCGGCAGGCTGCACTGGCAGCTTCGACGGCAAGTTCGAGATCACCGTCGCCGAAGTCACCGAGAAGCGAAGCCTTTCTCGACCAGAGGTACGGCCAGACAGTTCCGGAATGGGAGCCGACTACTCCGACTAGGATTCCGAGTACCTGACAGACTGCTAACATTCGTCGCAGAAGCGTGCTGAGTGCGGTAGCGACGGCGTGCTGGTATCAACGCTCAAGGATGGCGATATCTCTGATGCCAAGGACCGAACCGGCTATATCGCGTCCAACTACCAATTCCAATTCGATGCTCCCGCCCAAGCCGGTGCCCTGTACACCAGCGGATTCTCTCTTTGCGAGAACAACATCCTCGCACTCGGTGGCAACAAGACCTTCTACCGATGCCTATCGGGTGATTTCTACAACCTTTACGACCGTAACTGGGCCGCTCAGTGCTCGCCTGTATCGATCATCGCTGTACCGTGCGGCACGGACGATCCGGCTTCGCAGATTCCCGACGGCCAGATTGTCGGCACGACCGTCGTTCAAACTACTATAGTCACCGCTTTACCAGACGGTCAGCCGCAGGTCGTTACCACCGTAGTCCCCGTTCCCATCTGCCAGATCAGCGACGGTCAGGTTCAACAAGGAACTACGCCCTGCGCGTCGGTGACAGCTAGCGCAACCAGCACGTACGTGCCCGTGAGCGAGTATACGGATGGACAAATTCAAGTAACTCCTCCTGGAAGCGCGTCGGCTCCCTCGGCCACGCCGACTGCGGGTTCATCCGCGTCTTCTGCTCCGTCAGCATCATCGCCTTCAGCACCGGCACCGAGCAGCAGCGCAGCCGTATCCAGCGCCAGCGCCAGCGCCAGTGCCAGTGCCAGTGCTAGTGCTAGCGCTTCAGCCAGCCCATCTTCCGCAAGTGCCACCGCTCCACCGGCAGCAACTTCAGCACCACCCCAGAGCGGATCCTCGCGCGTCTCGGTGGGATCTGTCGGTGCTCTGGTTGTCACGGCTATGGTGGCCTTCTTCTACCTGTAAATATAGCTCATCATTCCCCATTGCCAAGTTCATCAAGGAGGACTCGAAAGTAATAAGTTGAAAGTGGCGGGTAATGGTTCGGGAAGGGGGAAGGGGAAAGGGGGTTAATGTTGGTACCACGACGAGATGGATTTAATGCGTGAAATGGCTTTGCAATGGAAATGAGAAGCAACTTGATAATCGCTAAAGAAAGCATAGCAGGAGTTGGGAAATAATGCAAAATACTCCAGTTCATACGAATATAATCTTTCTAAAGCTAGGTACTTCGTTGTGTGGTAACTTACCTCCCTACCTACCTACTATGTAGGGAGGTGGCTTGATATACCCAGTAGCCTACAATCTTTAAAAATCGATGCTTCGGATTTCTAGGCTACGGGATGACGGGGCGTCGTCGCTGTATTCTTTCTTCGAAATTGATGAATATAGCCTCTTAGAGTTGGTAGTTGTAAGAGATTACATTGGGTACGTACCGACCTATGTAGGAAAAGAGTTCAAGGTTCGATACCAGTCGAGTCCCCGGCATTCATGCCTGCCCCACTAAACAAGATGACGCGATGCCTACCTGGGTACAGTAGATACTTTAATTTTAGTCATTTTAGTTAATTGCATCCATCTTCTCATCATAATCCAACTTTCTTCATCTACACCTATCGAATCGTTCATAATGTCGGAATACTGGAAATCAACTCCCAAGTATTGGTGTAAGCATTGCAGCACCTACGTGCGCGACACCAAACTCGAGCGACAGAACCACGAAGCCACTGCTAAGCACCAAGGCTCCCTGAAGCGCTTCCTACGAGATCTACACCGTAATCATGAACAAGATCAACGGGAGAAGGACCGCGCAAAACGCGAGGTCGAAAGATTAAACGGTATTGTCAGCTCCGCATCTACCGATAATGTCGCGAGCATCAGCAAAGACTCCGCCGGTGGTAACATACCGGCTCCGTCGCAAACGCGGGCCACCGGTTCTCAGCGACAAAAACAATGGGAGCAGCTCGCAGATATGGGTATCGACGTCCCCACCGAGCTGAGAGGAGATATGGCCATGGCTAGCGAATGGACAGTAACCAACACGAGAATCATCAAAGACACATCGACAGCAGACGGCCCAGATGCCAAACCAGCCAATGTCGAAGCCATCGCATCTGGTGTGCGAAAGCGACCGAAGCCCGAGGAAGAAGAGAACGAGGAGGAGAATGCGATAAAGGGACTATTTAAGAAACCCAAGAAATGGGGTCGCGACACGAAACATGCCCCCGAGAACGACGCAGAATTAGATGCGCTCCTCAACGGAACCCTAACGAAGCCGCCCAAGGCAGAAGAGAAAACAGAACTGGCACCCAAGAAAGAGGAGGATCTACCAAGTCTCAAGAAAGAAGATCCGTCGTCAATCATAAAAAAGGAGACGGGTGAGGATATATCGCTATCAGATATCAAATCAACATCTGCTAGACAAATTGAAGGAGCTTTGGTTAAGCACGAAGACAACATAGAGGACGAGACTCCAGCTATCATCTTCAAGAAGCGAAAGCCCAAGAATATTCGACAAAGATGATATATGATAGATGGCGATCTCTGTTCTATGGTAGGATATCCGTCATTCCAACAGGCTTCATGGCGCACTTCCAGCCTACCTACGCATCGCCGGCCAACATTATATTTACATATCACAATTGTAGCCTCGTCGCCCAATGGATGTATTACCATTCGCGCCTTAGGGGTGGGGAGTTCCGGGCCTACTGTATGTTTGGTGATAGGATAATACTACTCCTTAGCTGACAAGACCAGCGAGCGAAGGTGCTGACGTGAGCTCCGGAAAGCATCGAATAAACCGATGCGCTACCTACGACTCCGCATAGACGAGTTGGTTTCTAGGTCGTACATAGATGCCAGACCGGTATCTTACGAGCACCAAGCTAAGCTGGTTCACATCAAGCTATAAGTCGATGTAGTCAAGCGCAACCGGAAGCGAAATAGGTTCTACACAACATGGAAGTACTTGGCCATTCCCTATACAGTAGACTCGGTACCCATTTGAGGTGGCGGCTGCTTTTTGAGAATTCGCTATAGAAAGTTTAGAGCGATGGCAATGATATCCGACCAAATTCAAAAGGTGTTCTTCAAATCTACTACCACCCACTTCAGGAGATAGGGGCTATTAATAGGAGCTGAAATAAGCGTCCGAAGTTGAGATCGAAGGTCATGTAAGAATAGAACTTTGCGTGGCTAGAAAGGCTAAGGCTAAGGCGCAAACACAAATCTAGCTGGACAGCCTTCACTAGCATTCGTCGGCTAACCATTACATAGTTAGGTAATGCTTCTTGGTAAAAGACTTGGTGATAAAGTATGTACTTCTTCCCCCCTCGTTTCTAGTTTGCCATTCCGTTCAAGTAACATACTAGCACTAGCTAGTACCTATAAACGTAAGTAGATATCCGTGTAGACATTTCCCTTTTCGTTAAAAGCCAATGTACCTACTTACGTGGGTACTCACGTCTTTCTTTTTGACATTGACCTGATATCACAGCTAGCAAGTGCAGATCTTTTGGCGGGCGACAAAACGCCATAAGCCTCATGGGCAGCTACTTAGATGTCTTTCTTCAAAGGAAGATTCTACCTATATGTGGCCTACCTGACTGCTCTACCCTCAAGAAAGTACTTCTTATAGCAATGAGGATATCCAATTGCATTGCATACCTCCCTACCAAGGTAGATACGCTCTTCAAACCAGACCAGGCGGAATGGAAGTATCCGGAATCGCCAAAATCACTGCAGCACGTTCTATGGTATGTGATTGTTAGGCCGCGTGTTCTCATTACGCCGTATCTATTACGAAATCATGGTGTATCTTCTGATGCGGTACACAGAGCCACTAGTCTGGCGAGACCGGCAACAGATTCTGTCCCTCAGATCCCCATAAGGCGTAAATAGTCCTGTCGTATCACAAAGCCAAGAAAGCCGCATCATCAGTGAGGTAATGCTTTTTATATCTTGTTGGTTAAGAAGCGATTACGAGAACCCATCTGGATTGCTCGCGAGTAATGATGAGTGCATTATGGAAAAGGAGCCTTTAACTATAAAATTAATCATACGTTTATAATATACCTACCTATGTAGGTAGATATCTAGGTAGGTATGTAGGCTTCCTACCTATGTAATAGATGAGACCAGTATCTTAAGCATTGGAAAATACCGAGTCTTAGCCTCTTAAAGTATTTCCAATCATGTTTCACTTGTCGTACACACATTATATACCTCTAGGTGCCTACTTAAGTGCCTCTCTACCTAGGTATTGAGTGGCTTTTATGTATCTTACATTTACATTTATTTATACGAGCATGAGGGTTAGTTTATCTCGTGCTAGCTATGACCATGGCTGCCATGTTGGTTGGGGTTTTCAGTGAATGTGAAGGTTTCGTGATATCCGTTAGCCGGGATCGACGAGTGCCGAAAAGAGAAACCTATCTTCCTTCTCAGCCGCACCAAATTATGATTACGGGCGATCAGTAGCTAGAAGCCTCCGTGAGAATTTAGAAACTTTCTTACTTGGCACTTGAGTTGACCGTTGCCGAGACGGTCTTATTGGCAGCTCGAGGGCCGAGTTCATCGTAGACTGGCTAGGGCGGCGCGACATATTTGCTCATCGTCAGCAAGGGCTGATATGTCGCCTCGCCGGCCTTGCACTTATGGTCCATAGGACAAGGTGCAAGATTTCTCCGCTCGGGATGAACTGCCGTGTAATTCTTCTGAAGGGGGTACAGACACGGCAGAACAGTTGTCATGGGACGTTGGTCAAGGACTCTTTCTTTTAAGCAACCGACTTCCCAATAAAAAGTGGCCATCGTCCTTGTTAGTCTGCCCCATACTATCTAACCGTTAATTATTCTCTCTGCCGAGTTCATAAATAGTTCAGCGTCCTACTATTATACAGCCGGGCTCCTTGTGGGGTTAGCCCGTGTTCTGGGTTCTAATCTAATGAGATCTTTCGGTCATACACATGTCATTGCTTTTCCATAGCCTGACTGTGGTACCTAAGTGGTAGATGGTTCTATCTAGCTGCCACCTTGCTCTTCGGACTAAGAGCTCAATGGAAGCTTGATATATTTCACCGTTCTCACAAACGTACATACCTTGACATGGCTGACCCAGGCGATTCGACTAGTCAATCTACAACACATCCTCAGCAGAGCCAGCGATCACTGGCAGGGAAGCTCGCCTCGTCATCAGCATCGAAGACACATCGCAGAATTTTTAGTGATGGTGTCTCTCTTAACTCCAGATCTCAGACCGAGAGCACATTTGGTTCCACTCGCCCTGTCTCTGTATCATCTGAACCGCGACAATGGCTCCCTATCATGGGTGCAAATGGGCCATCCAGCCCCTCGGTGCCGACTCCGGCAGGGGATTGGCCTGGAGAGGACGACCTAGGTTCTCAGTCAATTACAACATCGCCGAAATTTACCTCGGATTTCTCATACCAATCATACTATAAAGGAGATAGCTTTCAAACCTTGCCGGATCCACCGTCTAAAGCTCCACGGCCCAAGCCAGCTCCAATGCAGTTTCAGGATGTTCCTATGGACTACTATTCTCCTGCCGGGTCCTCACAAACCATGTTCTCTCCTAATGACCGATTTCAACATAGCCGCACAAGCTCTCGCGCATATCTCCTAAACACACCCAGCACAGCAGCGTGGAAGAGCCCGCGAACACCACCCCCTTACTCGACTGCGATCTCTCCGATTAGAAAATGGTGGCGCTGGTGGCCGGTATGGTCCATGTATCTGTCATTCCTCTTTGGCGTAGCTTGTGCCATCGGCCACCATATATTTTATAAAACCCTGAACGGGAAGCCGGCAGATTCCCAGATCACCATGCTTCGGTATGGCACGTTTCTCTCGTTCGCTGCTAAAGCTGGGCTCGCAGCAGCCGTGGTCATCGCATTTAAACAGCGTATATGGATCACGATGAGGAGCAAGTTTCTTAGTGTGGCGGCTTTGGATTCCCTATTTGCTGCGGCGGAGGATATGTCGGCATTGCTCAATGTTGAAGTCTATCAGCGAGCCAAGGTCGCCATGATATTGGCGACATTCATCTGGCTAATGCCTCTCATGATTATATTGACTAGCAACACCTTAACAGTAAGGCTGGCCCTACGGGTAGACAATACAACATGTCCCGGCATCCGAAATCTGAACTTTACGCGGGACGAACTCGAGGTGACTTACTAGTACCCTTCGTAAATATTAGCAGTGTCTAACGAAGCGATAGGAATGGAGGACTCCTACTATCATCAACGGCTTATTTGGAAAATCAGTATCGTTATGGAACACGACAAGCCTAGATACCACCTCGCCAGACTGGTTCGACTACTACACCGGCTCCACCAACCCCTTAATTCGGGTTGCAACTCAGGCGGCCTTTATGGGACAACCAATCGGGAAACCCGGCGCTGATATCGACATCTGTGGTTCTGGATGGAACTGTTCCTACACGATCAATTTTACGGCACCTGCTTACAAGTGTGCCGAACTAGCGAGCGGCGTTCGTTCGGAGGTCAAGCCGCTTGGTAAGCAGAAACCGCCGGACGGCTTCAACACCACGCTCCTTGTCCCCGAAGGTAATTATAGCTATAAAGCCTTCACGAGCGGTGGCGACTATTCTACCCAGCAGATGAAAGAGACCGGGTCTGGCGGTGTTCCGACTACTACACCCCCGTTTCCAGAAACTTTGGGGGCGTTTCGCACAGAGCCGGTCATCTGGGTAGGCTATTCTATTGTCTCCAATCCGAACGAACCGATCCCTCTCAATAAGTCATCTCCGGGATGGATGGGTGCCTTCGTTCCTAAAGTTATCGGATGCGAGCACTACGAGGCCCATTATACTGTCATATTTAATCTGACCGGGGGCAAGCAGCTCACAAACGTGACTGAGCGCACGTTCCTGCGTCGTGTTATGGAGTAAGTGAACACCACCGAATAGAAACGCCTTCATCCCTCGATAAGATTATTAAAACGTGACCCGACTGGGTCGAGTTTACACATTCGGGGTCCGGATCTTGGTACACAATTATCTCAAGTAGCTAGGGCAACACTGACACGCACCAGAACGACCTGGGACCAAGGCGAGGATGCGGACGACGACACGAACGACAACACTACAGCGCACCCGAAGAGCAATTATGTATATCCGAGAGACGTTCGCCGTTATCGACGAATGGCGGCGTACCATACGATAGGCTCGCAGCTGCGGGGCTTTTTAGAGGGCACGATCGATTCACAGCAAGTTAATACCCCGATAGAAAACACAAAGGCGGACCAAACGACGCTGCTGAACCAGACACAATACAGCTTTCCGTCCTCAAACCTCATGGAGCTGATACCGACGCTATACGAGGACATGATATTGTCGATGTTTTCCGACCAGCAGTTCTTGAGCGTCGTGTGGGCGGCCAGGCCAGGCGTGAGCTCCGGGAACGTCGCGGGAAACGAATCAACCAGATATCCGTGTATGAGGTCTCGGTTAGAGAACGTGTACGACTATCACGAGCGAGACCTGTGGATCGTGTACAGTCTTACCATCTTATTAGCTATCGTGGGGATAGTACTGGGCACGCTAGCGATATTAGAGAACGAGTGGGTGCTGCGCAGCACCCGCTTTTCGAGTATCGTGGCGGCGACGCGTGGACCAGCGCTAGAAAAGCTGGGGTGGATAGGAGAGGATGATAGAGGCGACCTGCCACAAGATGTGAAAAGTCTTAAGGTAGGTTACGGGATTGTCCATCGAGCTAGCGGCCTCGGCGTCTTGCAGGAGCATACGGGATACAACGAAAGAGTAGCATTGGACGGTGGGGATGTGCGTTACGGTTTCGGATTGGAAGGCGACGTCCGGCAATCGAGGACCCAGACGGCGAGGGAGGGTAGCTTATTCCAACAAAGGTAAACGGCAACGCGTATCTGAATATGGAACTAAAGAATTGGGAATAGGGGTTTTAAGCGCTGGTTCTTTTGAGCTTGTTTACATAACTATAAGTGCGGTTCGTTGTTTATTATTCTTAATTGATAATGATGAAATGTTTCCGAATCTGTATTGGCAACTAGACACTAAATTTTCCATATTATGTGTCGAATAAGTATTATACATCCGCTGTACTATCACTACCTATTACCTATCACCATCATCATCATCATTGAACGCTTCAACTAGATTAACTGTGATCTAGGTATCACTAGTTAGATAGGTACCTACATAATGAACATATCCACCTCGTAGTTCTTGCGGTCTCTCGACTGGTAAAAAAAAAAACTCTTACAGACATCCAATACCTAATAATAGGGGAGGTCGGTGTAGCCACAATGTGGCGCCTACAGCTTCTCCAAATCATACATACACGGAATAAATGGCCCGACCGGGCAGAAGGGTCATACAACATAAAAATTCTCCAAATTTCCCAGACCAGATCTCACCTCCAGCTCAGGGGACTCACATGGCAGTAGGTAGCTCATGCATTACAACATTTTGCAGCATTTGAAACAGACACGAATCTCTGTATGTCCATCCCGCCAGCGTGCAGAGACCCAGCAGCTAGATTTTCTTGGCTCACGAGTGCGGAACATGGGTTTTAAGGTACTGACGTTTTCGTGATCTCCAACTCTAAAACTTATGATCTTCATGGCGGTGGACAAAACAGGAGCCGGCAAGTCGAAAACCACCACACGATAGTCGATCAATGGGATTATAGGCCATCGAATTCTGACGACCAGAGGGGATTTTACGAAGTGGATCAAGCCGTTCATCTCACTACAATAGAACTAGTTAGTGCGAATACACGATAAGGGGTTCAGCCTTAGTTTTTTTCCGCGGGCATCTCCCGCAGTCCCGTCAGAGCCGCTGTCATCCTATGCTTATGTCCCCCGCCGGCGGGAGGGGGATCGTTGGCTTGATTGAGCGATTGGGCGGTCACGATAGCCGCCACTTGTCTCCATTCAAAGCCTGTATTTCTTCGCCATGCTGCTTATTATTCCCAGAAGCCAAGCAAATGAGCGCTGCCCGATTGCCCTCGATCAGCAACCATTCACCCCCTCTCCTCCTCTCCTCCTCTACGTACCTAGCAATGAGGCGAACGCGCTGAGCACGTTGGCCTAACTACAACCTTGACTAGCAGACTAGTTAGCAGGTTAGATGGTCCCTGGACTTGATCAATTGGGATCTGGCGCGTACCCAATCCGTCCCTGGTCCTTTCTGGTGGTCGTTGTCGTATCTTGTCTTGTCCTCTGCCCAGGTATGTACCTACATATGCGATTTCCCTTTCCGGTTTCTAAGCGGCCTCCAAAACTACCCACAGCATGTATGTACTACGTTTTGCGATCCAAACCATTGGGATTGCGAAAGCGGCCGCAGGTGGTACGCCATCTCGTCTGCGCAGATGCGGTGTAATGGAAACCAAACCGGGTCTGCGAATAAAAGGATAACATCATATTGCATACTGACCTCGCCTGTTTCTCGTGCGCCTCGCGGTCACCAGAAGGCCGTCAACGACGTGGTGCGTCCGAAGCGCTGCAAGCACGCCTGATCGACTTCTCCCCCATATCCAGCCAATCACCAGTACCTGTTCTCTGAGACCGATGGCTCGGATGCGCTGTTGGCCCTTGTGTGGATTCTTGCTAACCCAGGCGTTTCCCGTTTCCCTCCCTCTCTATATATATCTTTTCTACGTACATATATAATATTCGGTTCGTCGGCTTCTCGTACTGTATATACACATTAGGTAGATAAGTCCTCGTTTCGCATAGAAGTGTTCATCGGATGCGTCTACGTTAGACCTCCTATTTCCACTTTATCAACCCCCGTCGATGTTCAGCGATCCCTTCACCGCTGCGTGCTGTTGTCCTGGCAGACGAATGACAACCGTGCTGGCTAGCTAGCCGGTTACGCTCCCGCCTCTTCCTTTTCCCGCTACTTCATAACTAAATAACACACCTCTTCCTCTTTCTCGTCTTGCTCACTCCCAAGTGTGCGAGAAGAATAAGTATAGTACTGTCATCATGCCAGTGGAGATAGTCACCATAGTGAACTCGTCGGGGAAGATAATTAGCAATGTAAGTTAAGATCGATTTTCCCAATTTCGAGCTATATGTATTCCCGGCGCTACACCTACGCTATGGGCGTACCTCCACAGACGCCCCGCACAAAATATCTCACTCCGCGGCCAAGTCCAGCCCCTACGAGCGAGGTCCGTGTTTTGAATGTTCGCAACCTAACAATCGTCGCTTCTACAGGGCAGACACCTATTCAACGTTCTAAAAGAAGCCAAGGCCTCTTACCAAGAGAAGAAAGCTGCTATCAAGGCAGAACGTGCCGTCAAGCGCAGCGAAACTTTTGACGTACCGGCTTCACCGCGCTATTATGATGAACTTGAATACGACGGGTTCCCTAGGAGAGCATCTCACGACGATGGCGCCTCCCAAGCGACATCTCGTAGAAGTTACGGTTCTAAATACCGCGGAGGCTCTAGACAGCGGTCGGCATCGCAGACGAGACCGGCCTTGACCGAGCGCAACCTTCAGACTCATAGCGAAGTAGAGTCCACGGCTCCCTCGCGCCCTCCTGTCGCGTACCGTTCCCCATACGCGGAATCTGCCGCCAGGGATATGACATTGAGCCGCCCGACCCTAGCGCATGCGCCAACCATGCCCATGTATGCCGACGAGCGTTCTATCGCGCCCTCGATGTATGGCGCACCTGTGCCTCGATCGATTTCGGATCCGGCCCTGAGGGAGAAAGGGAAGGAGATCGACATGAATTTGGCATACGGGAATGTCCCCCCGGATCTAGAGGAGAGGGTCGACCTGGACCCAGTTCACAAGGCCGCCCAGAAAGAGCGCAACGCACTAGATCTGATAGGGAAAATAGAGAAGCTGCTCACGGAGGCCCAATGCTTGCATCACACCGCGACTCACATCATCCAACACCTGCAGGGGAACCCCGACGCTGCTGCCGCCGTCGCCCTCACGCTCGCCGAGTTATCCGCGCTGCTAGGCAAGATGTCGCCTTCTTTCCTTACCGTCCTTAAAGGCGGCAGTCCCGCGATCTTCGCTCTCCTCGCGAGCCCGCAGTTCCTGATCGCCGCTGGCGTGACGGTTGGAGTCACGGTGGTTATGTTCGGAGGCTGGAAGATCGTCAAACGTATCTCAGATTCAGAGCCTACCGCCGTCGCTCCGATGGCCTTCCCGGCATACCAGCCAGGCCCGGCCGACGCTGATCGACATCACTACCCGGAGTCGGAGATAAGCGCAGGCTTTGACGAGGCCCTCGTCCTCGAAGAGGAGCTGAGCACCATCGAGAGCTGGCGCCGAGGCATCCTGCCGTTTGGCGAAGACGACCAGGCCGACCTTGAGCTTATCAGCCCCGAAGCCGATCGCGCGATGCGCAACCAGTACGGTGGCGATGATGCTCGAACCGAGCGCAGTGTCCGTACGAGCAGGACTAGCCGGACTACGAAAACAAATAAGACGAGCAAGACACAGAAGACGAGTAAGACGCAGAAGACCCGACGGGACAGCGCCGTAGACAGCCATACCGAGAAGGGGGTCGACAACGCGAGCGAGGCGGGCAGCCACCGCAGCCATCGAAGTACTCAGAGTCACAGAAGCCATCGGAGTGACAGGACGGAACGTACTACCAAATCCAAGCGGCCCGAAAAGGTGGAGATCAAGGCGATCGACGACGGCCGCAGCGACAGGGAGAACTCCATCAACGTGGTGCTCCGTCCTAAAAAGGACAACATGCTCAAGTCCTTGTTCAAGAAGAAGAAGGACCGGGATGAGAAAGAGCGAACTCACTCTGTGGTTCGGTAGTAATCATCTGAGCCTATGTTCCTTTTCTTTCTATGCATTATACAACAATAGGTGGGATACACGGCTCGAAGACTTGTCAATTCATTCATCGGAGTTTTGGGGGCCAATACTTCAAGTGGGGGCGTGATGCATACAGTGAGCGGCATTGCCTTTCAGAATATGTTTATTAGGGTTGACGACAACGGAAAGGGTCTCGATGTGGATGTATGGTATATTTCAAGTTCATAGCATCTTGGCATGGGGTTGTAAACCGCCCTCGTAAATATGTTCACTTAGTCTTAAGGTCTAAGAGAACAATATCAAAATATATGTCACGCAAAAGCACGAATGCCTATAGCTTCAAAGTTCGTGAGCTGATGTAATAGTTTCCTATCCACCTAGGTAACTAATAAGATTGGTTGCGATGGGACTATACGGTTCATATGTAGGACCTATTCTTGACTACGACCTACTGTGAGGTACTTTTGGTGTAATTTCTATACATAGTATATGTTTTTCAGCTCTCTTTTCGCGTGCATCGGACCTGGAGGTTTTTGTTAATCCCTGGTCCTACGCCAACGACTGCTAGCTACCTAGATGTATGTATGTAGCTTGAAGCAGATTAAGAATATTATACCATGAAGTAAGCGGGCGACACGTACGTACGTACTAAACATATGTTATTGTGGGCGTTGAAAACCTTTGAAGCTTCTTGTTCCATGTGTTTTAATAGATGTTCTAGACCTAGTGTTTCAGATGATCGATCCATCATTTTTTCTTCAGCTAGATGCAATGAACCCACATGATTCGTATCCTTAGAAATTAGGTACTGTATCTTCGAATTGTACATACTACCTTCCTCTCGGTCATCTGTATTGCTTCTAATTCTTATAATCCCATCAGCTCGAGATGAGTAGGAGAATACCTCTTCTCGATCTCATCTTCGTTTTGCCTTAACTTTGTGATACGCTGGGTACTCTTTTGAACCCTCTTGAAACCGCTCAGGCGCAAGACGGAAGAATCGAACAGAATACCACCTAATGATACAAAATACCGGCTAGAATGGATCCCCCTGCGCTGCCAAGATCCTATTCTAGGAACCAGGAACTGCGGAAAGTCCACGTTGCTTAGAGACATCTCATTCGTCAATTATTCTACGATTTCCCCTCTAATTGGCCTTCTCGAAAACCTCTCCCTGTTTCAATCGACTCCACCACGATATTAGCTAGCTATATGAAGGACCCTTACAGCTAGGGCGACTACAAGGTCTTACATAGAATACTACCCAATGGCTTCGACAATATCTCGGGCTGACAGTCCCCTGATGCGCAGGGGGAGTGGATTTGACAGGGACATGTTCTAGGACTCTGTTATGAAGCTGCTTTCTTTCGGTGCTTGATCTTCAATCTTAAACCTTCATTAGTATTGCAACTTTTCTCTCATTCATTTTCACTTTGGCAGGTTCCAGTTCGCAGTCGTGGCACACGAGATACCGTTATATCGTGATCCCGTCGATCGCCGAGGCGCGTACCAATCAACATTTTTTGTAGATTCCCCAGGAATTACGCAATACTGGTCGTTGTCGATCAGAGCCTTCGCTTCCTAGCTCTCCACCCGTTCCCACGCTCCCACCTCCCGAGCGTATCTCAAAATGTCGGAAGACTCGGGCATCACAGTTAATACGCACCACGATGGCCAACAGGGACATCACGTTTCCGTCGGGCAGAAGAGCCCGCACATCGTCCAAGAAGAGGAATATCCCATGTCGCCGCAGCGAGGGACGGCAACGCCGAATCCTTTTAGTCGAAGAAACACGACGATGGACATAGACGATTATTTCGTATGTCCCTCGCCCCGGCTACGCTGGTTCGTCGTGATCGCTAACCCTTTCTCTAACAGACGGGACCTCGCGACATATCTAAACATTCGAAATGGCCTCTGTTCATGCAGATGCACGGCAGTATCCTTCCCAAGATGATCGTCCCGCTGCTCGTCGTGGCTGCTTGGGCAACTCTTATAACCGTAATATCGAAGAAAGTCCCGAACGTCAACTTAGGAATCAGTTCCATCTTACTTACCATCACCGGTTTCGTCGTGGGCTTGGGGTTGTCTTTCCGCAGTTCGACGGCGTACGAGCGATACGCGGAGGGTAGGAAGTATTGGAGTCAGTTGATATTCACCAGCCAGGCGCTCGGAAGAGTTTTCTGGCTGCACGCCGTCGAACGCGAGGGTTCTAAGAAGCAGGATCTCCTAGCGAAATTGTAAGCCCTCCTCGCTTTCTCCGAACCTACGTCAGCTACCTAACCAAGATTAGGACTGCTATGAACCTGATCGTGGCCTTCGCCGTGAGCGTAAAGCATAAGCTCCGGTTCGAACCTTACACGTACTACGACGATATCTCAGAGTTGGTTGATCATATCGATACCTTTGCGAAAGCCGCCACGCAGGAACACGAGATGAGACCGAAGGTTGGGATGTTTAAGGCAGTCGGAGAGAATCTCGGATTGTCATTCGCAGCGTCGAACCCGCGGAAGCTGATGAAGAAAGCTCAGAGCCCCCTTGGCAATCTTCCTCTGGAGATCCTCTGCTACTTGACGGCCTACGTGGACGAGCTTGCTACCGGCGGACAGCTACCTGTCGGGATGCAACAGACCGCTGCGTGTAAGTTGGATTTTGCTTGATCGAGCATGTAGACCTGCTGACATAACTTCCATAGACAACTGTCTCCAAGCGTTAAACGATGTCATGGTCAACACGGAGCGCATTCTTAACACGCCTCTCCCGATCGCTTACGCCATTGCTATTTCTCAAATCACCTGGATTTACGTATTTCTCCTCCCGTTCCAACTGCTACTCGAGCTTGACTGGATCACGATCCCGGCTACCGTTGCCGCTTCTTATATCATCCTCGGCATCTTCTTTATCGGGCACGAAATCGAGAACCCCTTCGGCAACGACGTCAACGACTTGCCTTTAGATCTCTTCTGCCAACAGATCGTACAAGACATGGAAACCATCGCGGCACGTCCCAAGCCGCGTCTCTCCGAGTGGGTCGACAGCCCAAAGAATAAGGTCTTGTACCCCCATAGCGAGTCAGCCTACAGGGTATGGGCGCAGCGACCGGAGTCGGCGATCCGGAATGCGTTGCGGAATAGACCACACGCAGGGTTCGATAAACCAGAAAAAAGCGAAAATGGAGACCGGAGCGTATGAGCGTCATGTATATAAAATATTCATCAACGGCATTCCTCTTTTTTTCTTTGTTCCTTCCCCTTGTTTTAAATTCTATGGCAGATGGTGTTTCCTATATGCTTTTATAATCATTGACCGGACAAGGCAAAAAGGATGGCATTCTGGTGGTGTATTGATTTCTGTCATTTGGTTTAGCAGGACTGCATGAAAAGTACCCATATACATTGTGTGTAAAATAACTGTTAGGTCGAAATACATAAGATATACCTGCAAATTCGATGATTAAGGGTTCAAATGTTGATATTGCCATCCGTGGATCTCCAACCTAATAGGTGCCTCTATGCTCTACCTGCAGCTGCTACAGAGGGCTATAGGTATGTAGGTGCCTTACAAGGTAGTGCTACCAATTGAGGTAGGTAGGTACCTAGTAGGGTATCTAAGTCGCTAAATTTTTAATCTCAGTTTAGCTCATAACCTTGGAATTGAACCTTTCCATATCACTCAAAACATAGTATATCGCCTTACTAAGAAGAAGCTTAAGCTTTATCTTCATGAGCTCTTAGTTACATATAATCTCCGACTGGTTGATGTACATGTGTGTACAGCATGTGCCCATCACGATCTATCATAAATAATCACGATTGAAACGTACCACCGACTTACATGATCTGTGGCCACTCTGGAATGTATCATGGCACCTTCTTCTCTATTGTCCCGTTGGCAATCTCTCCTCGACATCTTCTAAGACGAACTCCTACTTTATTTCGCTCTAAGTATTTATTTGGTTGGGATCGCAGTATGGCTTCAATCGATGCAACGAACGGGAAAGGCGGACTCAAGAAGCGATCCGTCGCCGGGTCATTTCTCTTCAAAATTCCTAACGGTCACGACAAGCAGGTTCAAGTCGCCCTCTTCAGACGTAGCGGCAAGGTTAGCACTTACCAGCATAAATTGGCGCCTATATCAGGTAGCGTCGAGAAGGATGACGCAAGTCCCTATGCCACCGCGCTGCGGGAGATCAATGAGGAGACGGGTCTGACCCTCTCCTCGATCGAACCTCTTCGGGTCGGCAAACCTTACACTTTCATCGACGAGTCTATCGGCCGTGAGTGGACTATTAATCCTTTTGGGTTTCGCCTCAAGGAAACAGCCGAAGGAGGCAAAGGTGAAGGGGGGATCACCATCGACTGGGAGCACGAAGGGTATGAGTGGTTTGACCCTTTACACGTAAGAGACACGGACGATTTCGGCGGCGTCCCCAAACTCGTGAATAGCCTGCGTAGGGTGTGGCCCGAGTATGATCTTGGTCCCCATGCAGGCAAGGCCTTAACACTCGGCTTACAACGACTACGGGATGATCGTGAGAGCGGTGCTAGGCAGCTCGCCGACAAAGCAGTATCCGTCTTGAAAACTCTCATCTCGGAGATGAAATCCGATGTCATCGACGATATCTGGTGGGCAAATGTCCGAATGGCCGCGTGGCACATTTGCAAGGCCCGCGAGAGCATGGGTGCCGCAATCACAGCCGCCATCGTTAAAGCACTTGATCATGTTGAAGCTGTACTCAATCAAGATCTTTCACCATCTGAAAAGGTCCGGCAGATGACCGAATCCATTGACAATCAGCTGATTCAGCGCAAAACTACAACCGACCGCATCCGTGATACGTTCACCGACTATCTTCGTCAAAACGTCATCCAGCCTACAGGATCGAAGAAGAAAATATCCATCCTCACCTTATCCTCCAGCTCTACTATATCGGCTTGCCTACTGCAGGCTGCTAGTAGCCTGGGTGTCTCGCTTGACCTTCGTATTCTGGAATCGAGACCTCTTTGCGAAGGTGTAGCCCTGGCCTCAAAGATGCTCGAAACTCATAACGAGTCTGTAGACTTGACAGTGACGCTATATACAGACGCTTCAATGGCTCTAGCAGCTAACGCCATAGACGTCCTCGTGCTTGGAGCCGATCGCATTAGTGCGGCAGGCGATGTTAGCAACGTAAGTCTACCTACCTACTTATCCTTTTACCTTGCGACCTATACTTCTCCCTCTGCTATGAAGGAGCTTATTGGGGGCACTGCTACGATTTTTATTAGGACTTTTAGATGCTGACGATGAACATAGAAAATCGGGTCATTGCCTGCTGTTCTAAGCCAAAGGCATGTGGCCCCGAACGCAAAGGTGGTGATATTAAGTGAAACCGAAAAGATAGCCTGTCCTGGTTCAACAGAGGAGCACGCTGTAGAAGAGAACGAACCGACGGAGGTAATACAGGCTTGGGCGGGGAACGTCAAAAGTGTTGAAATTATTAAAGATGCCCTCGCCGGTGCTCAGGGCAGCTCAGCGCGAGAGAAGAAGGTCCAAGTGAGAAACACGTATTTTGAATGGGTCCCCGCTCGCTTCATACACGGTTACCTAACCGACGAAGGACTTTGGTCTATTCGAGATATTGCTAAGAGATCGAACTGGATCGGTGACGAGATGGACAGATTTTTCGGGAATCTTTAGTTCACCAGAGCTGTAAGAGAAGGACACACGCTTGATGTATTTTATGACATGGTCCGAAGAAATCCTCCCCGCCTAGTAAGAAAGCTAGGAATATCCAGGTAGGCATTCATGAGAGAGGAGTGTCGGTGCCTTAGTCTGGAATTTATCACATGCTGGCCGTGATGCAAGGGACAACATTTAGACTAGTAGCGTAGGTATGTAGGTAGGTAGGTATTTTATCATAAATCTATATCGGCTTACGACAACTACTATCTACATTAGGCAACTAGTTAGTAGAAGGCAGAATAATGAGTACCTTGCTGGACTGTTTTTATCTTACATGTATAAGCTCCATTTCCCTCGATCTATTTTACGGATATCGACACTTATATGTTACCTAATATTCGGGTAATCCATTTTAAGAGAAACATGCGCGATTGCAAAGTCTCAAATCATATAATGACATTCATATTAACTATATTATAGGGACCTGTTCGGTTCTTGCAATTAGCCGAGGGTCAGTTGGCTATAATCTTGCCATATGTTCGACATTCTTTTCCGTGAATAACCCCCACGGCTAAAAGCTCATTACGACCCAAGAAACTAGACTATTTAGTCACATCGATGTTATACACACAGTTCACCTTAGAGCATATTTAGCAGACTCCGGTAGGAATCGTGTTGCTTCCCGTGCGTCTGGTGGACGAGTACGCAGCACCTTGGCCGAGACCTCGCTTAGCAAAGGCAGTCCAGCTGGATCCCCAAGTGTTAGTTATAACGTGGCGTGGCGCATATGGGAGGAGGTTAACTTACAGCTCGCAGATGTTCTCGCCGCCGGTCAACGCCTGGTCGGCGTCGATGATGGCATCACGTCCCTGCACGAAGTTGGGGTTGCAAGGTTGGCTAAGGTGGAGATATAATGTCAGCTGTCGCTCATCCCCGAGGTATCGGAGTCCGGATCACTTACAGGGCCATAGCATCAACCACAAGCTTAAGAGTCAGGTATTTCCCGTCGGTCGGGACGCCGTTGCTGTCGAACTCGGGCTTGGCACCGTCGTTCTTACCGTACTTGTCGATGAGGTTCCATAGGACCTCGTACAGGATCGTGGTCCACACCTCGCCGATGTCGTGAACCTCGTTATACGTGTTGAGGGTCGTGTACTGGTACGGGTTGACATTGAGGTCGGTCGAGTACAGGTAGTTTCGGATACCGGCAGGGTCGTTGTAAACCCAGGCGCCCAAGCTGTAGTCCGTCTCCCGGGTGTCGCCGGACTTTAGGCGGATGGCTGTCGCGAAGAAGTCACCCCAGCCCTCGCCCATACCACCGGACTCGAGAGCGTTTAGGCAGTTCGAGTTTGCGGGTCCGCCGGTCAGACGGTTAGACACTGTTTCAAAAGAGAAGGTTAGCTGGATCGGCTCTCTGACCATGTGCTGACGAGAGAGGGTCGACGAGTGCGACGCTACTCACATCCGTGGCTGTATTCGTGGATGATCACACCGGCCTCGAAGGCACAGTCCCTGTAGGGGGTCGACTCCGTCCAGATATACATCCTCATACGCCCGTTCTGTCCGTCGGGGGGCGTGGCGAAGTTGGCATTGTTGAGACCGGAGCCGTCCTGCGAGTTAAGAATAACGAAGTCGTTGCCCTGGCCACCTTGGCCGTTGTTGTTCGACTCGAAGTTGCCTGCCGCCTCGGTGAAGCCGAGGTCATACAGCAAGTCATGGTATGTGTTCGCCGTATAGAAGAGCTGAGCGGCCGACGCGTCCGCGTAGGTTGAAGGCGGCGTCAGAGTCTGGTCCCAGCTGTATTCGAACTTGAGGGACGAGCTAGTCGGGCGGTAATTGTTGAGGTAATCCGAGCCGCCGTCGGGGTTGGTCTGCGCGATACCGTTGTCTGCCGATAGATCTCTATGTCAGTCACCATATTTCAATTGCGCTCGCTACACGAACAGCGAAGCCGGCGGTTCGGACGTCGACTTACTTCCGCGAGTTGTCGTGTAGTTGGTCGTTCCGTCCGACAGCCACGTGAACTCGGACGTCTGGATGTCCCACGGGTCTGATACAACCGAGCGAGTGCCATCGTCAGGATCGTTCGTCCCCCACGGGCTAGTAGAGCATTAGAGACTATACTCCGGCTAGGGAATCCGGCTATACTTACAAGACGAGGTACGAAGCCTCAGCAACATAGTCGACCACGCCGTGGACCTCCTCGTTGGTGTTCGCGTCAACGTACGACAATAGCCAGTTGTCGAGGATATCCGTCTCGACCCTCCACGTTAGGGCTAGGCTGCCGTCGGGCTTGACAAAGTACACCAGGCGAGCTTCGGGGTCTTTCTGAGCGCCCGAAGTCCCCTTGAGGGTGTAGGTCTCGGTCCCCTCAGCAGCCTCCGCGGAGGCTTCTCCGGTCACCGGCAACTCTAGGAGCTTGGTAGCTCCCGTGAGTGCCTGCGTGGGGTCCGAGAAATCTCGCTTCTTCAGGGGGCTCTCCTCGGGGATGGCACCCGTGAAGAAGGAGTTACCGTACGAGAAGACGGTACCGTCAGAGCCGACCTAACGAGCGTTAATACCGGACGGCAGATTTTCTCCCGCGGATCGATTCGAAGACTCACATTGACGTTGAAGTCGGCGTTGTCGATGTCCAAACCATGCGCCGTCTGCTTGAAGTTGACGTGCGCAATGCCGTTGTTGCCAACGTAGTGGTCCTCAACTAGGCGGAACGTAGCACCCGGGGCGATGCTCTTGACAAGGTCGGTCGCGGTGTCGACGTACGAGTCCCGCTTTAGGAGGCGTACGGCCTTGTTGGAGCTCGTCGCATCTTTGTTGCTGTATTCGGCCGTCTCCTTAAGGCGGTACGCGTTGAGATCTACCGTCCGGCGTCGGAGCCCAGCCTTGTAGGACTGGGCGGGGTGGGCGTGCGCGGGCAGCGACGCGCCGAGAAGGCCGAGCAACAGCAGAGATCGCATCATGATGAGGAGGAAGCAGCAGAGATGGCCTGAGGTGCTTAGGCTTGCTGGTAACTCTCACAACAGCCCGGCGTCGAGCTTTATATAGCTCGCGACGCCTGACGTTCGGTTCGGGCCTTGACGCTCATCGTCACTGAGCTTCCTCTTTCGAGGAGGTTCGTGATTGTTGACGGACATGGTGCTTATCGGTAGGGTTGGGGTCCAACATGCCTTGCTCTGCCCCGCTGACCGCGGTCGTGTGCCATCGTTCGGGCATCTTCTTCGCAAAAGCTTCTCTGCTAGAGAGGGCCTTCCAAGTGCGCTCGCCCTACTGCTATTGGCGGCGATGCACGAGAAGCTTGATAGCTTCCCCCCCTGCTCGATACGAGTTCGCGAAAGGAAAGTGATTGTCGGTTGCAGTAACATACCGCACGTCTTGACAGGGGGCCTATGACGTTCGGAGCAGGTCCCTGAGCACGGTAGACCGGCTTGCTGGCACGCCAAGCTATCGGGGGGACGAGTGGGACGAAATAGCGCCGGATTGGTGTATCTGGCGGCCTTAAATTTTACGATACGGCGAACTTTCCGGGTGGGTTTCTTCCAGCGCCTGCTGACCTAGCTTGATACAGGCTTGTCGGCACTGATAGGACCTCTCCTATTCTCGAGCTTCAGATTCGTCGTTGTATCCCTTCTTCGCAGATAGATGCCGAACATCGGCGCACCCGGAGCTGCTGAAGCGTAGCGGAGGGCTACATGCGGCCCTGAGAGCTTCCCATAGCAAATCGTTCGGGATCTGGTTACGGCTGCCTAGGTAGTCTAACTCTGCGGTCGTCAATACGATCAGGATTGAACATGGGACAAACCGGCTTCCAATTCGAGAATGTCTCTTCTGTTCACGACGTCTGGAACAGACCTCTTGACCATGGCACATTCTTGTCAAGGCTTAGTCTGTAAATCTCCTGGTATTCTGAGAGGCCAGCCTTGGCGCATCGGCTGACCCTTCGCTGCGCCAATGTCGCAATCTACAGCTTGGCAGACAAGGAAGCACATTCGCACCAGGCGGTGGTGATATGCCATGTATGTATATTCTGTACGCCACGGCGTGTCGAGATAAGCAGGACTCAGCCCGGCAGATGGAATATGCGTTGCCTAGCTGGGAGGTGGCTCTCGACATTAACGCATATTGTTAAAACACCAATATATTATAGCTGGTCTTGGCTGTGGGATGGCCGCGCTTAAATATGTGGTTGATACAACGCTAAAGCCTTGGGATTGGCCAGTTCTTGCTTTTCTCATCTCGTAGACCTTCCTAGAGAAGCAAGGCAACCGAAGCTTGAACCGCGGTATTACAACCTTATCAAACCTCGAATGAGATACGATGTAATTATCTTAATCAACTTACTCATCGTCAGGCATAGGTACCCAGCTCATACGGATTTCTCGTTTCCTGCGGGCTTGGTCACATGCCGTCCGTCTACCTAGAGTATAGTAGGGAGTAGGGTAGTGTTACTTAGAAAGCAAAGGGGGCGGGCGAGTTCGAAACTCGCTCGGATCACTTGCTGTAGGTCATAAATGCATCCGTCGCGGCGCATAACACATCCTAGGGGCGATCCCGAGCAGTGCGAATAGCCCGGATTCTCCGCGTATTAGTATCTATCTATACCTACCTTATTTCCCCGGATGGCGATGCACAGAAATACCCATGAATTGCTTACCTACCTATACATCGGATGTTGCGCAGTTAAGATTTATCACGGCAGCTGTGCCACTGCTGTACCGGGCGGCTGGAGGGGAGACTGGATTACCTGTAGCCAACCCGCTGCTGCTAGGTAACGTGCCACTGCTAGACAGCTTTAATCCCCGACATCTTAGTCTTGGCGTACATACCTAGTACCTACAGATCTCTGGTTAACATCATGTCAGCATTATTAAGGAACGGCTTCTGTTCTCAACTCCTGAGTATGCTGAGTATGCTGAGTATGCCGAATATGCTGGGTTAGCTGGAGTAGCTGGAGTAGCCTTTGGAATAGCCTTTGGAATAATTGTCGCCTTCACCGACGCCTTTGTTGAGCTCTTCCCCGCTTCGGGCCGTCTTACATCTTTGTCTTAATATCTTCACGGCTATTGCGTTACCTACCTATATGGCGGCGGGATCCGGGTCCTCGTAGCTGCCTCATCGGTTTAGTCCTACCATGGTATGTTGTCCAGGAGTCAACTTGGCAAGTTCGTAAACATTAATTACCTACGGACGGTAGGTCCTGACTAGAATCTCAATAGGACATGTCGCAACATAATAGTTTCGCGCATCTATGACTGCTGACTCGGGCAATGGTCCTTTCTTTTTCTTCCCTTCTCGTATAGGTAACCATGCCACTTCTATTCCTAGGGATAGATAGTTCTTGATGTGCCATTAACGGTTCGATGACCGAGGGGTCTTATTCTATCGGCAGCATACCTTAGGTAGGTAGACATGCAACTAGTATCGTGTTTATCAGGGATGAAGGAGACTACTAATACTAGTAAGATAATACGAGGTTCAATGAAGCCTGGAGGTAACCGAAATCAAGTGAATTCAATGACCATGCTTCTCCGGCGAGGGAAACAGCGAAGGCATGTTAGAACAGGTATAGTGATCTCTCTAGCCCGTTAGATGCGGTGCCTGTCATCTATGTATTGCTAGCATCGCGGTGTCAGACGGCGTCTATTCTGGTAGCTGTCTCGATCAATATTCGAAGGGTGTCGTCTACCGAAGCCTAGCAAACGGCCTCTAATGTAATGACGATATTATCGATCAAGTTCTCGACATTAGACTCTGGGAAGGAAGACGGACAAAACACGCCAATATCCATGGTATCGCCATGAACTGCCACTTCGACATCTATTGTGTGCTGTTGACAAGCCCATGGTTAGCGCTGCGATACCCCTAATTGGCATGAATAGGTAGGTATCTAGGTATGAAAGAAGAATGACTCACTAGAAATGCCTTCCTCGCTTTATTCCGCAGTGCAAATTCCGCACTCGGCTGCGCGAGGTCCAATGACGGTTTGTTACTCCTAGAGGTTGATTCTGGCTGACCAGTCATCTCGGTCATTGTAACACTGCGGTTCGTGTATGCGGTGGTCGAATCCTTCAAAGCAGGGAGGAAGTTAACAGAACTCTCGATCTGCATCCCAGTCCAGTCGTAGATTTCCCATAGCCCTACGCTGACATTCTCAAACTTGCCAATTTCGAGGAGGTCCTTCTGAATATCGACAGCCAAATCGATAGCCGACCGAGCCAGCGGCTTTCTGACCACAAGAGGTACAATACTTAACGTTGGGAAGGCCGCCTCTTCGAGACCACCAAAACTTGTCCGGTTCGCAAGATACATCCCAAACATGACGTCCTGGTCTTGTTCGCCTAGCTCGGCGGAACGTTGTAAAACCGCTAATGCCTTGGAATACGCTGCAAAGAAGAGCGCCTGTAGCGTTATTCCGTGGATCGAACTTGTTGACTTGAGATCTGATGCGCGTTTTATGGCATTGCGTCTAAGATGTGTGACCTGTTGAGGATTTTGGCTGGCTGTTACTGGCTTTTCTCGAGCTAACAAACGTGTCGGGTTTATGCGCTGAAGATATGAGGACCAGAAATCCTGTCTCTGCCGCCGAATCTCAGGAGAGTAGTGGCTCGAGACAAATTCAGACCATCTTGGATAGAGTAATCCTGGAGACGGCATTGAGACATCGTCGCATAATTCTGAGAAGCGGTTTATCATCGCTGGAAGGCTGATGCCGTCGTATAAGGCATGATGGATATATAAATATAAATAAGCGCCTTCTAATTGTGAATTAAAGACGCGGATCGAGACAAAGGGCGTTACGGTTTCCTCATAAGTCCAATTATTTTGACTGGGGCCTGTCGGAGTCCGCTTGATAGAATCTATCGACTTTGGCTTTGTGACGATCTGGACAAAGGGAATTTCTAGCGACCCCGTAGCAGCAAAGCGCGTTCTCAGTATCGGAGTTTCGACGACTAGCTTATACCAAGCGTTTGAGACCGCCTCGTGGTTTATTCTGCTAGAAATGGCGTATGTGAACTGCGGGAAGAAGAGAAGCCCGTCTGTGTTTTGCCAGGTAGTTAACATGTGTACTTGTACCGGCAGAGCTGGCAGGACGGATTCCACCTCGCCTCGATCTACTCCGGCGCTCTCGAACAATGTATTCCTCTCAGCTAGACCTAAGATGGTCTCTAACTGTTGAGATGTGTCTAGAGGGGTATCTGCTGATTTATGGTCGCGTCTAATTTGATCGCGCCCAACTTGCTCGTTTACAATTTCGCGGATCGATGTCGCTTTTAACATATCTCGGACGGATATCTCTATACCGCGTTTCCGAAGCATGGATGATGCTTTGATCGCACTGATAGAGTCGAGTCCGAGGTGGTATATGGAATGGTTGGGGTCTATGGTGTTCTTGTCTACTCCCGACAGCTCCGATAAGATGTCGAGTATGGGCGACACTAGGCTGACAGAGTTGACGTCGCATGCTGGCGTATTACTCGATATCATCTCCGTCCCAGCCTCAGTGGCGTTACTCAGCTGAAACGGCTCAAAGCCGCAGATAGATACCTGCTCGGACGCGTGGTCGAACTCGAGGATATCTACGTGGTGTTCGGAAAAGTAACATAGGACCTGTTCAACGTCCCTTAGAATTTGATCGGCACCGTGAAGAGACACGTAGCGTTCGTCACCAGCTATGCGCCAGAGAACTGTGGTTCCCGCCAATTCCATTTCGACGCACAAGGGGTATTCCACAGCCGACGACGTATGGACAGATTTATAGACGGGATGGTCTGCTCCGGTGCCACGCTCCTTGACGTTCTGAAGGAGGAAAATACTATTAAATAGCGGCCCGCCCGCGAATCCAGCTACCTTTTGCACTTCCCGCAACGGAAAGTGTTGGAACTCCATGATATCCGACATGGTGGCCTGTAAATAATTGAAATATTCGGCTACCGTCCCGTGAAGCACAACCCGCAACGGTACAGTATTCATGGTCGGGAATAATAGATCCTGGGCTTCGTCCGTATCTCTCCCTGACAAGACCACGCCAAAAACAACATCGAGAGACTTGGTCATCGAAGCTAGCACAGGTGCCCAGCATCCCTGGGCGAGGACCTGCGGCGTGATGCGATATCTTTGGCATAATGCCTTTAAGGCTCGAGGATCTAACGCCGACACCAATTCTGCCCGATGCGTAACCGGTTCGCGGCCTTCGATCGACTCCGAAATTGGCCGAAGTATTGGTTGAAGTATTGTCGGATGAGAGTCAATTAGGTAGTCGGCCCAAAAGCTCTCACCTGCAATTGGAGAATCGAAAAGCAGGCGGGAAAGATATGGCTCGTATCCTCCTCGTGTATGATAATGACCTTCATATGCGGCTAGCACATCGCTGTGGAGTAGTTCGAGCGACCATCCGTCGTATAGCGCATGGGCAACGGATATGACTAAATAATTATTCATCGGCGTCGTCGCAAGCGTAAGCTGGAATAAATCTGATGCTCCTTTGGCCACGGCCGCTCTATTTCGTGCCTGGTCAATGACTATCGGAATCTCGTCTGGGCTAGAAAGCTCTATGATAGAATTGAACTCGAGAGGCCCCTCCCGGACGATTTGACAGAACGCAGTTTTACTGCTCGGATTATCGACCACCGCAAACGAAGTCCGTAGAATCGGAGAGTGAGCATATACCGTGGCCCAAGCTGACATTAGCCGGTTGATATCGGTGTTCGACGAGATCTCTACAACGTCATGATTGAAGTATCGGTGAAATCCAGATAACAGCATATCCGCAATCATAGAGTCCTGTAGTGGTGTCGGTGGTAAAATAGCTGTGACATTGCGGAGGTCTTGTCCATCTTGTATCAGGTGGTCCCTCAAAGAGGTAGCCGAGTTAGTTAGACGAGCCATTCTATTCTGATCATCAGTGCCATTAGTACTTGCAGCGCTATGTGACTGCACAATTCTTTTTATAGTTGGATTTCTCATCAATTCGCCGATCGTGACGTGAAGTCCAAGCCTCTTGAGCCTCGCGGCGAGCTTGATGGCATCAATACTATCCAAACCTAGCTCGAAGAGGCTTGTATTCTCGAGTATGTCTTCATCTACCAAACCAGCCAAGGAAGCAACCTCGTGTCGAACCTCTCGTGCTTTTCCGTCTCGGAAAAATTCGGTTCTGTCCACGGTCCCCATGTCTGGGAGGGTTGAACTTGCCGCATACGAGCCGCCTTGCACGGCAGCCTTGCCATTGGTTGTTGTAAGGTCACTCGGAAGTAGTGTATCGTTATCCGAGCTAGCAAGGTCTTCTAAGGCCTGGCCGAACTCTTCTAGTAATAGATAAACGGCAGCTTCCGTAGCAGCATTTCTCTTCGCGGCAGCGTTGACCACTAGCGAATAGTCTCGCGACAGAATCATCTCAAGCGCAAGAGGATAGTCTAGCGATCCAGCCGACTGAATGGAGGACCACAGTGGCGTCGTTTCTTCCGAGAAGACATCCTCTCTATCAAAGGTCAAGAGGGTGTCGAATAATGGCTGTCCATTTGAGCACCATTTCTGAATATCCCGGAGCGGCGTATGGACACATTCGAGAACAGAAGCGTTATACTCCTGGACGCCCTGGACAAGCGACGCCCAAGTAGCATGCATAGAAAGGTCTATTCTGAATGGTAGCGTGTTAAAAATAGGGCCAATTACATCTTCGATGCCATCGAGAACTAGGGACCTCCCGGAGAAGACGATGCCGATAGTTGGTACGAACCCGACGCGCCGGCTCAGCGCAACCAGCCACGCAGCTTGTACCATGGTCTGATGTGTTACCCTAAGAGCTATGCGTCGAGCTTCTAGGTTATCTATATGGAAAACTCGAGAAACGGAGACGTCTGACGTCCCAAGCTCGCTCGCTAGAGCAGGGAGTGGTCGAAACGCGTGACCTGCGAAAAGAGCTTCCCAGAACGTCCTATATTGGCCATATCTGAGCAACGGTCCACGGGAGAGTAAGTCGAGAAATTTAGGGCCGCGTATGAGCGGTTCGTGGCGATATTTTGCACGAACCCTTCGGAGCAGGAGCTCAAAACTATGCCCATCGTAGACGGCGTGGAAGAGTCGGAGCAGAAGGACCTGTCTTCCGCGATATTCGAAGCGATCGATCTCCGCGGGGTTCCGCAAGACGTCTTGGTTCGAAGTAACCCAGAGGTCTCGGCGTTCTAATACGAAGTCTTGGATTTCCTTTCCTCTTACGTCAACCTCAAACCAGGGGATGGACTTTTTCTTGGTAGCCACCTGAATATATCCGTCAGCAGTTGCGAGGAATGCCGTCCTCAGTACAGCACATTCTACAAATATGCTATCCCAACAGCGCTTTAAGTCATCGACGGACACATGCGCGCCTATATCTATCCGGAATTGATTGAAGTAGACCGATCGATTCTCGGCTATTTTTGATCTGGTGATCATCCCCTCCTGGAGAGGAGTGCACGGCGCTATGTAATCCACGTCTGTCTTATCGACCTCTAGCACCCTGCAGGCCATGCCGACATGCCTGTGGTAACACGCGCGGATAGACTGATCGACCTGGAGGGCTTGCCTACCGAGAGATACGGGGTCCGTCTGCTGCAGGGCTCGAGAGAGGTGGTCTATCTGAGGATGGCGTAAGATGAGCGAAGGGCTCGCGCGAGAGAAGCCCTTAGATTGCAGAACGACGGATAAGCGCGCTACATTTATCGAGTCGATCCCGAGCTCAAAGATGGACGACGACGCGAGTATCTTAGCATCTCCGACTTGCGCAACCGCCGAGATCGCCGACGCTATCAGACATTCCTTCTCGCCGAGTGCCTTGTCGGGCACGGCAGAACCCGTAGTAAGACTCCGTAGATGGTCATGAGACAATTCTGTAAAGAGATGTTTTAGACGTTTGAAGTCCGCTTTATTATTTGCCGACAGAGGGATGAACGGCACGCACAAGACGTAAGCAGGGACCATGTACCCGGGGAGGCGACCTCGACAGGCTTCAAGCGCCGTCCGAGCCATCTCGAGAGAACGATGATCATAGCAGATATGTAAGTTCGGGGGGTTAGACGGGCTCGCGACGGGAGCTAGGAAGGAAATGAGGAGGTCTCTGTCTTGCCCAAGATGCCTCGTGACGAAGGTAGCTACGTCGGCTAACTGACTAGAGAGGACAGTCCTGATGGCGTGGTTTATCTCACCAATTTCGAGCCTCTGGCCGCGCAGCTTGACTTGGTCGTCGGCGCGACCTAAGAAGTCAAACGAGCCGTCGTGAAGGACGCGGACAAGGTCGCCCGTGCGGTAAACGCGATCGCCGTACCGACCAAGAACCGGGAAGCGTTCATCGGTGAGGTCTTTTCTGTTCAGGTACCCCTGACCGACCAGCCTCCCGGACACGCACAGCTCCCCGACGCCGCCTCTGAGCACCGGTATCTCGGTGCCGGGTTTTAATACGTACGTGCCTACGTTCGGAAACTGAGTTCCGATGTTGGTCGACCTTCCGTTCGGGGGCACTCTCTGGAACATCGTAACCCCAATCGTAGCTTCCGTAGGTCCGTAAGCGTTATAGATGACCTCCTCGGGCCCCCACGCCTGAAGAATCTCTTGCCGAAGCTGCTCTCCTCCGGTGATAAAGACGCCTCTGCAGAGGCTCGGAACTTCTTCGGGGCGGATGAGTCTCGCGAGGCTCGGGGTAAGGTCGATGTGCGTGATTTCTAAGCTCGATATCGTTGCTGCTATGTCGCCGAGTATAAGGTCCTTCGGCGCCGCGACGAGAGTGATGCCGACGAACCAGGACCAATACTGCTCCAAGACCGACACGTCGAAATGAAACGAGGCAAACTGCAACCATCTAGAATGCGCGTCCCAGTGCCCGGCAAAAAGCTCCTTAAAAGCAAGCATGGCCTGGACGGCATTGTCGTGGCTAATCAGGCAGCCCTTCGGAGTGCCCGTCGTGCCGCTTGTATAGAGACAGTAACACGTATCCGACGGTGATATCTGCGACGCGCTATGGTACGAAGCCGGCAAATTTGGGAGCTCATGCTCGCTGACAACATGTGTCGGTATGCTTGTATTTAATTGCAAAGCATCGCTCAACTCCGGTTCGATCAGTAAACACGCGGCTGCCGAATCGTCCAAGATAAATCCGAGCCGCGATGCCGGGGCGCTAGGGTCAAGCGACAGAAACGCACACCCCGCCTTGAGGATTCCGAGGATCGAAAAATAAGCCTCCGGACACTTGTTGAAGCACGTCGCGACGATGCTTCCCGGCGGCGTCCTGCGGCGTAAAAGCATGTTGGCCACACGGTTACCCATCTCGTCTAATTCGCGATAGGTCCAGCGTCGCCGACGGATCGGGCTACCTAGCTCTTCGACGAACTCGAGAGCAGTCGCCGTAGGTACGCGCCGGGCGCTCTGCTCTACGAGCTGATGGAGGAGTTCCGCGGGCGACGGAAGCTCCTGATAACGTGCCGGGAGGATAGAGAAGAGTTCGGGCGCGTGACGAGGAAGCTGGTCAACGTGGCCTTTGGGATCTGTCAGGAGGTTAAGAAGTACCGCGTCGAACTGGCGTAGAAGAATACGTGCTTGTTCCGGTGGCAGAACCCGGGCGTCGTGCGTTAGGTTCAGCTGTAGCTTGTTCGTGGCTGTTTCGACGACCTCTAACGCAGCCGCATACCCAACCGACGCGATCTCGTCCAGCACTTCCCACGGAAGATTAGCTTCTGATACGTCCTCGACCTGATAACCTATTATCGTGTCGAAGAGCCGACCATCGGACCGGCCGAGCCACCGCTGTACTTTAGAGAGGGGAGTCCGTTCGTGCCGGCGCATATTCGTGTTGTATTGCATCATGTATTCAAGAAGCTCGCAATTGGAGTCGGAGTTACGTGCAAGAACGGGCAAAGTCGTCACCATCGGAAAGATCACGTCCCGCTCTTCCCTCGTAGTCCGCCCGTCGAGAACGATTCCAAAAACAACAGACGTTTCCCCGAGGTAAGCAGAAAGGACACGGGTCCAGGCTGCCTGCAACGCGGCTCGGATCGTGACACCAGCTTCGGCAGCACTACGACGAAGGCTCTCAGGAGACGAGCTGCATGTCTCAGATACGGTAGACTCGAGCCGATCGGTATTGTGAAATGGTGTCATCGCCGGGAACTTGTTCACCACGAGAGCCTCGGCTTTCTCTCTCCAAAACGTTTCCGAGGCAGACTGAGAACACGCAGGGTCGAGGCACGCAGAAAGGGCCGGCCGAACCGGCGAGGGTTCCTCTTCTATCCTGCCCGAAAGAACGCCTGCTAGCTCCCGAAGCAGGCTCCGCAGCGACTTTTCGTCATACAATGCGTGATGCATCGCCATATGCATTGTCGGGGGACCATGTACGTGGTCGACGATGGCGACTTGCCAGGGCGGCGTCAAAAGAGCATCCAGGGCCTGCGAGGTAGCCTCCGCACGCCATTCGGAATTGTTGAACGAATTGGGTTGACGACAAACTGATACCGGGGCTGAGAAGCCTACTTTAGGATAAACCATCATCGCGTAGGAGGTATCCTGATGGTTGACTGTTATGAATCCGGTGCGGAGTATCTGGTGGCGGTTTGCAAGACGAATCCACGCGCCAGCAACTTGCTGAGGGTCGAGTTCGGCCTCCAAGGTAAAACTTATGAAATTGAAATAATGTGCCCCTCCAGAGTTAATAAATTGAGAGATCATGCCTTGCTGAGTCGGAGTGCACGGCAACAGCGCCTCGTAAGTTTTAAGTAGGCCCGGCTTGTTATTTAGGCCATCGGCGATGGCGCCCTGAAATGCATCGAAGTCGTAAGCAAAACGTTCTTCACTATGTTCTCTAGCTATCAAGCGGGAGGCGATGCCTGCGCACGTTGGGTTTTCGATCACATCTACCGCCGAGACGGCATACGATTCCCGACGGAGAAGATTGGCAAACTGAACCGAACCGATGCTGTCTAGACCGTAACGGTATATCGACGTGTGCCGTCTAATCTCCTCTTCCGGGATCTTGACTAATCTGGATAATACCGAACGAATTGCCGCCTCGGTCTTAGTCCAGCTCTCGCTGCTGCGAGGCTTTTCTTGTGTCGCGGCATACGCATCTACTTGGGGTGTTTCATGTATAAGAGATATCTCGGCGATTTGGTGTTGCCACGGAGCGGGCAATTTTGAGGTGGTAAATATGTGAGAAGATGGATGTTCTAGACAAGAGTCGAAAACAAACCGAAAGATATCTAGAATAAGCTGTGAGGTTTGATGGGAAAATATCGAGCTGTTCGCAAGTAAGTACAGGGACCTATAGCACGCTAGAATATATTTCAAGCAGGGTCTTAGCAGGGTCTTAAGCTTACGGATCTCGGTGCAGCTGCAGCGTAATTGCGTCTTGCTCCGGCAGGGGGGTAATCTCGCACACGAGAGGCACCTATCATCAACTTAGCTACAAGCGCGGAGAGACTGTACCTATCTGTTTAACAACTTACGTCCATCGCGCCATGTTCTTGCACCAAGGACCATATAGTTTCGTCTACAGGTTCGGACCGGGGTTGGAGAAGGAGTACGGTGTCGAAAAGCCGCGATACCGAAAGCCTTGACTGGATCCGCCGCAAACTAGTGAACTGATATGGCATGAGCTCGGCATCGAGCTGTTGAAACTTCTTCATAACCTCATGGAGAAAATTGACACCGGAAAGATTCATCCGGATAGGTATGGTGTTAAAGCATGGCGCCACGAGTGTATCGATGCGGTCTAAATCGATAGACCGACCGCTCACGACATTCCCAAAGCAGACGTCACCATCATCTTGTAACAAAGACAGGGTAATGGCCCAAGCAGCTTGACATAGAGGCAAAAGCGACACGCCTAGGTCCTGGAGCCGCCGCGCAATAGACGAGAACAGGCTGCCGGATGCGCGTCCAGATACTACATCCGATACGGAGTCGCTTCCAGGTGGTAATTTTTTAAAATGAATGGGAGAGAAAGAGGTAAAGTGTTTTTCCCAGAAACGATCTGCGTCGGGAGGTAGAGGAAGGGTTTTCCGAAGGAAAGACTTAAACGACGAAGGAGCCGGCAGCTCTACGTGGCGGGACGCCGCCTCAACTTCCGCGAGCAGGTATTTCATCGAAACACCATCGTAGATGGCGTGATGACAGACGAAAGACAAATATTCTGTAGCGTCTTTGAGGACAATAAAAGCAAGCGACACGGGAGGCCGGTCCGAATCGAGCGCGGTCGAAAGGGAGCTTCCGTGCCTAAGGACATGGTCTTGGAAGCTGGCCCCATCCGCCTCGATGGTCTCCCAAGTAGGCAAGTGGAACTTCAAAACCACTTGGACCACCGGGTGCTGGGGGCTTTCAGTTGTAACGAAGCACGTTCGTAGGATTCCATGTCGCTCGAACATCATGTTCCAGTATTTTTTCATCATCTGGGATGGTATCCGCAGTCGGAAAAGCATTTGATTGCAATAAGACCCAGCATCATATGGCGAGGAGGACGAGAGCATGGCTTCCTGTAGCGGAGTACACGGAAGAACATTTTCCACTTCCCTACTTCCCCTATCAGCAAAGCGGCCTCGGACCGCTCCTATCAGCCATTCTGGAAGGATACTACTTCTACCCTCGGGCTGGATCGTCGCAGGAGATATCTCCCGAGTGATAACCGAAGCGAGCCTGCCGACGCTTGGGTTTGACAAAATGAGAGGCAGAGAAATTCTCTTGCGAAATACCGTCTGGAGTCTCCGAGCTAGAGACATTGCGGAGATAGAATCTATTCCGAGGGCAGCAAACGAGCTCCAGCGGCTGATCACCTTCCTATCGATTCGAAGCGTTTCCGAAATCGCCTCTGATACCAAGGTCTCAGTCTCGGTCCATTCGGCAGAATTTTCATCAAGATCTTGCATAGAGCTGCATAAACTCAGAGTCTTATCGGGGAGATCGCCGACAGAACTACCTAGTAGGTCATTGTCAACCTTCCCAGACGACGTCAACGGCAGGGCAGATATAGGGAAAATGAACGACGGGACCATATAATGCGGTAGAATAGCCCTCAGCTCTTGCTGTACCATGGCCATCTCCCGCCTCGTCAAATCTGTAACAGGCAAGAAACTAAATCTTGCAGATTCGTGACCGGTAGGAACATAGAATAGTGCTAGCTGCTGGGACGAAGCACCCCGGGCGGCGACGAGCATGCTTGCGCAGGCTCGCGCAAATCCGCTCTCCAGAGCGATCGCTTGTATTTCTTGAAGTTCGATTCTCAGCCCACGAAGCTTTACTTGATTATCGATCCTGCCGAGAATGATCAAGGAGCCGTCGGGAAGCATGCGTCCGACATCTCCGGACCGGTATAAGCGACCATACTCACGGTGCTCGAAAAACTTTGCTGCCGTCAATTCGGGCATCTCCAGGTAGCCCGCGGCCACCTGATCGCCCCCGAAACAGAGCTCGCCTACGCAACCTAGAGGAACTAATTCTTCCGTCCCCGTGGAGAAAACGAAAGTCGAGGTATTTTCGAAAGACCATCCCAAGTACTGCGACGAGTCCCCTCCCGACACCTTCCTGACGGTACAAATATTAGTGGTCTCGGAGGGGCCGTATCCTAAGCGTGTCAGAACGATAGTAAGGAGTAGGGAGTAAGGAGTAGGGAGTAAGAAGTAGGGAGTAGTGGGTAGGGGGTAGGGGATAGGGGGCAGGGTTGAGGATTTGCAGACCTTGCCAGAGATGCTCCGCCCATTTTTCTAACACTCTATCAGTCATCGGCTCGCCTGCCGTGACTAGGAACTTGACACTAGGTACTCGGCTGGGCTCTAGTAGCGAAGCAATGGTGACCGTCACGGCAAGGTGCGTTACCCGGAGTGCCCGTATAGCCTTTTCGAGATCCTCGAACAAGGCCTCGTTAGTGGCGGAGCACAAGCACATACCAGTCCCCCACGTGAAGAATATCTCGAACACGGACATGTCGAAGGCTTGTGAGCAGGCTTGGAGCATTCGGTCGGACGGTCCGTGAGGGTAGATGCGGGACAGGACCTCGACGTTGCTCAAAATATTTGCGTTCGTGACCGAAACCCCTTTCGGGGTGCCCGTAGTTCCGCTAGTGTAGATGACATAGGCGAGATCGGACGCGTCTTGAGGCGTTTCGAGATTCGAATCGGAATATTCGGAGAACGTCGAACACGCGAGGTCGATGATCGAGCAACGGGATGTCTCGACTGTCTGCAGGGGGGAGTATCCGTCGACGAGGCAGAATTTAGTTCGAGCCTGCTCAAGAATCAGTCGTATCCTCTGCGACGGGGTGCCGGGAAGTATGGGAAGATATGCGCAGCCGGATTTTAGGATTCCGAGCACGGCGCAGTACATCAATATCGACTTCTCCATGACCAACGCAATTACCCCTCCGCCGACTACACCAGACCATTGAAGATGCCTAGCAATGCGGTTGGCCTTCGAATTCAACTCCTGGTATGTCAAGACGCGCGCCTCAAGATCGGAAGTGCCGATAACAGTAGCGAAGCACAGGGCATCGCGAGCCGGAAATGTCGAGGCTGACCTCTCTACGAGCCTCGACAGGCTTGGTAGTAGCTTAAGACGCTTAGGGTTCTCATTGTAGAAGGACAACCTATCAAGAGGGAAGCTCCGCAAGATGCTTCTCAGCGGCTCGTCACCATTCTTAACGAAGTGATCGACCAAGCAGCTTAGGTGCTGGAATAGAGCGTCTACCTGGGGTTCCGAGAAGGCATCCGAGTGCCACGTGATCTGGCATGAATAATGACTCTCGGAAGGCGAGACTTCGACGAGAAGCTTGGACTCCACCGCGTCTTTATGCCAGGCTTCACGAATGAGATTACCACCTTGCCTACGGCTAACCAGGGTTTCTTGGTAGGCAAATATGATGTCAAATAGTTTCTGAGCTACAGGGACCTCAGCGGCCCGCTTGATCTCCGCGAGAGGAAGGCCACCATACTTAAGCGTCTCCCGGTTAATCGCGTGAATCCCCTGTAAGAGTTCGACGATGGTGGTATATCTACTAGGAATTATTCTCAAGGGGAGCGTGGTCATGCAAGGTCCCATGATCTTCTCGATGCCAGCTACCGGAAGAGCGCGGCCGGATGCTACGGAACCGATCGTCGTGTCGTCCACGCCACAAACCGCCCCCCACAGCCACGTCAGGCAGGCTTGGAACACGACCTGGGGGCCGACAGACGCCCCGAGAGCAAAGTCCCTCACCGCTGCAGGGTTGATCCCGATCTCTCTAGATACCGTTCTAATCTCAGGCTTTGGCACGGCTGCAGTTCTAAAGTTAGGTAGAGCTGGAGGAATGCACCCGCGGAGATGTTCGGCCCAAAACTCTCTAGCGCCCATCGTCTCGGTCTCCGGCACTGCAGCAAGATAGCGGGATAACTGTCTAAACTGAGGCCGATCGACCGATGGCTGGTTGCGCGCCAGCAGCGAAAGATCTTCGATCAATAGATCCGTAGTCCAGCCATCGTATATCGAATGATGGAGTGTCAGGATAGCCGTGTGGTGGTTTGCTGCGAGCGAGCTGGGAATAATGTCAAGCCTGAACGGATAGCGGAGAAAATGATCGACTTCGGCGCATTCGAAAGGGCGAGCACGATCAAGAACGTTGACCTGATCCTCCCTCAATCGTTTCCAAATAACTTGGTAGAGCTTGTGGTTTAGATGCGAGAACCCGGTGCGAAGAATTTCGTTGCGCCGAGCTAAAGTTAGGATCCACGACTTGATCGACTCAACAGCGAGATAGCTAGGAAAATGAAGTTCCGTCTGATTGACGTACAGCCTCGCATCCTTCATGGTTTCAGCCACCATCGCTTCCTGGAGAGGGCTGCACGCCTCTATACGGTCGACATCATCTAGATGGAACCGCATCACGCTGTCGTCTGCTAGGAGACCCACATGCTGCTCTGGCTGATCCCAACCCAGAGAAGCTTCATCGGAAGTAAGCGAGTTCGTCGCACCGCGTCTGCCTCTGACAAGGCGGGACAGGTCTCGAACAGTCGACGCATCTAAAATATCGATGGGGCTAATGACAGTCCCAACGGCTCGAATCATCGACGCATATTCGATGGCCGATAAAGAATCCAATCCTAAGGAGGATAGACGGGTCGACGGAGCAATACGCTGCCCAAGAACTGCTTCGGCAATCTCGCAGAGCCGAAGTTCCAGGTCATCCTCGCACGCCTCCTCGAAATCTAGATTGCGAGAAGCCGTCGTCTCGTAATGCTCGATCAACGTTTTCTTGTCAACCTTACCTGAAGGTAATAAGGGGAAATGCCTCATCAATTTAACATCGGCCGGGATCATAAACGCCGGTAACCAGGACCTGCATTGGGAAATGATCGCCTCGCGCATCCCTGCAGCTTCCGAGCTGCCTTCGACCGCCGCAAAGGCCACCAAAACATTGGCGATCACAGCCGCGAAGGCACCGTGGCATCCGGGTGCACGTAGGAGAGCATGCTCGATCTCTCCCAGCTCGATCCTCTGCCCGTTTAGCTTTACCTGACCGCCGCCTATCCTTCCGAGACACTCAATCGTACCATCTGGTAGCATCCTCGCCTTGTCGCCGGTCTTATAGATCCGGCCCCAGCGCGTATCGACGAAAGCTGCCGACGTCTGCTCGGGTCGGTTGACATAGCCTGTAGCAATCTGGTATCCGCCGACGGCAAGCTCTCCGGAACGGCCGAGAGGGAGCACCCGGAATTCGGCAGCATCGGCGTCTATTATAAAAGCCGACACGGTATCGAGGGGGATCCCGATGTTATTTCTAGAGGACGTTTTCGGGAACGCCGGCAGCAGCGTGCTATGCTCTCACGCATGAGTACCTATGTAACCGAGGCTGTCATGAGCGAGAAAGACTTACCAGTGGATAGTCGCTTCGGTAGGGCCGTACATCCCCCAGAGCAAGCTTCTCTGGTTCTCGTCGCCTCCAAATTCCTTAATGACGGGTTCGGTGAGCATCTCGCCGATAGTCAGCAGCAGCCGCAAGCAAGGGGCGTTGTCTCTGCTCTTCAGCAGGCTGCCAGCAACCGAGGGCGTCAGCTCGCACGCGTCTATCTGCATACCCCTCAGGATACCCGGGAGGTCTGTTAGCATATCTGCACGATCGCAACATACGAGGGTGCGGCCACGTAATAGGGGAAAGAAGATCTCGAACACGGACACGTCGAACGTAGGCGCCGCGAACTGAAGGAAACGGGCGAACGGCGGGACATGACGGTCGTGGGCGAGCAAGGTCTGCGTCGCGGAGAGATGAGATATACCAACGCCTTTGGGCAAACCTGTCGAGCCAGACGTATACATGACGTATGCCAGGTCTTCGGCCTCCGGTACTCTGCAAGGGGTCGGACGGCCTTTCTCATGTCCCAGATCCAGATTCTCTAACGGCTGATCGATCGACAAGATCGTATACGCGTCCCCGTCTAACGGGAGTTTAGAAATGTGCTCGGAGTCGGTTAGGACGATCTTAGCTCCGACATCCCTTAATATGAATCTGAGGCGGTCCCTCGGGGCGTCGAGGCTCAGAGGACAGAACGCGGCGCCGGCCTTCAAGATCGCGAGGAGCCCGACATATAGAGCCGGCGACTGCGGCATAAATATCGGAACGACGAGACTTTCCCGGGGGTCCGTCGGAGCCGAAGAGTACAGGACGTCGGAGATCCGTGCGGCCAACGCCGCCGCGTCAGAATGCAGCTCAGGGTAAGAGAGACGGGACCTGTCGCCAGCACCTGAGCGATAATCTACCGCCGGCACATCGTCGTCGCCCGAAAGCGCCACCAGATCATGCAAGAGCGTCGGTCCCCTGACAAGACTAGGCGAAGGGTTGAGGATTGACAATCCCCTCGAGTCCTCTGCTAGCTCCATCGGGAGGCGCGGACGAAGTCATTCACAAGAGCGTCAGAGAGAAAAGGCAATGGGATTAGGTAAAGATCTATATTCCTGCTCGCGCGCAAGCATGTCATATCATGACACGAGGTCCGCGGATGAACGTGTAATAGGGTTATGACTTGGGAGATAACCTGATATCTTTTATATGACGACGTCGTTGCTCAGCATCGACTACCTATCACTATGATAGTTTTTAGGTACATTGAGGATCATCAGACAACAGATAATTGCCGTCAACTCTAATCAGCATTAGCCTTAGGTAACCAGGCAGCAACGACGGCTGCATTCTTCTCTCGATCTCAAGACCTAGGTACGTACTAGGTAGGTAGAGCGATCCGCGACGAGGCGTGCGTCGAGTCTGAACTTACACTCTCAGGTACTTAGGCAGGTACGTAGCGCCTTCGGCCTTGGCCCACAGGGCTATTTAAGGTCGGGTGGCACAGGGCTGACAGGGAGAACGGGCCGTCAAGTGGCTTCTGTGGCTTTCCCCCCCCGCGCGGCAGGAACGGCACGGCAGCTAGGTGATCAGGCGTCAAGGAGGTACCTAGGTCAATCTCGCAATCGCCCGGGAAGCTCGAGGTCCCAAGGCTTGAAAGACGCTTTCTGCGAGCCCAGATCGTTTAAGCCACAGTACAAAGGTACGTCAAAGATAACCGTAACCAGGTTAATTAAACTGGAAGAATACCAAATCGAGAAGAGCTCGTCACGATCCGGTGCGAAGCTTGAAGAGGTATCAGAGGAAAGGTGGGTTGACCAGTCGCTTTTTCCTTCATGAGGCTTTTTTTTTCAACTCTTGGTTGGCGTCAGGCGTCAGGATTCTATTACGTTTACTTTCTTGCTTAGGTGATTGACTAAGAGAAACGCTAAGGGAACGGACGAAGTACAATACATGATACCGGGTACGTGTAACGTACAATCTTACATCATCACATGCTAGCGCCATCTACTAGATAATTGCATACGTACCTACATACACACACATATATACATACTTACAAAGGTAAGTACTGTATCTACCTACCTACATCAAATAGGTACATTCCAATTGCCTATGTAGTAGGTACATATGTAGGTAGTAGTAGGTATAACATTCAAAACATTGAAGGGAGTAGGTACTCCACAAGTCCGAATCCAATTAATGCTATCCCATAAAGACCTAGGTAGGAACAGGGGGCAGAGGGTGTAAGTTTTGTTGAGAGAGGCGATGGCGACTTGAGCGATGTCTAGGTAGGTAGGTCAATATCAATATCATCCTTACCTAGTCGATTTGCTGATGTCCAATATCTAACTGTCATAGGCTAGGCACTTAGAGAAACAAGAACGAATATAGAAAAAGCTAGTTTATCGAATATGTACACATATTTAATGTCAGCTATACTTACCAAGGTGCGGATGCAATTCTGTATTCACGATGGTCGATACCCGGCGGAATGGAACAGTGGAACTCGACGAATTTTTCTAGCGAAATTACCTTGGTACCTACAGGTAAGTATGTAGGCAGGTATGTATGACTATGTATGTATGCATGCCATCCTGTTACATCCAAGCCACGGGAAGATAAAAGGCTGTTTATGGGTACGAAGTTATCATATTTCTAGGTGTGATGTAAGTATTCGCCATGTGCTTACTCTAACTTCTCGCTGAGTTGTTGACACAATAGAAATCTAGAGTATACAAGTATTGGATGTGTTAATAATGTAGGTAGGTATGTAGGTAGGTAGGTACCGAAGTAAGTAGTATTTGCATCCTCAAGAGCCAAGAAAAATGGGAGAACATAAACGTAAGTCATGAACGTAAATGTAAAGAAACGCTCGCTAAACAGCAAACTTCCAAATGGTTGTTGTATCCATGGATAGGTACAGTTGGTAGGTCCACGGTATCCATAGAACTCAAGCTAACACTTATACCTACCTACCGGTACTTACCTAGGTACTTATCACATAGTATTCGTTTTCGGCATTCTCCTTCCTTTTTTTTTCTTTCTCTTTTTCCATTCAAATTTCAAATTTCCCTTACGAATCTTCCCGCGCTGGATGCGAAGTATTTTGCTATGTATAATAGCTCGAGTCGATTGCTTCGGAATCCATTCCTTTTCTGTCCAACACATTGTGCACTACCACCCCTAGCTCCGGTGCTCGTCCAGGGCCCCGGCAGTGCCAAGACGCATCTTCCAGGCTGAGATCTTGACATGATCTTATCAGATCATCAGATACATTGCCTCCGCGGGTCAATTACTACCGCATATGTACCTCCAGTCGAGCCATTGTGGAAACCGATTCGCAGTGAAAACGAACAGACTAGCGTACTATCCACTCCTTGGCCTCTCTCATTTAACGTACTTTCCCCACGTACCTAACAATGCAAGAGAGGAAAATTTTTCCTCTTTTTTCTCTTTTTTTCTCTTCCAATCCCTTCAATATTCTCCGATCCGTATCCACCGTTCGCGTGCCATGAACGGAACGTATGTTCATGCCGATCTCAAGCTAGACCTCTACCCTCTTGCCGATGCCGTTACGGTCACCGCCGAGACGTAGGAGGTTGGTTCGCAATATTCGGAGCATGCTGAATTGCCGGTGACAGACAACTAACATATACCGTCGAAGACTCGAACGGTCTAAGAACGATGGTGCTATTTTTCGTTTGACACCTTTAGTACCTTTAGCACCTAGGTAATTAGCCCAGTTAGCCATTCTAGTTACTGCTCTAGGTAGTTGATCCGCACCTTAGCTTGCCCGGGAACTAGAGTGAAGAGATTTAGCTGACCAGGTTTGCCGTCGTGACTAAATGACAAGGGTATCGGTCTTACTACGAAAAGAAGTTCCATCGCGAATGCAACGATGGGAGTAGTCGGTGGGATATTAAACCCTTCTCAAAACCTGAAAGAGCTGCTATGTACGCGCTCAAATAGCGTAGCACGAGAGGACGGCCTCGAGAAGCTAAGTAGGCGCCACCCGAGGCTTCGGAATCTCGTTTCCATCGTTTCCATCGTTTCCATCGTCCCTACATAGTACCGAGACGCTCCTCCCGGAGAAGGATATATATGCACGTACGTGACTCGGGGAAGGTCCAGAGATCTCGAAAGCCCGCGAGGCATAACCGCACGCTCGTCGAAGACGTCCCCCGCCGGGTCGGCGCTGTAGCGACGCAAACAATCTTCACCGCATGCTTGTTTGCTTCGCTTGGCGCTTAAGACGAACTACATAAAGCGCAGCTCGAGTTCCAGGCTGTGGGGAATCCCAAGGCCGAGAAAGATGGGGGACGAAGGACCCGGACACAGATCTGGCCGTCATCGGCATTCTACCTGCCTAGCACTCATGCACGAGAATCTTATCTGATCCGAAGATAACGCCGATGTCGCCAGGTTAATGCCTCTGCGGCCACGGGGCCCCTCTCCCCTCAGCCCTTGTTAGGGTCGGAAGGCCGACCAGCTAAATCCATATTCCGCACACCCTATTACACATGAGTACGAGCTTAAGGTCGTGTTACGTAGGAGCAGCCCGCGAGGCCTAAGCTGATCTTAGAAACTGCCAACGCTAGCGCGTCGAAGCCGGCTAATCTAGGCTAGAAGTGAGACCGGCGAGGACAGGGAGCGCTGGTCGTTTCGAATTTAGGTATCCTCTTCGGACGATTCCATCAGACCTAGCCCTCTAAATCCAAATATACGCAGCCCGCCAGTATCCAGCGTCGAGTCGTCGCCCGCCCGAGCACGTATCCCGCCTCTCGAACCCGAGGCAGCTGTCGATCTGCGTCGCTCCCGTATACATGTACGACCTCCTTTACGAAGTCTTCGGTACCTACCCAGCTGGTACTAGCCTAGGTAGGTAGTCGAGGCTCCACACGGTCGTGACTGTAGGACACGCCTCTCCTTCCTCTCTCTCGCTCGTGCTATGGCACGCCTATTCGACCGTCCGATATGCACGGTGTGTCATGCCATACCACTTGCGCCATCCCGAACCCTGGCCGCCGAAGTTTTCCAAGATCCGAATAGGGACTCGCAAGGCAAGACCCGCCCTATAAATATTTTAGTACCTGCTGCTACCTTTACATAACCCCGTCGTGATTATTTTAATAACGCTCTGCCGCCCTTCATCATCCGTACCGAGGAAGACATCCATCCCACCATCTCACCCCCTCTGGCCGTCCCCTAAGACTAAGGTACCTAACTCCCATCTTACCGTTACCGTCATCCTCGCCGGCGAGCGAAGCCCCCTCTGCGCAATACCCGCACGTCTCGTCGCTCAGCTGCCCGCCTCTCGCTACCGAGCAACGTGCTCCAAGAATCGGGAAACATCCTTGCGCTTCTACTTCGGTACAAGCCAGCTCCTGCGAACGTCGCGTTCCACTACGTCACCCGTCACCCGCCACCCTAATTGCTTATCTCGCCTTGCCGGGTATAAGCGGCGGGGTTATCTAGCAAGCTACCGCCATGGCGCCGCACAGTCTATTAGACGGCCACGATGACGGACCCATCAGCAACGGGTTCTCGCACGCCGGCTCCCACGCCGACCCGAGCGCCCAGCCGACCAACGGCGTCTCGAACAACCAGTCGCACCTGAGAAAGGCGGCGCCCGAGGGCGTGCACGACCTAGTCTGCGTCGGATTCGGGCCCGCCAGCCTCGCGATCGCGGTCGCCCTGCACGACACCATCGACCGCGGAGACCTCTCGAGGGCGGGAGGCGCGTCCTCGCCGAAGGTGGTCTTCCTGGAGAAGCAGCCGCAGTTCGCGTGGCACGCCGGGATGCTCCTCCCCGGCGCGAAGATGCAGATATCCTTCATCAAAGACATGGCAAGCCTGAGGGATCCCACCTCGCAATTCACGTTCCTCAACTACCTGCACAAGAACGGCCGGCTCGTCGAGTTCACCAACCTAAACACGTTCCTGCCGGCGAGGGTCGAGTACGAGGACTACCTCCGATGGTGCGCGAGCTTCTTCGGCGACGTCGTCCAATACAACACGGAAGTCGTCTCCGTCTCTCCCAACAAGGCGTCGGAATCCGCGGGGTCGGTCTCCACCTTCACCGTCACGTCGAAGAACGTCAAGACGGGGGCCACGACGAGCTACACGGCCAAGAACGTCCTGCTGGCCATCGGAGGACAGGCCTCGATCCCGAAGTGCCTCCCCTCGAACCACCCCCGAGTCATCCACTCCTCCCAGTACTCTCACCTCGTGCCGCAGATCCTCAGCAAGCGAGACTACCCCTACCGCGTAGCCGTGGTCGGCGCAGGCCAGAGCGCGGCCGAGATCTTCAACAACGTCCAGACGCTCTACCCGAACTCTCGGACGTCGCTGATCATGCGCTCCGAGTTCTTAAAGCCCAGCGACGATTCGCCGTTGTAAGTCTACCTGTCTACCGAATACCCCGAATACCCCGAATACCCCCTCCCTATGCTCGGGTCGGGCCGGGCCTCTCCCTCTCCCCTAGATATTAATCCGTGGCAGCGTCAATTCAATCTTCAACCCGTCGTTCGTCGACTCGCTATATCAGAGATCTACGGAGAATAGATTTTCTCTGCTAGAAGGTGCGCGGAGCACCAACTACGGAGTGGTACGACTAGAACTTATCGAGCGCCTCTACGAACGGATGTACGACCAGCGACGCGAGATCGGGAGCGACGAGAGGGAGTGGCCGCATCGCATCCTAAATTCCACGGACGTAGTCGGCCTCGACTCGAAGTCGGACCAGCTGCGACTCACCGTCCGCCCTCTGGGTCTGAGGAAGCCCCACGACTACAGCTCGGGCGAGAACGGCGTCCAAAACGGCGCAGGCGAGGAAGAGGTCCTAGACGTAGACCTCGTCATCGCAGCAACCGGCTACCAGCGGCAGTCTCACCTCACCATGATGGAAGACGTGGCCGACCTCCTGCCTAAGACCTACGAGTCTAACGGCGCTCCGGCGAGCAACGGTTTCGCGTCGAAATTCTCCGAGGCGAGGATCAAAGATCACGCGCTGCGAGTCTCGCGCGATTATAGCGTCCAATTCGCCCCCGGTAAAGTATCGTCAGGTTCTGGTATCTGGCTTCAAGGATGCTGCGAGGGAACGCACGGGGTAGGCTCACTCGCGAACTGTCCTGATCCCTACCTAAGTACCTACCGCTAACTTTGCGTCCTAGCTGAGCGACACCTTGCTGTCGGTATTGGCCACCCGCTCCGGGGAGATCGTCAACTCGATATTCGGCGAGGGGGTCCGCAACGGGAAAGCATGAACACTCCTCGACTAGCATCTTGCTCGAACGAACATCATCTACGGCGAATTGCAATACATAACACTTAGACATGCATAATATCTTCCATAGAGGCCGCCGGAAAGATACCGAGAGGCAACGAAAAGAGGCGAGCGCGATATATTCGGTATCGACACAACAAGGCAACTCTCGCCCCGGGTAGCATTTAAGCATCGCGGTAAAAAAGTTAAGAGATTGGTAGGTAGGTGCCTAGGCAGACAATTGCCATTTGGCCTATAGTAATAAAATATGTATTTGGTTCACAACGGGCTAATCTAGTCATTTCTACTGAAGTGTGCTTACCTAGGTACCTACCTAGGTAGTCTAGTGGCGTTGTCGATACCTTGGTCGACGCGTAGACACGCATAGTGTAAATCTTTGAAATCTTCTCAGGCTTATTACTCGTGAGTACCTAAACATTAACGATGATATTACGACTTCTACTTCGAGACCTAGGTTAAGGCTGCACATGTAAGGACGCGTGATAGGTCCTAGTTAACGAAACAGGTCCGAGGCGAAAGAAAGAATGAGGGATGAGTAACAGAGCTGACACGGGCAGATGAAATTAAATAATTGCGAAGTAAGCTGATTTTATTGCTTCAAACACGGACATGGAATCCGGTCGATTGTTGACATGACCTCCACATGAAGGCGTCAGCAAGATACCTGGTATGTATTAATAATTATAATAATTATAAGCTTAGTCACGTATCCTGGTTTTAGAACTGGTATAAATATGAACGTGTCTTGCCATATTCATTGCATACCTATCTAGGTACCTGGTAGGTATTTACTATTAAAATCGAGTCTCCTACAGCAAAAAGTCTTCGATGGCGTCTCTATTGCGTGGTGTGGTGGTTTGCGCTTTCATTGGTCTCGGATCATGCGCTGCGTCGACCCAATATACCGAGCGCCAAATCTCAAGTATTGATAGATCTACATTGAACGGGAAGCTCTTCGTGGGATATCAAGCGTGGTTCCGCAAGCCGTTGGAGGACGATGGAAATTCGCATTGGACAACGTTAGATATCATCCACCCATATTATCTCTACCCAGGTAGCTACTTACCTAGGTAGATACTATTAACGAGACTAATTATTGATTCCCAGAGACACTCCTTCACCAGAAGTTGGGCACGGTGAGTGTGAGAAGCTGGGGTTGGTTTAGAAATGTTGTCCTGACCAATTTGCAGTTGGCGTCGATATGATACCCAATATAACAGGCTACCCGTCCGAGTGCCTCTTCGACACCCCATTTACGCTCCCAGATGGCGGAGCCGCCCAATTTTATACCAACGACTGCGAAGGCGTAGTAGATCTGCATTTCAAGACCATGGCAGACAACGGCATCAGCGGCGCTTTCATGCAGCGTTTCTACGGCTATATCAACGAGGCCAACGGAGGATGGGTCAACGTCTGTCTCGTATCTCATCGATAATTGGATCGCGCTCTAATCTTGGGATAGATTCTCAACTATACGAAAACGGCGGCAGAGAAATACGGAAGAGGGTTCGTGATAGAATATGACCTCAACGGCGCCGCCACAGGCTCGACGAACGTAACGAGCACCTACCTCGCGGACCTCGCGGCTCTGAGCTCTATAATATCGTCCCCGGCATACATGCACCACAACGAGAAACCCGTGCTCGAGATATGGGGGTTCGGCATCGTCACCGAGGTCTCCGTCGACGACGGGATCGCGATAGTCACCGCGCTCAAGAATGCCGGGTGGTACGTGATCCTAGGCGTGCAGCAGGCATGGCACGCGGAGCTGGCGGCGAACCAGCCGGGCGGCTACGGCCCGGTCTATCAGCTCGCGGACATGATACAGCCCTGGACCGTCGGCGCCTACGACATCAACGGCTACGACAGCTTCCACGACGGACGGCAGGCCGTCGAGGATGCCGACGCGCTGCACGACCTGGGAATAGAGAGCAGCATCGTCGCGTGGCCCGGAGGCTCCAGCAGCAACGCGAACCCGAGCGAGACGTTCGACCACTTTCCAAGATGGAACGGGACGTTCTATCAAAAGCAACTAGACGGCGCGACTAACCTGAAGCCTAGCTTTATATTCGGCGCCATGTTCGACGAAGTGAACGAGGGGACCGCGATACTGCCTCTGCTGAGGAACAGAGAGCTGCCAACGAACCAAAGATTTCTGGGTATCGACGACGATATGGAGCCCGACGCCTACGTAAAGATGGCCGGAGACGCGGCGTCAAAATTGGCTCTAGCTTGGCAGTAACCTGTGATGATGATATGGCTATAATCCTGGGTTGGGCGGCTCGGTTTGTCTAAAGGCACGGTAATATTGTCTAAAGGCACGATAATCCACCCGTTCTATACCCATCATAGCTTAATAATGTAGATACTTAATCTTATAGTATATCTCCCATACAAATCTAAGTACATTTTTTATTAATAGGTATTAAATTAGAGATTTGCTATTTCAATAGTATTGCATTTAATAGTATTCCTGCTGGTGTGGATCCCCGATCTGAGGGTTTCCGCAGCAACGCTTGGACCACCTGCGGTGGCAAGCGTTGGCTGCTGAGATAACCTCAGATCGCATGTAAATCTAGCTAGTTATGAAACCTAGATTAATCAACAATTTACACACGAGTTTACCCTTACTAGTACAGAATAACGTCTATTACACATAGACGATATTCAGTACAATTAGGAGGCTCGGACGCACACTGGAACGGAGCCGGCTTCTTTGATTGGTTAAAATCCTTATCGATAAGCACGGACCAGGGTTGAGGGTACTTCAGCACATATACAAATTTGTATGCAATCCGTTGTACCGGTCTCTGTAGTCTAAGATCCTATGTTTACACCTAAATAACTTTCCCAATAACCAGTCGAATCTACGATAATTAGGTTCAAATGAGAGCCATTTCAAATTCCAATTGATCTAACCAGGTTGCAGTTTGTATAAGCAATTATTGGCGGAGTTATACCATAGACTGTAAGGTATCGGAGCGTTTCGGGGGTATCGCGTGCGACCGGCCCGGAGTAGCAACATCGGGAGCCGGAATTCATCAGCTTATTGACGCCGAATCATCGGGTGCAACCTGTTGAAACCTGAATTTTTAGAATCGCTAGATTGAGTCCCTTTAAATATCCAAATCGTACCATGTCAACTGCCTTGAAAGGAAAGTTATTTGAGTTGGAACGTTGAGACCTCCTTGTATCGTGTTTTGGTGGTTGTATGGCTTATCGATAAGGTTTTCGACCAATCAAAATTGCCCCCTCCAAAAAAGAGGGGTACTATTGAATGCAATACTATTGAAATAGCAAATCTCTTAAATTTTTAGCTATCTCCTTAATTGGCAAATAACTTCAGACAGGGATTATTAGGTAGAGTACTGCTCACGTGACCTAAAAGTATTTTCAACAAATCAGAATCAACCTTTGTGCGTGTCAGTGCGCTATAACTTCTGATTAGATGTATTTTACCTAATAATCCCTGTCTGAAGTTATTTGCCAATTAAGGAGATAGCCTTTATTAACGTGAGGTCCCCGCATCCGCGGACACAATAACCCCGAATTTCAGCCACAAAATGCGCCACACCCCACGCCACACAAAGGGTCTTTTTCCCGAGCTCCCACGGTTCGAACCACCCACCCGGCGTTGAATCTTTTTTAACCCCGCGCTAGCTGATTTGTAGCCTTTGATTGGGTGCATCGTTCAATTAAGTGGATATCTTCCCTTTTCAAGGCCTTAGTCAGCTAAACCACAGCTCCGAGATTCCCAGGTTCGATTCCTCGATCTCTCACTTTTACACCCTTTTCAACGTTTTATTCAACCAGCCCGGACGGCCGGCTTCGTGTTTTTGCTCGGCGCGCTGCGCGCGCCTCGCAAAAACCCTCCGCCGGCCGCCCGCGGCCGTCGATTGGTCAATTGGTCAGTTTAGGTCATCTTTTCATCGACTTGACTGCTCCCGGGATGGTCAGGGGTCGATTAGGTAAGCGCCTTCTTTTGATTGGGTGCATCGTTTTTAGGGACCCACCTTTTTGCCTAGCCTCCCACCGTACCTGCTTGTCTCCCCCTTTTTACAACGTTTAATTGGATGCATGGCTGCTTACATAAGTTTCTCCCCTTGCGCAGGGGCCAGTTTTTGAGGCTTTTCTTAGTCATCTTTTTTCGAGACTGTGCTTAGTCATCCTCTTCGAGGCTACCCTTTCAGGGGCTGTAAATCCCTTATATAAAGACGAAAGACAACCCCTCCTAGGTCAGGTCCCTGACCTGAGCTGTTGAAGATCAGGTCCCTGACCTGAGCTGTTGAAGATCAGGTCCCTGACCTGAGCTGTTAAAGATGGTAAAAAATCTCGTATTACGGTAATCCCGATATCCTTAGGGGGTTTATATCCACAGCTGTTGATTGGGTGCATCCTGTTGTTGGTGGGTCAAGGCTAAATATTTTGACCAATCAAATCAACAGGGTTGAAGTTTCAAGGTGGTCCGTTCGCAAGCAGTGGTTTTTAATAAGATTTAGTTTTTTAAAAAACGAAAAGCTTGTTAAAAGCTGGCTCTCGCGCACGGACCACATGGGTGGGCAGGCTTAATGACCTAAGGCGATTACGTAATTGACTGCTTTTAATTCAGTTAGCCCTGATCTTTAACATAGGTTATATAAATAAAAAAGACCTTTGATTTAAAAAGGTGGTTATGGGTGGCCGAACAAGTGGCCGAACGGATAATTTAACGGGAGGTTTAAAAGGTAATATAAAGGGTAATTAAACCAAAGATTAAGCTAAAGATAACAAGATAATTATAAGTGGTTAAAGGTTATATAAAAGGTGGTTTAACGGGATTTATACAAGTAATTTAACGGGGGTTACATAAGTAATTTATTAAAGGGGTATATAAGTAATTAAATAAGAAGTTTAATAAAAAAGTGGTTTAATGGATAAAGGTTTAATAAATGGTTTAAAAGTGGCATAAAAAATAATTAAGCTTAAAGTTTAATTAATAATTAATTTAAAAGTTAAATAAATGGTTTAATAAAAAGCTTTATAAAAGTAGTTTAATAAAGGATAATATAAATAATTAATTAAATATTTAAATTAAAAAAGGTTATAAAGGTTAAACCGGTAAAAAGCTTAATAAATAATTTAAAGGTTTAATAAAAGGTAATTTAAAAAGTAATTTAAGGGATAATTAAATTAATAATTTAATGGGAAATATACGAATAATTAAAAAAATAATTATAAATAATATAAAAAGCGATTAAATAAATGATTAAAAAAAAAGTTTAATAAAAAGTTAAATTAAAGATTAAATAAAAGGTTTATTTAAAAATTTAATAAATATTTAAATTAAGGATAATTAAATAAAAGATTTAAATAAAAAATAATTTAATAAAGATTATATAAATAATTTAAAGAAATTTAAATAAATAATAAAATAAATAATTTAAAAAATAATATAAAAAGCAATTTATAAAATAATTTAAATTTATAAAAACATTTATGTAATAATAATATATTAATTCGAATAATTAATAATAATAATTTAAAAGTTAAGGAAAAAAAGGTGTAAAAAAAAAAAATAATAAAAGATAAAAAATGTAATAACACTTAATTATTATTATTTTTAAAATATATTAATAAAGTAATAAAATAAAATCCCGGCCGTAAAGTTAATATATAAAGACCTTTTAAAGGAAACCACTTCGTGATTTCCTTTTTTTTAATTTTTTATTTTAAATATTTTCGTTAATAAAATACATAATCCATTATTACTTAAGCTTTATTTTAATTTAAAACTTATTCGTCGTAATAAAAAAAAAAAAGCTTTTAATAACATGTTTTTTATATATTTTTTTATTAATATAATATTTTATTTAATTTTTATTATTTTAAAACATATGTTTTATTATAAATATAATAATTATTATATTAAAAGTTTATTTCGGATTAAATTATAAATATAAATTACCACCATATTAAACGGTTTTTTAATTCCACCATATATTTACTTAATATTAAATTTTATTAACACTTATTTTTAATAATTAAATTTTATATTATATTTTTAAATTTCATATACATTAAACTTATTATATTATTATCATGATATTAAGTCGTAAAAGATTTATTCCCAAAGGAAATTCAAGTGCCCCCCTTAAGAAAAAGGCATAACTTTTAAAAGAAAACATTACATAAATTTTAAAAGAAAATAAAACAAATAATAATAATAATACATTCGTTCATATAAACCACATTTAAATAATTATTAAAATTTATATATTAAATCTTATATTAAAGTTATTTAATAACGTTAATAACTTAATTTAAATCTTTAATTTATTAAACTTTTCCTTAAATTTCCTTAATATTAAAAATATTAATAAATTTATTAAAAAAGATATTAATTATTTCGTTCTTTTTTATTTAATAAACCTTTTTATTTATAAAATTCCTTATATACATTACGCTTTTATATTTATAAAAGGTTTTATAAAAATACGTTATATAATTATAATTTTAATTAATAAAAAATATAACATTAAATATTATTATAAATAAATAAATAACATATAAAATTACAAGTTTTTTATTAACATTAAATTTATAATTTAATTAATATATAATTTAAATCCTTTGTTTATAAGTAAAAAGCAAGCAAATGCCGACGAGCGAAATAAAATAATTTAAAAATCTTAAATTAAATTTAAAAAAGCTTTTAAATTATGGAAGGATAATAGAAATATTCAATGAAAATATTAATTTTAAAAAATTAAAACTAATTTTAAAAATTTATTATATCGCGCATTATACCCCCTTATACCTTAATTGGTTAAAATATTAATCAACTTTTAAATTTATTTTGTTTATATTAATGATATAAAAATTTTAATTAAATATATTCCTTTATAAATTATTGCATTTATTAATAAAATAATACATTAATTTTTAAATTTTAAAATAAAAAAAATTATTATTAATAATAATGTGGATAACTTAAATTTTAATCTTAATTATTAAATAATTCTTATTCTTTTTATTATATTTAAAAAAATTATTATATAACATTTTCATTTTAAAAGTTTTATTAATGGAAATATAATATTAATGAATAATAATTAAAAAGATTTAAATAAATTTTAATAAAATTTTATAAATTTATTTATTAAGTTAAATTAATAAAAAAAATAATTATAAAAAAAACATAAATAATTAAAAAGTATAATTCATTAATTTATACATAAATTATTATATTTTTTTATAAATTAAAAAGAAATAACGGTAAATGAAAATAAAAAATGGTAAACAACTTTTAAAAAGTTTTATATTATTAAGAAGCTTTTTTTTTAAATATTATTTATTATTTAAATTATTTATTTAAGTTATTTATTTAAATTATTTATTTAAGTTATTTATTTAAATTATTTTTTAAATTATTTTTATAATTGTTTTTTTAAATAAAATTATTATATAAATAAAAGTATTAAATGTTTTAAATATATGTTTTTTTTTATTAACTTATTTATTTTAACGTTTTTATATTAACAAAAGGTTTTTACGGGTTAATTATATAACGGAAGCTTAACGTTTTATTAATAATTAAATAACGGTGTAATTAAGTTTTTTTTAAAGGATTTTGTACTTATAAATACGGGTTTGTTAATTAAAGATTATTTTTAATTTAATTCCTTTTTTTACTTGGATATTAAAATACCCCCTTTACTTGTTAATTGTATGAAAGCATATAAAACTTAAAGAATTGCTCGTTAAATTACATGTCGAACTTGTAAAAATCATCCTTAATTTAAGCCTTAACGTTAAAGTTATTATATAATAACTTTAATAAATTATATATTTCTTTAATTTTAATATATTAATTAATATTATTTTTAATAAAGAAAAGTTGTAAAATTAACTTTACTTAGCTTTTAACGAATAAATAAAGTTATATAAATTAAATATGTTTTTTAAAAAAGTTTTATTAATTAATTTAAAACATATTCATTATATTTATTTTTTATTTTTTAAACGTAGGATTTAAGCCATCCGTTAAAGGATATAAGTCTTTAATTTAAATCTTTAATAAAAATAAAAATAAAACTTTTAATCGTATTTTAAGCATATTCCAAAGGTTATCCGATTTTCCAAGTTCGTTATTTTATTCCATTAAAGGAATCATTAAATCTTAAAACGTACGAATTAAGGTAAAAAAATAAGGGGTACAAAGGGGAGTAAAAGGAATAAAGGAAAAGGAAATAATCCGCGATTAATTTTTTAACATTATTAATTTATTTAAAATAATAAATAACACGGTTTAAAGTGGATTTATTTTTATTATATTAATAATTAAAAGCAAGGTGATAAAGCTTCGTTATAAATTTTATGGCGGGGCATATACATTTTAATTAAAAAATTTATTAATAAATAAAACTTTTTTTTTCCTTTTTTTCCTTATAAAAGGAATAAGCTTTTAATCATGTTATTAAATAATTAATCAAGTGGTTTTTTAAGCTATTAAAGGTTTTAACGCTTTTCTTAAAATTAAAGATTTTTTTATTATAAATGAAAACGTTTTAATTTAAAATAATATAATTAATAAAATAAAGGTAAATTATAATTAATTAATTTAATTATTAAATAACTTTATATTTTTATTAAAGCTTTTATTTAATAATTTAAATACCATTATTAATTAATAACGGAATAAATAATATTAAAAGGTATTTTATTATAAATAAAAACAAAACCTTATAACCATTAATATAAAAAATTTCATTTAAAAAAACATAAACTTTTTAAAAATTAAATGCGAATTAAAAATAAAACTTTAAATGTATTATAATTTAAAAAGAATTAAATCAATGCGTAAATATATACATATTTAAGAAAAATTTTTTTTTAAAAACAAGCTTTTTTAATTAAAAAAATAAAACATAAAAGTAATTTTAAATATTATATTATAATAAGTAAATTTTAAATTAAAATAAAATTTAAATAATAATAAACCACGTATTTTATTAACGAAAATATTATACTTTTAAACTTTTTAATAATATAAAATATTATTTATATATATAAACGTTATTTAATATATTAATAAAAATAATTCATTAATATATTATTAATTAATTTAAATTCTTAAATTAATTAAGATTTGCGTGCGATTTAAGGTTATTTAATAATTAACGCTTGTTACCGCAGGTGGTCCAAGCGTTACCATGGAAACCTTTAGATCGGGGATTTATAATATTTTAAAATGAAGAATTATTAAAAATAAAGTTAATTTAAAGCATGGATAATTGAAGCAAAATGGCGTTAAAATAAATAAAACATGTGTTAATGTTATTATATTAAATTATATGTTAATTTATCCCATGATTATTTAATTAACTTTAACCGTTATTTAAAATACGTGTAAATTATTTAAATAAATATTTAAAAGGATAATTTAAATTATAATGTAATATATTTAATAAAATTAACACATGTTCGCACATGTTTCATTTATTTTAACGCCATTTTATTAAAGTTAATTAAAGGTTAATTAATAAGTGAATAAAATTAAATAAATAAAAACGCGTTTACCGCGATGGAACCTTTTTTTATATACATGATAATATTATGAATATACGATTAAATAATTAACATGCATTTAATTATTTAATTAAATAATTTTTATTTAATATTTATTAAATAATTAATTAAGCACATGGCGTAATTTTAATAATTATAAGTTCGGTAATTATGTTAATTATGAAAGTTTATTTTATTTATGTGTCGAATAAACCATTAAATTAAAAAGAAGGTATTATTATGAAATTATAATTTTATTTTATATTTAACACACTTTTTAAGGTTTTAATTATATATAAATGGAAACTTATTAAAAGCTCGTTTTATTTTACGTTATAATTATAATATGATTCGAATTTATTTCTTAAAGTTATAAATGGCATATATTAAAAGATATATAATAAAAAAAAAAGTTAATCGAAATGATAAAAATAATTAAAAAGTATATAAAAGCTTTTAAAAATAAAATAACGAAAAAGAAATTTCATTAAATTTATTAATAATATTAAAATAACAACGTTTTTTATTAACTTAATATATTTTTTAAGGGATTTAATAATAAATAATATAAGAATTATTTTATACATTTTTAACGATTTAAGCCATTTTATTAATTTTCAAACGAGTAAAATATACGAATATGTTTTAATTAAAAATAACTCGGTAAATATACTTGGTTAAGGTGATATTAAATTATTAATATAAGGACCATTAACATTAATAGGTAAAGGCGATAAAAAGAAAAAAAAAAAAAAGATTAAACATAAGATTTTTTTTCGTAATATCGTTTTTTATAAAAGATTTCACATTAATTTAATATTATTATAATTATTTAAAACGAATAAAATTAACTTTAATATAAGTTTTTTAAAATTATATTACTTATAAAATAAAAAGAAAATAATTGGAATTACATTTAAGTTATATAATTAATTTATATTAAAATATAAACATTTAAATTTATTAAAAATATATTATTTTAAAAAAACAAATAATACATATATAACAATTAATGGTTAAGTTTATAATTTTAAACGATTAAAAGGATTTTAATTGCCTTTAATAAAGATAATATATATATAACATAAATAATTTAAATATATATCATAAATAATTTTAATAAAATTAAATGAAATTTACTTAAAGTTTAAAATAAAAAGCTTTATAATATATAAATGTAATAATTACGTATTAATAAAAATAACGTAAATAATCTTAAGATATTTAAATTTAAATAAATTTTTAACTTTATTTTATAAAATTTATATTAATTAACATAACTTTTAAAAAAGATAAAATTAATTAGAAAATAATAAATTAATGAAAAGAATAATATTTATAATTTATAAAGCAATAAAATGGGTAATAAATTATGTTATAACATATAAAAAAAATAATAAAAATTTTATATAAATTATTAATATAATTAATTAAGCAAAGAAACACCATGGCTTTAAAATAATATATATAAAGTATAACCATAAAATGGACCATATTAAAACAAAGCAATGGTATTATTTAAAAGGTATATATTATAAAGTATTAATTTTAAATAATTATAATTAAAATTTAATAATAAAACGAATAAATAAAATAATTATAATTAAAGTAAAAGTTATGAAATTAATTGCTTACTTTCCCCATATATTATAAAAATACATTATGGTAATAATAACGTATTTATATAATAAAATTTTAAAAATGTCATTAAATTGGAAAATTTTATATAAAGTGTTACGAAAACGTTTTTAAAACGAAATAATCCAAGGTTTTTATAAACCATAAATAATACATTTAAAGAAATATGGATGTAAATATTATATAATAAAAAAGAAATTAAAATTTAATAATTTAAAAAAGTTTAAAAAATTAAATAACAAGGCATATATAAGTTATTTAATTAGTTACGACTTTATAAATATATTTTTCGTTTAAATATTTTATTAAAAAAAGGTAATAAAAATAAGAAATATATTGTTTAATAAAAAATAAACGTACGATGGGAAATTAATAAACATTAATATAAAATTTATTAAAAAATTAAATAAAATAATAAGATTTATTAAGGTTTTTAAATAAATATTAAAGAATGTCACGATAATGGAAGAATTAATAAATTAAATGGTATATATAAACACATTTTTTATATTAATAAAAGATGTTATACCATAAAATAATTAAATAAAAAAAATAAACGAACCTTTATTAAAGTTTAATACCATAAAATTGGATGAAAGACTTAATTACGAGAATAATGTTTAACGAAAAATATGGAAAAAGGATTACGATTAGTAGATATTATTTATGTTAAGTAATAAACTTAATATGGTAAATTTAACGTTTAAGTTAAATTTTATTAAAACTAGAAAATTAAAGGGAATTTAATGGATATAAGAAGTGTTTAATAAGGTTAATGTATTAAATAATAATATAATTAAAAAGGAAGAAGAATTTTTAAAACCAACGATTTTAAATGAAATATAAAAATAATAAATAAATCGTTTTTTTAATTTTAAGAAAAAAAGACTTGTAAATAATTAACAAAAGGTATTTCTTAAAAAAGTAACTTTATTTTAATTAAACGTAAATACCGTTCTTAATGTATTAATAATAATAAAAAACTTTAAAAATCATATATTTAAAAAAAGTTTTAAAAAAGCGATAAAAGATCATTTTAATAAATATATAAATAAATTTAACTTATAAAAAAAAAGCTTAAAATTAAAAGTAAAAGAAAAATATATATAAATAATATATACGATATAAATGTTTATTTATAAATTAAAAGATAATTAATTAATAAAATGCAAAACATGTTTAATAATATACGGTAATTAATAAATAACCAAAGATTTTTTAACGAAGGTAATTATATTAATAAACGCATTACTTAAAATTATATTAAATATAATAATAAAATTTAATTTAAAAATAATTTAATTAAACATTATAAACGTTTTTATTTAAACAAATTTTAATAAAAAGGTATATATATAATATTTATTAAGGTTTAATAAATTAAGAATTATATTAAAATTAAAGAAAGCTTTATATGACTTAAGGAAATCTTTATTAATTTAATAAACGGCGTTTATAAAAACATTTTAAAAGTTTAATTTTAAATTTATTTTATAAGAACTTTATGTAATAATAAAAAATAAGGTTATTATGTTTTTTTATATTAATAACATTAATTTTACTTTTATAAATAATAAAATTAATTTAATTAAAAAAATGGTTAAAAAGTTATAAAACCACTTTGAAATTAAAAAAAAAGGTTTAATAAAATGGTTTTTAAAAATGAACATCGTTAAAAATAAAGAATAATAAAAAATATAAATATTTTAATAAACGTATATTAAAAAAATAATAAATAATTTAATTAATAAAGAAGAACTTAAAGGTATATTTTTGGAAATATTTATGTTTTAAAAAAAATTATTTTTAAAATAAAACTTTATAATAAATAAAAAGCGAAAGTTATTTTAAAAGAAAATTAAGTTAATATTATACGTAATAATTTTAACACGATTTAACATCGCATTTATAACTTTACGTTTATTTTATTTTAATATTAATTTATTAAAAAAACATTTTAAAATTATAAACTTAATGTTAAAACATTTATATCGAATTAAGCATTATTTTATTAAATATGGGGGTTTTAAAGTTATAAAAAGTTTCGTATGTATAAATAATACATTATTTATAAATAACATTTTGGATTAAAAAAGTAGTTAAGGGTTTATTTTAAATTTATTTAATAAACCAATTATATAAAAAATAAATAAATAAAATATAATTATTATTTCGATAATTAAAGTTAAGCTTTTATCATTATTATAAATAATAAAAAAAGTAATATATATAAATTATTTCTTTGAAACATTTAAATTAAAATTAAAAAAAGAATTGGAAATATAATGTAATAATTATTAAATAATTAATTTATTTATAAAAGAATCCATAAAACTTTAAACGAAGTTTCGATATATAAATATTTATTTATATTAATTATAATAAAAAATATAATAAAATATAATATAAATGTTATAAATTAAATCGAATAAAATAATATTAAATAAATTAATAAAAACATTATTATTATAATTATTTTAAAAGTTTAAAAAGTTAATAAGTTTATAAGATATTTAAAAAAAATTAAAATAAATAAAATATAAAAAAGAAATGAAAAAAGATGTTTAAATTAAAAATACATTATTAAAGATAATACGAAAAAAATAAATATAATAATAATATAAAAAATTATAAAAACCATTATTACATATTAATAAGTAATAATTTAAAGATTTTATTTTAAGTGTTACCACCTTTTATTTTAAAAACTTATATATTAAATACCTTTTATATATAAATTTATAACGTAATATTTCAAGTAATAAAACCACGATCGTTTAATTTTAATTAAAGTAAAAAACATTATTTTAAACGTTTTATATTTTTAAGAAAAGCGTTAATTAAAAAGGGTAGATTTTTCCGAGTTATAAATTTATAATAATTTATAAGGAAAATATAATATATATTATAAATAAATTATAATGGAAAGTTTTAATATAAAGATTTATTTAATTAAAAAAAAATTAATAAAATATATAATAATATTTTTATAAATATTATTTAAGTTATGTTTTAAATAATATAAAAAAATGAAACGAGAAAAAAATTATAAAAATTAAAATTGGATCCCGGTAAAAAGCCGTCGATTAAAGAAATTTAAATCTTATATTTATTTATTATTAATAAACTTAAAAAAAGATTAAAAAAAGTTAACCATTTAATTAAAAATTTTTTAAAAATAATAAGTTTTATAAATAAATCCATTTAGAATAAATTTATATACCAAATTACTTTATTAGTAAATATTATATAAAAAAGTGATAAAAAAAAAAAAAAAAATATAAGATAATAAAAAGAAAGCCGGTAATAAGGTTAAAGTTAAATAAAGTTTTTTTAAAATATAAACGATAAATAAAAAATTTATTAATTATTTTATATTTAAAACGAAAATAATTAACAAGATTCGTAAAACAAAATATAACGAAAAATTATAATTTAAAAAAAAAAATAAAAAAAAATAAAATAAAAGAAAAATAAAAGAAAAAAAAGAAAAATAATTAAATAAAAAATTATAAAAAGAATTTTAATATTTAATTTAAAAAGTAAATATGGGGGTGGTTTACGATAATAAGGTATATTAATAAATAAGGTTAAAAAAACAAGGTATTTTATATTTAAAATATAACATTTAAAGATAATTATATATAATAAAAGGTATAATAATTCGTGAAAAAATGAAGGGTATTAAGTTTAAAAAAAGATAAATTATCGATTATTTTTAAGTAAACATTTAATCGAAAATAAAGTTATTATAATAAAAGTAATAATTACCTTAAAAACTCGTAATAAGCTTTTAAATAATCTTTGTAAAAATTAAAATCACGCATTACGGTCTTTAAAAAGGTGCGACGGTGACTTAATTAAGCAAGGCATTTATAACGGGAAATTTCGTAAAACAATCATGTTTTCGATGTTATTATTATATGAAATTAATTTTATAAAAATGGCGGTTATTTTAAAAACTTATAATAAATTTTTAATTTATTTTTATAAGAATTAAAACTTAAATAATAATTAATTTAAAATTAACATTTATAATAATCGAAGTTATTACGTTTTTTAAAAAGACGACGAATTAAAAAACTCGTGCATTTTAATGTTTATTATATATATATAAACATATTATTTACGGTTAAAAAAAAAGGTTAAATATAAAAAATCACGGATTATATTATCGTTATGGATCGACCTTATTATTAGATTTTATTACACGAAAATAAGGATAAATTATTAAATACGTAATTTATGGTTAATAATAAAAAGGTTAATTAATTAAATTATTATTATAATGGTTAAAAAAGGCGATATTTCACGATTACGTGATTAAAATTAAAAGCTTGATTTTTTACGGATAAACCGGCCCGATGATCGTTATAATTTCCCCACTTTAATCATTTAATATTTAATAAAATAAAAACGCGTTTACCGTGATAAAACCTTTTTTTATATACATGAAAAATATCATGAATAAATATACGATTAAATGATTAACATACATTTAATTATTTAATTTTAATATATCTTTTTATATAATACATTAAAATTATTTTTGCATTTATTACGATGGGTTTAATAATCGATATTAATTGGTTAAATTTTTTTAATATTTTTAATATTAACATTAAATTATATGTTACATTTATTAAAAAAATTATATTTAATGTTATAATAATTAAAACATTAAAAAAAATTAAAAAATTAAAATAATACATAAAAACATTGCTTTTTAACACTTTTAAAATTATATGTTAAATCCATGTTTTCCTTTTAAAGATTAATTTTAACATGCTTTTTTTATTAATAATTTTAAAACCTTTTTTTACATTTATCGTTTTTTTACTTTTTATTATAATATTTAATAAATAAACCTTTAGTTCTTTAATTAAAAACAAAGAAAAAGCAAATAACTTTTTAATAAAAGGTATATTAACGGCGTACCGCATAATTAAAGATATATATAAAAATATTATTCTTTTAAAATATTTAATTATTTTAACGGTAGTTTTTTTACTTAAAAAATTAACGTAAAACTTATTATAATATAATATATAATTTCGAAACTTAAAAAAGCAATTTAATAAATAATAATTATGTAACTTAGTTTCGGCTTTATTTTAAGTAATAAAGATATATAAATTATATAATAAAAGGTATAAAACTTGTAAAAATAAAAAAAAGCTTTAAAATATTTATGTCGTTTTTTTATAAAGTTTGGAATAAGACTTTTTAAATATTTACATTAATTGTTATTATAATAATAAGGTTAATTTTTATTTTTTTTAAAGAAATTAATGTAATGATAATTTAATGGTATATTAAAAATTAACATTTACTTATTTTTTCTTTTAAAAATAAGGCATTTAATAACGAATGTTAATTTAATTAACGCATTACCTTTAACACCTTTATAATACAAGTTTTTTATTAATGTACATTATTATAATAAATATTTTAAATATAAAATAAAAGAAAATACGTTAATTTTATAATATATTTAACCTTTAATTTATAATCCATTTAAAAATAATATTTAAAATATTAAAATTAAAGCTTTATCTTTAATTTAACGATTTTTTATTTTTTTAACAAATAAAAAGTTATTATCCCTTATAAAAAAAACCTTTTAACTTTTATTTTTAATTATAAACATTTTTAAAATTTCTTTATTAATAATTAAATTTTTATTAATAATAATATTAATAAAAAATCCTACGCCTTTATAACTCATTATGTCCAAGGTTATTAAGTAAGTTTAATCCATTTAATATTTTTTTTTAAAAATTAACGTTTCTTTAAAAATTAACGTTTTAAAACGCTTTTACATTTTTTTATTAACTTTTTATTATTAAGGTTATAATCTTTAAAATTAATTAAAGAAATAATGATTATTTCATTAATATTAATTAAGGCAAGGTTAATAAATAATTTAACATTATTAATAATTAATTATAATAAATTATTTATTTAAATAAAGTTAAATACGTTTTTAACGATTTTAATAATAATATTTATTATAATAATGTTATTATTATTATTAAACTTTAGAATAATTAAATTATGTTATTATTATTATAAATTTAATACATTTATAAAATTAAATAAACTTAAAGATTTACCTTATTTATTCTTTACATTTTACTTACTTTATTTTATCGTTTAATAACTTATTATTTTTTATTTAAATTAACCAAACATTTAAATTACCATTTAATAAAATTACCATTTTCTTAAATAAAATCCATTATTTTAAATTTTAATTAAATATATAAGTTATTATAATTAATTTTATATTATGAAAAGAAGATGTTTAATTAAAATTAATTAAAGGAATCTTTTAAAATAATAGTTCTTATTAAAAGCATTAAAATAATAAACTTAAACTTAATAAATTAATTTTTATATTTAAGAATTAAGATATTTTTTATTACATTAATAAAAGTTATTATGAAATTAAAAAGAATTTAATCATAATTAAAATAAAAAGGGATAAAAAGGGCTTATAATAAAAACATTATTAATAAATATAATATTATTTTTATATTTATTTTAAAAAATGTTTTTAATTTTTAAAATATATAAATCGTTAATATATTTATATTATTATAATATATTTAAATATTTATATATTTATTTATTTATTTTTCTTAAATAATGTTTATTAACATAATATAAAAACCTTAACACTTTTATTTATCGATAAAATATTTTCTTTTATAAAGCTTTAACTTAAATAATAAACAATAAGGTTTTTAATATAAAAAACCAATATATGTGGTTTTAATAAAAACGTAAATATGTTAATTCATTTATTATTCATATATTAATAATATAAGATATTTATAAGTTAATATTAATTTTATGATATTTAATTAATAAATTATAAAAAGCAAATGTGTTATTTTTCTTAAAAATATAAAAATTTATAATAATAAAAGTTTTTTAATAACTTAAAGAAAATAATTATTTATACCTTAATATCCCCTTAAATAACTAATTTTAAAACATTTAAAATAATAAAAATAATATTTTATTATTATAAATCTTCTTAAATATTATTTATGTATAAAACAAAAATTAAAAAATAATTAAACAATTTATATACATTCCTTAACAAATTAATTAACCATTAATATATGAAGATAATAAATTTTAAAGTTATTAAAATATTACTTAAATTAATAATAAAATTAATTAACATATTAACTTAAAACCGAATAAGTTATTTTATAAAAAAAAATTATTAAATAATAATAACATTAATAAAAATAATTAATTATAAGTAATAAACGAAATAAAAGACGCGATATTTATTATACCATTAAAACCTTTTATGTTAATTAATTTTAACCCATTTAAAAACAATATATTTAAAAAAGAAAAACGCTTTAAAATATTATTAATAATATAACGAAAGTATTTTACATATAAAAAAAAGATCATAAAATTATATATATTAAAATAAGGTTATAATAATAATTTTATAATATAATTATAATTTTATTATAATTTTTATAAAGTTATAAACCTTAATATTATTTTATTATATTATTAATTATATAATAAAGTTGAAATCGTTTATATATTAACGATTAACCTTTTTAATTATTTACTTTAATATTTTAAAAAAAAATTTAAAATTTATTAATATTAACGATAATAATAAAATAACTCGGAGTTTTATGATTTAAATATTAAATAAGATTTTCTTTAAACGAAAATTATTTTCCATTAATATGTGTAATTATATATTTAAATATAATACATTTTATTACTTTAAACCCTTTTAACATTAAATTTATTATAATACTTTATATTAAATAATTCGGTGTTAATGGCTTTATTTTTAAAATTTGGTTTTCACCGTATTATAAAGGGATTTAAAACGATAAAATAAGTTAATGATATTTTTAAATTATGTTAATAAGGTTAAATTTAATATTTTTAACATTTATTATTAACGTAAAAATCTTTTAAACGATATATATTTATACGATTACGTTTTAACCATTAAAATTATACTATAACCAAATTTATAATTAATTTAAAATATTAATTAAAAAGCGAAATAAATAATTAATTACATTGCTTTTAACGGTATGTTAATAAATAATAGGTTTTATTAAAAGATTATTATTAAAAATAAAATCAAAATTCTTTTATTATTTAAAAGATTATTATTAAATTTTAACGAAAAAAAAACTTATAATAAAAACATTATTATTTTTTTTAATTTATTTATACTTTAAAAAGAATTTTTAATAATAAATAAAGCCTCATTAATTAATTTTTAAAAAAACTTAAATAAAACGTTAAGTAATTAATTAAAGTTTATTAATAATAACTTTAATTTAATGAAAAAATTAAAGGAAAACATTATTTATAATATAAAAATATAAGATGCTTATATAAATTAAAACAAAACCATTAACATTAAAAATAACAAAGAATTTAAAGTAAATAATAATATAAAAAACAAAACAAGTAAGGCGTTAAAACTTAAACAAATTTTTAAATTTATTAAAACGTTTTTCCATTATTTTTAAAAATCATTAATATTTAAATTAACATTACCTTTTTCTTTAAGAAGCTTTATAATTTTAATAAATTTAAAAAAGTATTTAACTTATTAATTAAAAAAAAATTTAATTATTATTAAACTTTAATTAATAATATAAATATAAGAATAACCGATGCATTAATAAAACACAAATTAATAAATCACGCCGTTTTTAACCAAATAAAAAAATAAAAAACAAGGTTAAGTATATTAAAATGGAATATATAAATAAAAATAATTAAAAAGGAAATAAAAGAAATAAATAAAATGAATTAACCGTTTTTTTAAAATATAAATAATATAAACATTAGTAAAAGAAAAAGAAAAGTATTTAACTTTATAAAAATAAAAGAATTAATAAAAATAAACGAAAATTTATTGTTAATAAGAAATTTAATTAAATTAAAACGTTATTTAAAATTGTATATAATAATTATAATCGATTATTACTTTAATTATATTTAATTTAAAATAACTTTAATTTTAATAAAAATAAATAAATTAAACATTAAATAATTAATTTATTTAAATATCATTTATTAATATTTGGATAAAATTAATATATTATGATTTAATAAAATAAATAATTATATATATGTTAAAGAAGTTTCTTTGTAAGATAATAAGTAATTGCTTTTTTACTTTAAGGGTAAAGGAGGAATAGAAAAGAGTATGATTATTAAAACTTTATTTAAATGTTTTAAAGTTAAAGGTATATAAAGAAAGATTAGGTTTATCGTAATATTAAGTTTTATTAAAGTTAATATTAATAAAATAATAATTCACTTTATTATTAAGTTATTTAATGTTAAGTTTTATTAATTATTTAATGAAAAGAAAGCTTTATGGAAATAATTTAATATTTTAATATTAAATAAATATAATATAATAAACGGATAAAATATTCATTAAATGTATTTTTAACTTTAAAAGGTTCGTAATAAATTTAATAATGATTTTAAAAGTATTTTTATTATTATTTTTTATGGTAATTTTTATTAATTTAAACTAGTTTAAAGTATATTTATATTTTATTTAAATAAAATAATTAATAAGAAAACATATAAAGAAATAAGGGAATTATTCGAAGTTAAAAATAAAGAGCATTTTTTAAGTTATAAATTATAAGAAAAGTTTAACATTATAATCATTTTAAATTAATAAATAAGAATAATAAATATTTTATTCATTAATTTATTTAAGCATTTAAAAAATAGTTTCCAAATAAAATAAAATGTTAATATATTAAACATATAATTAATATAATTAAATAACATATCATTAAATGTAAAATGTAAGGTTATTATTTTATTAAATTTAATATAATACGTTATTAATTTATAAATGATAATAACGTTTATTAGAAAGTAAAAGTAAAATGTTTATATTTTTTTATTAAAATATACTTTAAAATATAAAGATAAAAATAAAATTAAAATATTATTATAAACATTTGAAATTATAAATAACTTAATTTTTAAAATATTAGTTTATTTACCGTTAATAAAAAATATGCTTATTTCATTTATAGAAAATATATATTAAGGCTTAAAAATGGTTAATAATGCCGAATATTTTATTAAAGATTTTATTCTAAACCTTAAAGCATTAATTTACATGATAAATCCACATATTTTCATTATTATAAAACCATTAAAAATCATTTTAATTTCATTATTAATTATTTAAAACATATATTTTAAAAAATTAAGTTTAAGCATTTTGTTTTTATTTTTTAATAAAACTTATATATTAAAAGAAAACAATTCTTTTTAACGTTTTAAATTATTTAATAAATTAGGTTTTATATTAACGTTAATATTTATTATAATAAAGTTTAAAGTTTAAGGTTAAACTTTACCAAAGACATTTTTAAGTTTAAAGGTTTAATAAATAAATAAAATAAAAGTAAATTTTATAATTATATATATATAATTATTAAAAGTCATTAATTTACAAAAGCTTTATTTATTATTAATTATTAATAAAAACCATTAAACATTATTAAGGTTATTATTTAAGATGAAATTAAGGATTAATTAATTAATTAAATTAAATAAAAGAACGATAAACGTATATAAAGCTACCATAATAACATTAAATAATTAATATTCGTTAATTAACTTTATACGTAAAAAATGATTACATTAAAAAAAATTAAACCTTTATTATATAATAATAAATAAAACCGCTTAAATTAATTTAATATTAAACCTTTTATTCGGTATATATAATTTTTTTCTTATTATAAAATATTAATGGTTATTAGATTTTATTTTTAAAATATTTTTTATAATAGGTATTTAAGTTTTAACATTATGGATCGTAATAAATTCTTTATTAAAAATTATATTAATTATATAATTATTAATAATTATAAGACCGTTTAAATTATTTTTATTAAATTAAATAACGTAATCTTTAATATAATAATTTTTTAAATGAAAAAGATTTTATAAAAATTATAAACACTTTAATTTTAAATATTGGATTTTTTTAATATTAATATTAAGATAATAATTTAAATAAGTTTTAACGAAGTTTTAATATACCATTTTAAGGTTTAATATAATAACCATTAAGAAAATATTATTTACTTTTAAATAATGTATAAATAAAATAATTTTTATAAAGAGGTATACATAAAAAGGTGACTTATATAATAATAATTATTATTAATTGTAAAATATAGTAAATAAATAATGGAGTTAATAATAACTTATTAATTAATTAATAAATATTTATAAATAAATTATTAAATATATAACATATGGTGTATTAAATGATAATGATGGATTTTTACCACCTTATATTCATTAAATTTTAAAAGGTTATTAACCATTTTATTATAATAGCTTTAATAAAGTAAATAATAAATGAAAAACCCATCCATAATATCCACTTAAAAACCATTAAAAACCACATTAAATTAATTTATAATGGAAAAGGTTTAAATTAATAAATAAATGTTAAATAAATAAAAAAAAAAAAATAATATAAAAGAAAAATATTAATTAAAATTTAATTATAAAAGGGATAATATATTAAGCAATAATTTAATTAAAACCTTACATAAAATAATAAATCCAAAAAAAGCAAAAATTAAAATAATTAATATTAAATATAAAAAAATGGTTAATATTAAATATAATAAAATAATTATTATTAAACATAGGAAAATAATATTACGAATTCGAGTGGATAAATTTTAATTACCTTAATAAGTTATTATTAATTAATGTTTATATTATAAAAGATTAATTAAATTAAAAGTTATATTAAGTATATAAAATATTATAATAATAAATAATTAATTTAATTATTTTAATAATGAACTTAATAAACATAATAATAATAATTTTTTATACTTTTATTAACATGATAAAACTTTTCTTTAAATTTCATTAAAATATTTATTTAATGATATTTTCATTTAAAAAATTAAGTAAGCCACCTTTTATTTTTATATATTCATTGTTTTTTATAAATATTAAGTCGTTAACGTTTAGTTTTTTTTTATCAAATATTACATGGTGGGTAGCGAAACGAGTCCGTCCCGTATATGAATTACTTTAATTAATAACTTAATTCCATTTATTATAAATAAAGTTATATTTTTTTAATATAATTTTAAAATTATTTTTATTTATTTAAATAGCTTTAATATAAGAATTATATATAATATTAAGCTTTTTCATAATATTTTATAATGTTAAATAATTAATTTAAAATATAATAAATGGTTAATATTTAAATTAAATATTAAATATAAGCAAAGAATAATTAATATATATAAAAAAATAACATTAATAATATGCGAAGTAGGAAAAACATTATATAATTTTTATATTAATTATAAATATAACATTAATAATTTATATTTATAATCATTAAAAAAAGAATATATATTAATTTATAATACATAAAATTATATTAAATAATTTTTTTATTAATAACCTTTTTAAATTTTTTATTAATAAAATAAAGATGTTTAACCATTATAATATAATAATCTTAATAAGGAATCTTATGGAAATAAAAGTTTTCATTATTATAATAATAAAATAAAAGGATAATAAAAGAAAATATAATAAAATAAATAATAAAGTAATATAATATATATTTAAGAAATTAAAAAATATAAAAAAAAATAAAAGAAAAAAAAAAATAAAAAGTAAATAAGAATAAAGGTTTTATATATTTATATTATTTAAGTAAATATTAGTCGAATAAAAAGGATTTAATATACTTCGCGCAATTTATAAAATTAAAAAAAACAAAAGTAATAAATTATATTTTTAATTATTAAAAGGGTAATATTATAAAAATAAATAAAAAGATTTATTTTAAAATTAAAATAAATAAAAAAAGTAAATATCTCTTTACATAAAGTTAATAAAAAAATAAGAAAATAAAAATAATATTATATAATTATAAAAAGTTTTTTTATATTAATAATAAAATATATTAAATATATATATATAAATGTATTATTAAATTCTTTAATAATAAAAATAATTCTTTATTTTTTTATATGTATTAATTAATAAAAATTATATATAATAAGTTATATAATATATCGTATATTTTTTATTATTAAAAATACTTTTTAAAATCCCTTTAAAATAAAAATTTACTTTTATATCCGTCTTTTAAAAGTCAAGGTTAACTTTCATTATAAATTTTTTTTTTATAAAGTAAATTTTAAATTTATTATTAACTTTAAATTAAATATTTTAATATAATTAAAAAGTTATTATTTTATAATATATTTTTATTTCATTAATAATATATTCGCCTTTAATTCCATGGATTAAATAAATTAACTTGTGATTTAAATTAAATGTAATAATTTAATAATTCTTTATTTTAAATAACGTAAAAAGTAATGTTTTACAAGGTACGTAAAAGAAGTGATCCTTTAACGTAATTAATAAGGTATTATAAATTTTTATATTTAAATTTAATATTCGTAACAAGTTTACAAATTAAATTAATAGCAAGGTATTTTATAAATAATTTTTTAATTTTTTTAAAATAATATAAGCCTTTAAAATAAATAATTACCACTTGGCGATAAGTAAAGTTATTTATTAAAAGTTAAAGAAAAAGATTTAAATATAAGCTTTAATTTACGTAAAGTTCATTAAAATTATAATATTTAAAAACTTTTTAAATGTAAATAATATAATATAAATAAACATAATTTTATTTTTTAAAAGGTGCCGTTATAATAAGTTAAGGTTATAAATTAATTTTTTATTTTATGATTTATTTAATGCGCGTTTAAAAAGTTGGTTTACCGCCTTTATAACGCTTATAACGGCGGGGGGAAGGGGAAAACATTAATTTTTATTTTTATGTTAAATTAAAAAAATTAATTATAACTTAAATTATTATAAGCAAGTTTTGTCGGTTATGTTTTTACTTTTAAAAACCGTTTATATAAACATGATTTAACCATTATAATTAACGTTAATTAAGTTACATTATAAGATAAAAAATTAAGCGAATAACTTAATAAATTATATTCATTATTTAATAATAAGCTTTTTTTTTTTTAAAACATAAGTTTTTAAAAAGCAAGTATTTACATCTTTTAACTTAAAAACATATTAAAAGCTTTCTTTTATATATTTAACATTATTTTAAAAGTTAAAAACATAATAATAAATTTCCACTTAAAGTTAATTTAACTTTTTTTACTTTTTATCGTAAATAATGGTTAAGGTATTAACGTTTTTTTAAAATTTTAAAATCTTTTAATCCTTAAATTACTTGGATTTACAAATTATTTATAAACTTTTATTTATTTATAATTCTAAGTTTTTAATATATTAATATTTTTTATTAATATTTTTATTAAAATATTTTTTAATATTATTAAATTTTTTATTAATAATTTAAACTTTATTTTTTCAAAATATATTAACATTAAGTTTAACTTACTTAATAATTATAACCTTTTTCATTTCATTATTTTTAACCGTTAAAAATTTAATCGCACATTTTAAATTAATTATAATAATAATTAAAATAATTTTAAAATTTTATAAATCGGTATTTCGTATATTTATAATTTTCTTTAATAAATTAATCGTAATAAATTTTATATATTTATTAATTATATTAAAGATAATAATGAAAATAAATTATTTATTAACGTTTAATAAATTACGCTTATTTTGTAATAAAGTTTTAACACTTTATTTAAAAACGTATTTACAATTTTCGGCTTATTTATAAAACACTTTTATTATAATAACATTATTTTTTATTTTTTTTTTTATAATTATAATTTCTTTATTATAACGGATTAAATTTATATTTTAATTAAAATTTAATTTTCTTAATTTCTTTTTATAAATAATTTTTTATTACCACTTTTTTTTTAAAAAATAATGAAAAAACATATTATTAAAATTAACTTTAATTTTAAAATTATTATAAAAATCTTTAATATAATTTTAATTATTAAAAAAATAAATAAATTATATATAAATTATATTAAAATAAAACTTTAATATATTAAATTAATTACAACTTTTATATTAATAAAAATAATTTATTTAATTTTAATTTTTAATAATTAATTAAATAATTAATTAATTTACTTATTAATTATTAATTTATTAATTTATTAATTTATTAATTTATTTATTAATTTATTAAAGGTAATAAATTACATTATGTTACATGTAATACTTTATAATGTATTATAATTTTATTATTTTTTATTATTATATAAATATATAAAATGTTAATTTTTAAATTTATGTTAAATGTAACTTTATATAACACAAGCCACATAAAGTTATATAAAGTTATAAAGTTTTTTTTAACCACTTTTTAATAAAAAGAATATATTTCCACATGGGGAACTTCCACCGCCTTTTAACCCCTTAAATTTTAACCTTTTAAATTTTAACCTTAATTTTAATTTTACCTTTAACCATTAAACTTACATAGTTTTAAAACTTTATATGGTTTTAAAAACTTGATTTTTAACCTAAGTTAATTCGTTATATAATTAAATAAAAGCTTTTAATATAAATAATTCATTAACTTTTTTTTTATATATAAAAAGTGGTTTAAAAGTGGTTTAACACATGGTTTAAAAAGTGGTTAATTGAAAGGGTGGTTTAAAAGGGTTATTACATGTGTAAGTAATTAAAAAATAAGTTTAAAAGAAAAATACATTTAATTAAAAGGGTGGATAAATTTAATTAATTAAAAATGTTTCGTTAATGTTAATTAAATTTAAAAAGGTTTATTAGTTTTTTATGTTTTTAAGTATGTTTTCGAACCTTTTAATTATACGGAATATCGTTTATATATATAAACGTTATTTAATGTATTTAATAAAAATAATTTATTATTAAATTATTAATTATTTTAAATTTTTAAATTAATTAAAATTTACATGTAATTTAAAGTTATTTTAATAATTAACGCTTGTTACCACAAGTGGTCCAAGCGTTATTATAAAAACCTTAAATTAAAGATTTATATTTTTATTTAAATTTAACGATTTTATTAAACGTGAGGTCCCCGCATCCGTAAATATAATAACTTTAAATTTTAATTATAAAATACGTTACATTTCACGTTATATAAAGGGTTTTTTTCTTAGTTTAAATTACCCACTTAATATTAAATTTTTTTTAATTTTATGTTAATTCATGGATAGTTTTTAATTAAGTGTATCGTTTAATTAAGCGGGTTTTTTTAACTTTATTCCTTTTTTAAAGCTTTAATTAATTAAAACCATAACTTTGAAATCCTTAAATTTAATTTTTTGATTTTTTATTTTTATATTTTTTTAAACGTTTTATTTAATCCGGCCGCTTATAATTATCGATTAATTAATTAATTAAATTAAATTAAATTTTTATTAATTTAATTATTTTTAATATAATTATTAAGAATTAATTAAATAAACACCTTTTTTTAATTAAATGCATCGTTTTTATAAATTTACCTTTTTATTTAACCTTTTATTTTATTTATTTATTTCCTTTTTTTTATAATATTTAATTAAATATATAATTATTTATATAAATTTTTCTTTTTACGTAAAAACCATTTTTCAAAGCTTTATAAACTTTTATTTAATTATTTTTTTCCCGCTTTTATTTTATTAATTTAACGGTTTTTAATTTTTTATATAAAAATGAAAAATAATCCTTTTAAATTAAATTTTTAATTTAATTTATTAATTTTTTATATAATTAAAATTATAATTATAATTATATTTATTATTATTATTATAATTATTACCTTTGTTTTTTTAATTTTAATTAATTAAAACCTTATATTTTTTTTTTTTTATAATTTTATTTTTATTTTTTTTTATTTTACCTTTAATCGTTCATTTTTTTACAAGTTAATTTTACTTTAATTAATTTGTAATAAAATTTAAGAAAATATTAATATATTAATTTCATTTAAACGAATTAAATGAAACCGGTTACATGATATTAAACCTTTTCGTCGTTAAGTAACACGTGGTTAAAAAATTATTAAAAAGTTATTAAAAAGTTATAATTAAAAAACACCTTATAAAAAAATGATTAAGCTACATTTATAAGTGCGTTTAAATTTATATAAGTTAAATTCGGTTAAATGTGGTTTAATTAATTCCGTTTTTTTAATTATTAAATTTACACATTATAATTTAATAACGAATTTTTTAAAAACCATTAAATTTATTATAATGTAATTTAATTTATTTAATTCGACTTTAAATGCGCTTTTAAATCTTTTTATTTATAATAAGTTCGAACGTTTTTTCGATGTAATATAATTAATTAAAAAGCGTACTTAAAATTAATGAAAATGGATTAAAGCACGGGCTTTCGAATTTAGGAATATATTTATTTATATAAGGATTCGTATAACGAAACGTGTACCGATTACGCCCGGACCACTTTTAACACTTTTCCAAATAAGAAATAAATTAATTTCTTAAATATTTTCTTAAAATAATTAATTTAATTAAACCTTAATATAATAACCCTTTATAAATTCGAGGCAAATTTTTTATTACGGTAATCCCGGATTTCCGGCATTAAAAAATATATAAACTTCATTATTTTTAATAAAATTATTATATTTATAACGATTAATTAAATGCATGGTTTTGGAAGTGGGTCCATTTTAAACCTTTTAATTAATTAAATAATAAATTTTAATTTTTAAGGTAATTTATTTATAAAAAAATAATTTTTAATAAAATTTAATTTTTCGAAAACGAAAAACTTATTAAAAGTTGGTTTTCGCGCATAAATTAAATGGGTGGTAAATGAATTAATTACTTAAAGTGCTTACGTAATTAATTTAATTTATGTAAAAAAATAAATAATTAAATAATTTTTAATAAAATGGTTAAAGCGTTAAAAAGGTGGTTATAAGTGGCCACGGGTAATTAATTGGGTGGCACGACGGGTGGTTTAACGGGGTTTAAATAAAAGTTAAACGGGTGGTTAAAAAGGTGGTATAAAAGGTGGTTAAACCGGTGGGTAAATAAACCGGGGGTGGTTTATCCGGGGGTGTTTTAACGGGGGATTAATAAAAGGTTTAATAAATGGTTTAATAAATTAATGGGTAACTTTATAAAAAGCTTAAAAGGTAAATTAATAAGTGGTTAATTAAATGTTTAAATTAAGGGAAGTTATGGGGGTTAAACCGGTGGTTAAACCAAGGGTTTAATGAAGTTAAAAAAAAGGTTTAAAAGGTGGTTTAATAAGGGATATATAAATGGTTTAAAAGGTGGTAAAATGGGAGGTCCGGCGGGTGGTTTAAAAGTTCGATAAAAGGTGGTTTATAAGATAATTTATGGGGTGGTTTAACGGTTAATTAAACGGGTGGTAATATAAGTAATTAAAAGAAAAGCTTAAAAAATGGTTAAATAAATGTGTAAATTATTAATTAAATAATAATAAATTATTTTATTATATAATAAAAAAAATAAAAATAAAAAATCAAGAAATTAAACCATTAATTTTTAATTAAACTTAAAATATTATACCATTTAAATGGATAATTTTACGTAAAATATATATTTATTAAAAAAATAATTTAAATATAAATTCATTTTATTTATTTTATTTAATTATAAACGTTATATTTCCGTTTAATTAACCTTTTTACACCGATTTTATTTATCGTTAAACCACATTTATAACTTTTTTTTTAAATTAAATTAAACATTTTTTTCATTTTTTTTTATTAAAGTTAACCCCGGTATATATTCGCGTTTAAAGTTATTATTAAAGTAAATTTTAAATTTATAAATATAATATAACATGTATTTATAATTAAGTTTTTTAACGTTTTATTTTTAATATATATAATTATAATTAACCGTGTTAATTTTAAAGTTTTTTTTTAAATATTATTATATAAAGTTATAATCGATTTTATTTCACTTTAATTAAATTATTATAAAAAATGCATAATATATTTCTTTATTTTTTTTTTTATGTAATTACAAAGTTAATTATAAACCATTTATAACTTTATTTATTAAAGTTTTAAAATTAATAATAATAAATTTTAAAATTAAAAACTTAAAAAAGTTAATTTTTAACACGTTATAAAAAACTTATATAATTTTTAATTTATTAAACCTTATAAAAACGTTTTAATTTATTAAAAGGAATAAAAAGTTTTTATATTTATAATTTATAACTTTATTTAAATCCTTTTAATTATTTTAAACCATTAAATTATATTTAATTATAACGGTTTAATTCCAAAATATAAATAATTATATTTAATTAATTACCACCTTTTTGCTTTTAATAAACCATGATATTAATTATTAATATAAAAGTTGGAATATTTTTTTCTTAAAAAAGGTTTAATATATAAAAAAGTTTTTTATTAAATTAAAAAACGAAAGATTTTTAAAGTTAAATTTACTTTTTAATAAATTTATAAAAACTTTATTAACGGAAAAAATTAACGTATATTAAAAACATACATTTTAATTAACTTAAATAATACGAAAAAATAAATACTTCGCTTTATTTTTTTTGCTCCCCTTTTTTCCACCTTAATTAAAAAAATTAATATGCATCTATAAATGTTATATAATATATATAAAAGCAAGTATATTATTAACATCGAATAAACCTTTAAAAATTTAAATAAGTTTAATATTAAAATTAATTTATTAATAAATAAAATTATTATTTAAATCGTTTTAAAAAATGTATTAATAAAAGTTAATTAAAAGCTCGCTTTTATTAAGTAATTATGTAAAAATTATATTTTAATTAAAGTATATATATAATTTAATATTAATATAAATAATTATTTAAATACATTATAATTACAATTTTATTAAAGTTTTATAAAAATATGATAATTATAAAAATATAAGTTTTTATTTTTTTTAAATATTTAATAATTATAAATTAATTATTTTTAATTTTATACGATATTATTGCTTTTTTTTACCGTTTTAAAAAGTTATCTTAAATGGTGAAATAATTTTTAAACTTTATAAATTAACAATTATTAAAAAAAAATTAATTAATTAATTATAAAATTAATTATATATTATTTTTAATATATTAATTAAACTTAAATAATTTTATAATATAATAAATTAAATAAAATACACTTTTAAAAAAAGGAACGCTTTTAATAAATAATAAATAATTAAATAAATATAAATAACCATCATTTATTATACCATCGTTATTATTTAAATATAAAATTAATAATAATTTTAAAATAATATATTAAATATTTATTTAATAAATACTTATACCCATTACTTTTATATTTATTTAAAAATATATTAAATTTTTTATAATAATTTATTTTTTATATATATATTAATTACATTACACACATATTAATTATAAAAAAAAAAAATTTTAATATTAATTAAAGCTTTTTTTTTATTTATTAAATTATATAAACTTTATTATCTTTTACCCCCTTAATTTTTTAATTTTTTTATAATATATTTTATTCTTTTTTTATTATTTTTTTTTTAAATTATTATAATACATTTACCATTATTTATATATTTTTTAATTTTTTTAATTATAATAATTAATAATAAAAAGCGTTATAATTAACATTAACATTAACGTTAACATTAATTTTAACTTAAAAATTAATAATAATTTTACCATTTTAATTAATAATATCTTAATTAACCCTACTAGCATTAACACCTTAATTAATATTTAACCACTTAATATAATAAAAAGCATAAAATAAGTTTATTTTTCTTTATTTTTTCTTTTTTTACAAAACGCTTTTACCTTACCTTCATTAATAAAAAGTAAGGTATTATTAAAGGTCGTAAGGTTTTAAAATTAATAATAATATTAAATATTAATTAATAATATAATTATAAAACCTTTAATAACTTTATTTTAAAAATTAATTTTAATATAATAAATTTTAAAATATTAAACCATTATTTAATATTAACCATTATTAATAATTATAATTTTTTTATAATTATTATAAATAATAATATTAATTAATAAAAGTAAATAAATGGTAAGTTTTTAAGAAAAATTAACATATATATTTTCGTTAATAATTATATTAATTTCATTATTATTCGCATTTTTTATTTTATATTTACCGTTATTTTTATTTACATTTTTCGTTTTATGTTTTCCATTATTATTACCGCCGCTCACATTACTTCTTTTTTTATATTTACCGTTACCATTATTTATATTATTTTTTTTATATTTACCACCGCCACCATTTATATTATTTTTCTTTTTATGCTTATTATTACCATTGCTTATATTATTTTTCTTATGTTTATTACCATTAATTTTATTTTTGGTACCTTTTTTAATAATGTTTTTTTTTTTTTATTACTTAACTTTTTATTTAATTTTATAATTAATTTTAATATTTTTCCATATAATAAAAATAATTTAAATTATGAGGTTATTAAAATGGAAAGTTTTTAAATAAATAAAAAAAAGGAAATATAAAAGGGAAAAAACCATGATTTTCGGTGGGATCGTTTATTTGTTCGGTGGGGTCAGGTTTTAATATTTTAATATTCGGTAATACATAATAAATTAAACTTTAATTAATAATTAATTGTGATTTTCATTTTCACTTTTATACATTTATTGTTTATTATAATTTTTATATAAAATCATTTAGTTTTAACCCATTTATTAATTTTACATTATTCTTTATAATTAACATTAATTTAAAATATTATTATTAAATAATTAATTAACTTCGTTTATTATTTTCCCATTAAATATCATTATTAAACTTGATTTTAATTAAAATAACTTTTTTATTTATAACTTAATTTTTATAATATAATGTTTTAATAAATTATTATTATATATTTAAAATATATAATAATTTATAAATTAATTATTATTAATTTATTATTTTTTAAACTTTTAAAACATATATATATTTATTAGAAATTTTTTTTTCTTTTAAAAGGATTATTCTTTAATTTTAATTTAATTTAAATTAAAACTTATTTTACATAAAAATATTTAAACATGAAAATAAATTATACATATAATTACATGTAAATTATTAATGTAAAGTTTAGAAATATTTAATTAATTAATTATAAAAAATTTACATAAATTTATGAATGATGAATTTTATTATAATATTTTTATTTTATAGGAAATTATAATATTTAATTAAGTAAATTAATTAAGATTAATTTCACACCTTTTTAACCATTTTTCATTAAATTATAATAAATAAAATAAATACCCACCTTAATTTAAAAATAAAATTATTAAAATTTTATTAATTTTAACATTATATACTTTATATTAAATATAAAATAAAATTATAATTATATATATAAATAATACCTTTTTTTTAATTTAATAATTTATTTAATTATATAAACCTTATTATTTTTAAAAAATAATAACATTAAAGATAACCTTAAATATATTCCATATATATTTAATAATATAAATAAAGCTTTAATAAAAAATACATTATTAAATAAATTTTTTAATCTTTTTTTTTAATTATATATAAATATAAAAAAAAATTATAATAATTTATTAACATCTTTTCTTTAATAAATTTAATAATTTATTATTATTTTTAATTTTTTTTATATTATATTAAATAAATATAATTATTATTAATTATATAAACTTAATTTTAAACTTTAATATTAATATAAATATAAATATAAATACCACTTTTAATTATTATTATTATAAAAGTATTGTTAATTTAAAGAATGAAATTAATAAAAATATAAATTTAATTTTTATTAAATTTATTAATATTTTATTTTATTAAATTTACCTTTTAAAATTAACTTTTATTTTATATTTTTCTTTTTCCACCCTTTATATTTTAAAATTCCTTTATATAATCTTCGTCGATATAAAAGATATTATTTATTTTTAAAGATTAAAATTAACATTAATATTAAATATTAATTAATAATATTAAGATATTAAAAAATTAAATAAAAAAAAACTTTATATATTAATTAATATAATACTTATTTATCTTAAATTATAAAATCTTTAAATTATAAATAAATATTATAAATAATATAATTAATAATTAAATATATAATTTATTTATTATTAAAATTCTTATAATTAAACTTTAAAAATATTATTTTTATTTATTTATTATATTCATTTCTAAGTTTAACTCGTTTCATTTATTTTCCATAAATTTTTAAATTAATTTCATTAATTACTTAAATAAATATTATATTTTAAATAAGATATTTTATTTTTAATTACCTAATTTACTTTTTTTTAAAGCTTTATTAAATATAAATTAAATAACATTTATTTAATAATTTAAACATTAATTATTTTATTAAATAAACCATTAAATTAAAAAGAAGGTATTAATTATGCAATTATAATTTTATTTTATATTTAATATATTTTAATTTTAAAAAGAACTTTTTCTTATTATTTTCATTATTATTACCGTTGTTTTTTTCCGATTAAGATGCCATATTAATGCAATTAAATTAAATAATTAATTTATTATATAACTTATTTTTTTTAATTAACCTTATTATAATAAAAGAAGAAACATAAAAATAAAATAACATTTATAAACATTATAATATACCCCTTTTTTATAAATATATATTTATATATTAATAAACTTTTAATTATTTTATATTTAATAAACTTAATTATAAACTTTTATAAATGTATAATTATACGTTTAAACGTAAGTTATTATATAATTTTATTATTTAAATAAAAAAAAAATATCTTAAATCGGTTTTTAATTAATTATTCATTTTATGTAAAACCATAAATTAATAACCTTAATTTATATAATTATAAATTATACCATATAAATAAAAATTATATTAAATTATATATAATATTATCCTTTATTTACGCATATAAATTTCGTATTAATATAAACTTATAATTTTAAAATATATTTTACACATTTAAATAATTATAAATTTAAACTTTATGTATATACTTATTTATATACTTATTTATTTAATTTTCCCAAATAATTTAATGTTTAAATATTATTATATAAATTTTACTTTAAATAAATATAAATATATATCCTTATATTATTTAAAAGGGTTAATAATATTAAAATAATCCATTTATGGAAAAACATTTATAACGAAATAAATTAACGGGTTTTATTAAAATAATTATTAAATTATAATATTAATTAATTAATTAATAAACTTAAATATATAAATTTATAAATAAATAAATTAATATAAAACTTTATTTATTATAAATCGTTATAAGTTAACATATAACGGTCATAAAATTAATATATATAATAATTTTAAAATTAATATATATAATAATTTTAAAATTAATATATTTCGTTATGATTTAAATTTTTAATTAAGATTATAATATATAATAAAATATTATATAAAGTTAAAAATGTGTGTAAATGTTATAAATTATATGCCTTTGCGATGATAAGTTTTATTAAGTAAAAAAAGTATAAGTAAACTTATATTATTTTTTTAATTTTAAGTAATAATTTTTACCGTTTATTTTCCTTTTTATTTTTCTTTTTTTGCGTAAATTATATTTTGTATATTATAACTTTTTTTTGATTTATTATTTATATTATTTATTTTTAATAAATTTATTATTTATAAAACATTTTATTTTTTTTTGTTTATATAATATCCCGTTAATTTACCATGTTATTTTAAAATGTGTACGGGAAATTAATTAACCTTTTATATTAATTAATTAAAAAACCGCATTATAATAATGTTAAAGGTTTAAGTTCTTATATATGTGATTTTAAAGGGGGCGGTTAAAATAATTTTAATTTTAATTATATCGTTTATTTTAATAATAAATTAAATAATGATAAGGTTAAAGGTAAATAAAAAGTTAAAAAGTTTAATAATAATTATAAACACGTAATAATGGTTTAAAATTTTATGTAAATAAATTAAAAACTTTAAATTATAGTAAAAAATTAATTACATTATATAATTAATATGGTAAAAAAATTTAAATATTAAATTAAAAGTTAATAATTAATTTTTAACTTTAATAACTTATTTAAGATAATCCTTTTAAGTAATAATATAATTAGCAATAAGTGGATTTAATAAAATAAAAATAAGTTTTAAATTAAACTTTAATATAATTTTTATTTGAAATATTTTAAAGATTTTAAGGAATTATTAAAGGTTAATATGTAATTTATGGTTATATAAAAAAAGATTTATTATTTAAAGCAATGGTTTTTTATTAACGTAATATTATTAATAAATTATTTAAAGTATAACGCGGATTGCGTTAAAATTAAGGAAGGTTTAATAATTTTTAATTTTTTATAAATGATAAGGTTTTGTAAAGCTTTTATTTAGTTTACTTTTGGCAGCTTATGGGCGGGGGATTGTATTTTTTTTGCGGTGTTTTTTAAGTATACCGCGGTGTATTAATTAAATGATTACCGGAATATCTTTTTACTTATTAATGTAATTAATAATATATTTATAATGCGTATATATAAATTTTTTTTTTATAATAAAAATATAAAAGTGTTAATAATTATTATTTATAAAAAGTTATATTAGGAATATTTAATTATTTTTATAATAATCCTTTAATAATCCTTATTAATAAAAAGGATTAAAAAGTAATTATATAAGTAATTATTTATTTTATTTTCCTTAAAAAGTATAATAAAAGAAAGCTTTACATTGTATAAGCTTTTAATTAAAAACTTGCACGCCGTTAAAAAAGTTATTATAAAATGCGAAAATTTTAAAATAATTATATTTAAGTTGCTTAAGGATTTATTTTAAATTATTTTATATAATTGTAATTATAATTATTTAAAGATATATAATGAATTTAAATATATAATAATGGTTTTTTATAAATATTAAAAATAACTTATTATAAAAATATTTAAGATTTTATTTAATGGTTTTAAAAAGTTATCATTTAACGACTTTTTTAAGTTATTAAATGAAAGTTTTAAAAGATTATTATTTATTAATTTTAAAGATTTATTATTTAACATATTAAAAAATTTATTATTTAATATATTAAAAAAATTATTAAATGGTAATTTTAATAACCCCTTTTTTAAACCGTTTAAAAACAATAATAATAATAATAACGGCGTTTATAATAATAATAAGAATTTTAAAAGTTATAATTAAATTTTTAAAAATGTTTTTAATTTTATTTATAATAAATTAATTTTCACGGAAAACCCTTTTACTATTAATTAACTTTTTATATATTATTAAATTATAAATCATTAAATGTTGTTTTTTATAAATATATATTTATTTATATAAACATGGATAAAAAGGGAATAAAGGTGTAAAAAAATGTTTAATATGTGGTAAAAAGCGGGAAAAGGTATATTATTTAAGATATATATAATAAGTTTATTTAATTAATAATAATATATAAGAAATATGGTTTTATATATAATTATATTATTCATTTATTTATTCATTCATTTATTTTTTAAAAATTAATATACCTTTAATAACTTTAAATAATAAAATCGAATTAAGGTTATATGTGGTATTTAATAATTAATTGTTAAAATAAGGTTAAAGGGTAATTTCGTGGTTAAAATAAAGTTAAAAGGTAATTTCATAATTGAAATAAAGTTAAAACACATAAAAATTTTTATTAATAAATATCAAATATTATGAATAATAATTAATTATTCATAATATTATATATGGAATTAATTAAAGGCAATTAAAATTAATTTATTATAATTTTAATAAAGGAAAATAAAGTTAAATTAACATATAATATCATTATTATTATTAATCGAAAGAAATTAAATAAGCATTAATAAAGTTTCTTTATTAATTAAAAATAAAATGGTTTTATTAAAGTTATAAAACCTTAAGTGTTTTTTTTAATATAATTGTTATTAATAATAAATAATTTTTAATGGATTAAAATAATAATAAATTTATATATATTATTATTATTATTTATTTACCATTAATTAATTTAAAGGATAATTAATTTAAGTATATATTTAATTATATTAATATTAAAATATAAATTGTATTATTATTTATTAAAAATATTATAATTAATTAAGTTATGGTTAAATTAATTAAATTATAATTAAAAAGGTATTAAATATAAAATAAAATTATGATTTTATAATAATATTTTTTTTTTAATTTAATGGTTTATTTAATAAAAGGTAATTTATAATTTTTATATATTTATATATTAATATTATCCCCGTTTTTTTTTCTTAATATCCTTATAAATAAATCATTTTTATCCCACTTTTTATTTTATTTTACACACCATAAAAAAGCCATTTAAGAAAATGGTTTTCTTAAATTAAAAACATTTATTATTATAGCGTTAACATTTTTTATTAACCTTAATATCCATATTTAAAATAAAGTAATTTATATAAAACATTATTATTTTAAAATAATACCACCTTTTTAATTCCACTTTTTTAAGAACATTTTTAATATATTATTTAATAATTTTATTAAAAACAAGTTTAAACATTTAAAAAATTATATTATTAAAAGTTAAAAGAAAGTTAATTTTTATAATTAACTTATAATTAAAAAGTTAATTAATGATAAAAAGGATTTTTTCATTTTATATTTAACTTTTATTAATTTTCCATTCCTTATCTTTAATTTCTTTTATATATTTAAAGGGTTAAATTTATTTATGTAATGGGAATACGTATGAAATAAAGTTAACGTGCTTTTTTTTTAATTATTAAGTTAATTCTTTTATTTTTTACCTTAAACGTTTAATTTTATTTTCAAGTTTTTATATTTATGTAAAAACGCTTTCCAAGTCCTTTATAAAATAAACCTTTTTATTAATTACCGCCGCCAAGTTTTACCAAATGCTTTCGTTTAAACGTTCGGTTTTAAAATGTATTTTTATAATCGTTTTTTCCATTTAAATAAATTTTTAATCTTTATTAAAAATTTACGCAACGTCCCGCCTTAATTGTTTATTCTTACTTTTAAATTATTAAATATAAATAAAAATAAACTTTTTAACTTTTCTTATACTTTTAAAATTTACTTTATTATAAAGGATTAATTAATTAAATTTATTTAAATTATATTAAATATTTAATTTTAAACAAATAATTTCCTTTTTTACCAAAGTTAACTCGTTTTAATTCTTTTAAAAATTAACGAAAACGATTTTTATTTCCTTTATTAACTTAACCTTAATAAATTAAATCACGCTAATTATTTAACTTAATATAAAAATAAGCTTAACTTTTTTTAAAGAAATTTTATTAAAAGCTGTTACCATTTCTTTAAATTTCTTAAATAAATTATTTTTTATATTTATTTATTAACATTATAAATCCTTTATTTAAGTTAAAATAATATTAACTAATTTTAATATAATAAAAAAAGATGTAATTTTAAAAATAATATTATTTTTTTAATTTTTTTTACTTTTATTAAAGTTAATTAAAATTTCTACCATAAAAATAACCATTTAATTAATATATTTCTCCATTTAAACAAGCTTTTTAATTATAATAATAAACATAATATAAAATTTTAAATTAATAAAAAATAAATATAAACAATGTTAAAGTTTTTATAAATTATAATTTAATAAAATTTAATTATAATAATATAAAAATCTTTATAATATAAATTAATAAACTTTAATTATAAATTAATAAGTTTTAATTATATTAATATAAAAATTTATATATTTATTATTAAAAAATATTAAATAATATTAAATTATTTTAAGCAAATTAATATATATAAAGTAATTATATATAAAATCCAAAATTAAACCGTTTTAATAAAATTATATAAAATTTTATTAAACTTGTTATATAAGAAAAAAAAGGGGCAATAACTTAAATAAACTTAAATAAAAAAGATATTTCAAATAAATTTATATAATTATTTTAATAATATTAATTATAATTTTTATTATAAATGTTTATACATATTTAAATATATATTAAATAAATATTTAAATATTTTTTTTTAATCGATAATAATTAAAGTCCGATTAAATTAATTATAAAACATAATTAAATTAAACATAATTATCACATTAATTAAACATTAAACATGTTTATATTTACTTTCCTTATTTAAAAATTTACCATTTAATAATTAATTATTTAAATTTTATTAATTTATAACATTATTAAATCATTATATACTTATAAAGGTAACTTCGGCCATTACTTTAAGTTTATTTTTATTTATTATTTAATATTTATTAAGTAAAACTTAAACAAGTATTAAAAATTACATTATTATAATATTTAAGATAAAATTTATATTAATAAAAGGGATGGGGCATTTTTATTATTTTATATAAAATGAAGGTTATTTGGTAAAAAATTATTACCAACGTTATATAAAGTATTTATATAAATTTTAAATAAAACATATTAAGTTTTTAGTTTATTTTTATTTTATTTATTTTAAATTAATCATTTAACTTTTATTTTAATTTATTTAAATAATTATTTTTCTTATAATTATATACATTATAATTTATTTATATAATTATAAAATTAAGTAATTATTTTACTTTTAATTAAATATTTATTATAATTTATTTAACTTTCCTTTAGCTTTTTAAGTAAGAAAAAGTTAAATAAAACCCAATTAAATAACATTTAATATATTTAAATAACACTTTATAAAATTAAAGCGTTATAAATTTAAACATAATATTATTTAATATAAATTTATATATTCTTTTATTATATAAAGTTATATTATTAATAATATTAAATATTAATATAAATTATTTATTCAAAGAAATATTTTTTATTATATTAAATATAACACAAAAGCTTTATAAACAAGATTTCATCCCTTATAAAAAAATTATAAATATTTTCAAGGATAAGAATTATAAGGAATATAAAATCCTTAAAAACTTATTTTAATCTTTTAATAAAAAGGCTTTAAAATTATTAATTTTAAGTATAATAATTTATAATATATTAAACTTAAACTTTTTAAATTAAGTAAACTTATATTTTAATAAAAATATTAAAACATATTTAATAAACTTATTCATTTAAAAACGTAATAAGGTTTTTTTAAATTATAAGGAAATTATTTAAGTAATACTTAAATTAAAGGTTTATAAACTTGGTTATAAAGCTTGGATTTTAAGAAAGAATAATATTTATAATATAAATTAATTTAATTAAGCTTAATAAATAAACTTAACATTTACCTTTTATATTAATAATACATTTTTATTAGAAGGTAAACATTAAGTTAAAAAAGATAAATTTTAAAAGCTTTAAATTATAAAATTTAAAAATTATATTAAAGCCATTAAATAATTTTAAAAATAATTTATAAAATACTTTTATTATAAAAATAATAATTTAAACATTTACCAGCTTTTAAACTTAACATACATTAATTATTTTAATATAATAAAATTTAAAATATTAAATTATAACTTTAATAACTTATTATAAAACTTATTTAAATTACATAAATTGTTAATAATGTATATTTAAAACATTAACTTAAAAATGATTAAGTATTATTATTTAATTTTATTAACTTAAAAGCCACGTTAAATTTTAATGGTTAAAATGTTAATAACGGTTTTATTATAATTTTTTATATTTTTAAATAACTTTAATATCATTTAATTAAAAGCGATTTAATTTCTTGTAAATAATATTAATATTAAATACCGTAATAATATAATAATGGTTTTCTTTAATTACAAGTAATTTATAAATAATATAAATAAATCTTTAAAATAAAAAAAGATTAAACATTTAAATAAAAAATTAAATAAGGTTAAAACATTATTAATAATTATTTTAGAAAAGAATATAAAGTTTGAAAAACAAATTAAAAGCTTTATAAATGAGATAAAGCTTATGTTAAAAACTTTTAAGCTTTGGTAAGAAAAAGCTTGTAAAAGATTTTATAAATTTAATAAAATTTTTGTAATAATTAAAAAGTTATTTAAACACTTAGATTTAAAAGGGGAAAATAATAACTAAAGGTTTAAATAGAATTAATTTATTTAAACCTTTAAAAAAAACAAGAATAATAATTTTTATTTATTACGTTATAAGATAAGTTATATATTAATAAATGGCAAGGTTTTAAATATTTATACGAAGTTTTCTTATATTTTATAATGAATTATATGGCGTATATATATGTTAAATATTTTATGGCAATTTTAAGGCGTTTGAATGCTTCCTTTTACGTAATATAAAAGCATATACATATTATTTTTTTTTTATTAATAACATAAATTATAAACATATTTTAAAGTGGAAAGTTATTTATATAAATAAATATAATTAATAATTTATTACATTTATAAAAGAAATTTAAATATTTAATTAATTAAAAACCAAATTTATGTAACATTATTAAATTATTTACTTTAAAAATTATATTATTAACCAAGTCATTGCTTTAAATATAAGGAATTTAATAATAATAATTTAATAAATTATATTAATATATAATTCCGTAATTACATACATTAAAGTTATTGAAATTAAGCTTAAATTAAATTGTTTTTATAACGTTATAATCTTATATTATAATTAAATATTTATAAAATAAAAGCGTATTAAAATAATTTATTAATTAAAGATTTAAATATCTTTTAATTAATTAAACATTTAAGCTTTAATTTAATAATTATTTTTTTTTTTTATATAAACGTTTATTTTCGTATTTAAATAACCTTATAAAACTAATTTTAATTAAAAACTTTAAGTTAAATTAAAATCAAAAAATAACTTTTTTATAAAATAATAAGGTTATTTAAATTATATTCATTATATAAAACTTTTAATAAATAAGTATTTTAAATATTTAAAAAAAGGTTTATAATAATTAAATTATAACATATTATTTTTAAAATATTCACTTTATAATAATAAGAATTTAATTAATAAAATTGTTAATTTAAAATTTATAATTTTATAATTATAAATGAAAATTTAATTTTAATAATCACTTAAAATCCTTTAAAAATAATAAACTTTAATTAAATTTAATTTATTATATATTATTATATTATTATAAAGTAATTAAAGGCGAACACCAAGCGAATTAATACTAGTTAATTAATTTAACCGTAAAATAAATTTTATAAAAAATTATAATTTCTTTTTTTTCATTTTCATTTCTTTATTTATTAAAACCTTTTTTATTATAATATTTGTAAAATTTAGCTCGTTTTTATTAAAAAAAAAAGAAACAAAGTTAATAATAAATAAAAAGTTAAAAAATAAAGTAATAATTTAAAATTAAAATGTTTATTAATAAAAATATATATGTTAATTTCTTTTAAAAACTTATCGTTCGTTTATTTCCGTTAATTAATATTAGATATTATATTTTAATTAATTAAAAATAATAATGGAAATTATTTCGAATTTTTTAAACATTAATTTACATAACGCGTTAATGAACGTTAAAATAATTAAGCAAGGTATATTATAATAATTAAATGGAAAAAAGAAACCTTTTATAAAAAAAGTTAAAATAATTAAAAAAAAGGATGTTATAATTAAAAAGAAAGAAAAAAACTTTATTAAAGGAAGGATTTTTAATTAATTAAGTCGAGTAATTATATTTTAACTTTATTATAAATAAGTTTTATTTGTGTATTTATAAGCAATGGCGTCGCTTTTTATAATAAACTTAAATTAATTAAAATCTATTAATTAAGGATTTAACATTAATAATAATAATTAAGGTCGAATAATGGTTAAAGGTTTACATAAGGCCGTTAATAATTTTATTATATAATTATTTATTTATTATTTTATTTTTTATTTCCATAGCTTTGGATAACCAACGTAAAATATCGATAATTTTAATTTATTACTTTTAAAAATTTATACGAAATAAAGTTACCGGTTATATATCCGTTTATTATAAGGTGTAAAATTAATTAATTAAGTTAACGTGTTTTTTTATTTTTTAAATAAAGTTATATTTCGCATAAAACATAACATTATAAATAAGAAAATATAACATTAATAAAGAATAAATGTAAGATTTAAACACATAAAGCAAGCGGTAAAACAATTATAAATAATTTATTGTTTTTCATTTTATTATAAAAAATAAATTAAAATTAAAAAAAACTTAATTTTTTTTAACGTACCTTTTTTAATTTAAAATATATATAAATTTATCTTTAATAATTAATTAATTAAATAACTTTTTAAAAACATTTATCATCGTTTATAAAAACAACCTTTCTTTAAGATCGCTTTACCACTTAATATATAAAGTGGTTAATAAAGCCACATTATAATTTAATTAGTTTATTATTTTTTATTTAACGTTAATAAATTTTAATTAATATATTAATCATTACCTTATTTACTTATCATTTATTTAGTTATTTAACTTACTTTTTGTTTATTAATATTTAATTTACTTGGATTTTTTTTTATTAATTATTTAATATATTTATTAACATTATAAATATTAAATGTAATTAAATTTTATTGAAGTTTTAATACATTTATTTAAAGCAAATATATAAATATATACCTTATATATATTTAAGTATTTAAATATCCTTAAATAGTTTATATGTTTTATAAATACATATAAATTAATTTTAAATTCTTTTAAATTAATATAATTATTATTATTATATTATTAAAAAGTAGCTTTTATATTTTATTATACGTTTAAATGTTTAAATAAAATTAATACCTTTTAAATTTTTATATTTTACATTATTACCACCATTATTAACCATTAATTATTATTAATTATTAATTAATTAATAATTATTAATTATAATTATCATTACCATTATTATTATTATTATTATAATTATTATTATTATTATTACCATTATTATTACCATTATTATAACCATTATTATTATTATTATAATTTCCATTATTATTACATTAACTTTCCTTTTTTTTATTTCCTTTTACCCCTTTTTAAACATAAAATAATTTAAATAAAAAATATTATCATTTTTATCGGCATACGAGCAAGTATATTATAATAAAGTCGTTAAAGTTATTTATTATTATTAAAAAAACATGTTATTAAAGGATATTTAAAAAGTTTATAATAAATTTAAATTATATTTATTACATTACTTAATTTAAAAAAATGCCTTACCAACCTTATTAATAAAATATTTTATTTAAAGCCTTAATAAAAACATTTAAAAATATTATTATAATTATATTAAACACCACTTTTAAAATATAAATAATTAATACCATTTTAATTAAAAAAGAAAATAATCTTTTACCTTTTCTTTACCTCATTAAAAAGCTTTTAAAATATAACACCTTTTATAACGAAATATATTTTTTATATTTATAAGATATTAATAAAGGCATTATTATTAAAAAATCCTTACGTTAAATAAAAAAAGTTAAATTAATATTAATTCCCATAAATAATAAAAACATTAAATTCCTTTCGTTATAAAAATAATACTTAAAATTTTTAATTTAATTTTAAAAAAAGATATTTCTTTTATATAAATATAAACATAATTATAATAAACCATTCTTTTTCCACTTTTTATATAAAAATAAAATAAATTAACATTATTATTTAAATTCCTTTAATTAAAAATTAATTAACGTCGTAAAGTATATTATTATTATATTAAATAATTTAAACTTTGTTTTAATTATTATTATAAGTAAAGGTAATTAAGTTTCTTTAAACCTTAAATTTATATTTAACATGGATAAGGAAAATATTATTATATAATTAAGGTTTTTATATATATAATAAAACTTATTTATTATAAACTTAAAATGGTTAAAATTATGTAAGGTTTATTTCATTAAAACGTTTAAAAATATTTATAAATATTACATCCATAAAATTAAAACGCCTTTTAATGTAAAAATCCGGAAAACATTTAATATTTATAAAAAAACCTTTAAAAAACGTTAACATTAATAAAACACAATTTAACTTAATAATCTTAAACAAATTATTAAAATATTAATCTTTTAAGTTAATACCATCCGTTAAATCACGTTATAAAAGGTTATTAATGTAACGTTTCTTATAACCTTTAAGTAAAACCACTTTAAAAAAAGCTTTTAAATTATTTTAAACTTCGTGTTAAATTTACGCTTTAATTATTTAATTAAGTAAAAGTTCTTTAAAATAATTAAGGTTATTATTATAAACTTTATAAGATTTTAAGTTTTGTAATTAATCGTTAATTGCTTAATTAATAATATAAAACAAGAATTCATTAACTTTATCTTTAACTTAAAGTGGTAAAATGTGGTAATATTAAAAATAAAATTAAAGGTATGTTTATACTTATTAAGCCGCCACTTTAAAGCTTATTAACCTTTATATAAATAAATGGTAAAAATTTAGTTTTATTTTTTTATAAACAATAATAACAACATATTTTAAAACTTATTTAAACATATAATAAATATAAAATTATAAGGTTTAAAAAAACTTAAAAAACTTAAAAAGCTTACATATATAAAGATATAAAAATATGAATAAATTAATTATATTTAACTTTTATTAATTATACCTTTAAATAAATATTTATAATATATATAATAATTTGCGGTAATACCTTTAAATAATAATTTTAAAAATAATTTTTATTAATATTTACAATTATTTAACACATTAACCTTATTAATATAAAATTAATAATATTTAAATTAAATTATCCACAATAACATCCAAGCTTTTTTTAAAAACTTTTGGTTATATTAATTAAGTAACTTTATTAAAATATCATTTTAAAAATATTTTTATTATTAAATTAAAACATAATTTTTAATTTATTTATTTTAATATTTATAAAATTTAAGTAATTTAATAATTTAATTATATTTTTTTAAATTTATTTATAATTTTAATAATTATAATTATTTTAAATATTTATAATTATATATTTATTTATAAAAGTTAAGATTAAAAACTTTATATATTTATCATAACTTTTATTTAATGTATAATTAAATTAATAATTATTTAATTATAATATTAATAAAATAAGATTTATAAAAAATTTAATTTAAAACGGTTTTTTTAATTAATCGTTTAAATTTAAATAATTTTTTAAAATTAAGTTACATTTATTAAAAACTTATATTAAATTATAATTTTAAATGTTTTACAATTTTTTATTTCATACATTTCATTAAATATACATAATATATACTTTGATGTAACTTGGTTTTTATAATTTTTAATTAATGAATTATATTAATATATTTAATATTTTATTTTAAGAAATTTTATTTTATAATTAATTAACTTGATTATTTAACCATCATTTAAATCCTTTAACATATATTAATTTAATTAACTTTGTTAATTAAGTTTAATATATTATTATTTACCATTAATAATTTTAACTTTAAATTTTAAATATTATACCTTTATTTTTAACTTAATTTTTATAATTAATTATTAAATATATTTTATATAATTATTTAAATTACCCACCATTTATTATATTTTTAAAGCCTTTAATATAATAAAAACTTTATAAAAAGCTTGGATATTTATTTATTTATATAAATTAATTTTAATGATAATTTTTTATGGTTTTTAGGTCTTTAATTCTTGTTTTTAAAAGAAAAGAATTTATTAATTTATTTAATTTTATCTTAAATATTATTATTTTTAATAAGCTTTATATTATAATTATGCGCTTTTTAATTCTTATTAATTTAATATTTAATTTTTTTATATATAATAACCTTTATTTTTTAATTAATTTTATGTAATCGCTTTTTACATTTTATGTTAATGTTCGTTTATATAATATTATAATTATATTTTTAATCCCCATATAACATTTATTAATATTTGTAATTAATTTTGTACTTTAATTTCTTAATTAATGTTTTATTATTAAGGTATAAATAAATGATATAATAATATATTAATAAAATTATTATATAAATTTAACGAAATTTCAACGCAATTAAAATGAGGTATATATAAGGGGGTTTTATTACCTTTATATTTAAGAAGATTTAACATAAAGTTATTATTATTATAATATTTATTTATAATAATACATTTACACATTATTTATAAAGTTCATTAATCGTTTATTTTATATAAAATAATAACCTAAGGGCCTTATATTCCTTAATATATTTAAACTTGAAAAATATATAATTAACCCCTTTTAAAATATCGTTATAATAAAAATTAATAATAAGGCTTAAATAATAAAAATCAAATTTAATATAATAATTTTTTAAAAGTTTAAAGTTTATAATTTTTTATTTTTAATAAAAAAGGGATTATTAAATTATTTGATTTTAATTTATATAAAGTTTTTTAACGTTATAAACGCCTTTTAATTCTTATTAGTTTAATATTTAAATTTTTTACATATAATAACTTATATTTTATAATTAATTTCATTTAATAACTTTTTACATTATATGTTAATATTTATATATATGTTATAATAATAATTATTAATAATTGTATTTTTAATTTTTATATAACATTAGTTTTTTTTTTTTCGATACTTGTTTTTTAAGTATTATTATTTACGTTTTAAAAAAAAGGTTTTATAATTTTATTAAGTTAATTTAATAAAAATGTTTAATTATTAACTTTAAACTTTTATTGAATATATGTTTATAAGGCTCTTAAGTCCAATACTTCTTAATTAATTAACCTTTTTATTTAATAAGATATTTTACTTTCCTTTAAATTTTTAAAAAGTCTTTTATTTCTTTTACTTAATAATTTTTTAATTTAATTAAGGTTACTTTTTATAAAACTTGGTTAAGATTAAATAATTTTTAATTACTAACGTGGTAAAGTTTAATAAAAAAGATATAAAAGGAGTTATAAATTCTTTAATCTTTAAATAAAATAAATTTAATAACGGTAAAAAAAATTACTTTTTAAATTTTAAAGGGGTTAAATAACTTTTAATTTAATTTTTTGGTAAGTTGTTTAATTTTAATATTCTTTATGTTTAATATTATAAATTACTTTTTTTTAAATATAAAAACATTTTTCCTTTATTTATTAACTTATTTCTTTATATATTATTAATTACGTTTAAAATACTTTTAAACGTTTTAATATATTTATATTATTTAATATAAATAAAACTTATTACTTAAGTTATAGAAAGCTTTTATAAGCAGGTTATAAGCTGTTAAATAAAAGCCGTAATTCACGTAAAAAGAGGTTAAATACATAAAAAATAAAATAATGTTATTATAAGTAAATTTAATTATAATTAAAAGGTTTTTTTAATTATTCATTTTATAATTTATAAAAGCTTTTAAATAAATTTTAAGGATTTAATTAAAACATTTAATTTAACCATTAATCTAAGGATGGAAAACGGTGTTTATTTAAATTTTAATATTTATTAATTTAAGGAAATCCTTTTATAAGTAAAATATAAACTTAAAGTCTTTATTAAAAATAATATTAAAGAAGATATTATAAAGTTTTTAATATTATTTTATAAAGATTTTAATAAAATCTTCGGTTTTTTTACTTTTAACTTTAAAGGATATAAAATAAACCATTTTAATAAATATATTTATTATAATTTAAATGGAATTATA